>UXGD01000051.1:0-129157 GCA_900474315.1 Torymus auratus
CCCCCCCCCCAAGCCTACCATTTCCCCATTTCCCTATATCCTTCTCGATCGATAGTCTTTAACGGCTAAAAGTTAACTATGACCTTTTAGTTCCCTCTGATTTTGCAAAGAAAATCTGAGCTAGGGCTGTGCAATTCACGGATGAATCAAATGTCGATTGCAATGGGGGGGAAACAAATTTCTTTCTTTGATTTGGCTGGACACACGCCGGCAGTACATATAACGAACGAGATAAAAGCGAGCGATGCCCACGCATAAAGAAAGATAACACACGCGCGACTTATGATTATAATGAAAATTCTAAATTAGATTTCGGTGACTCAAAAATATTCAAACATAATTTGGATGGAGTGGAAAGACTATTGCATTTTACCGATATAAATTATAAAATTACTAAACCATTAGCGAATGATAAGGCAGCTTATGATTGTGAATGAACGATTTTATAATTGAGATCTATTTTTTATACTTCCTGTGAAAGTTTTATTTAAAAAAATTTTTTTTAATGTTTTCTTGTATATTTATTTCTATTTTACTTCAATAATAATTTTGAAGTGACTTGATATTGATTTAGATAAATTATAATAAGTCTTAAAAATATAAAGTATTAATATAATTGATAAATTTGATTGGCTGGCAGTTACCTTTTCACCAATGTAGTATATCAAGAAATAATTTTTCATACTGCTTCTTTCTCTCGTTTGTATATCTACAGCTTGTGGAGTCTTGAAATCTAAGAAAAATTGTTTTATAAATCTTTAGAAGTACTAGTTTTCTATCATGAATATAATTTATGTTGTGAAAATTTTTTAATTTGAACAAATAAAAAAATTATGGATGTTTGAGGGCACTGTTATGAGATATACTAATTATGTTATACAACTAATTTTTTATTTTTCCATAAAATATCCTCAAAGTTGTTTTTAAGATGTAAAATTTATCTGTATAAAATTTTATATTATAATTGTACGCTAGCGAGTATGTATGATAATTATATTTTTATAATTTGAATTTCGAGAGCAATAAGTTTAAATTAACCTTTCTTAACCGTAAAAGTAATTTTTTTATTTTTATGTAGGAATGCCGTTAACAAATTAAGTATTTAATTATCTTAAATTGTAAATTTTTTAAATTTTAAATATTGTAATTATTCTTTCTAGAAAATAAATTTTATTTACTGATTTTTTCTCGATACATATTAGTTCAAACTTTACTGCCTCTAATACTAGAAAATATTATTAAATAAGATAATTTTTTATGCTCTATACTAACAATAATATTTTAGCCTATTTACAATCCTTTTTGAAAAAATTAGTAATGTTCACTGAGATTTTGTCAGAGTATATATATAAAACTGAAAGATTGGTACTATATTTTTATCGTGCTAATAAACTTTCATGATTTTTTTATTGATGTAGGTCTATGGTAATGCTAATCCCGTGAGATATTAGGAAACAACTTACAAATTATTAAAACAGCCCTGGTTTCAATATATGAAAAGTGCATGATTGTCGATTATACTTGTGGACCGAAAATATAAAATTTGTCAAGCTAATTGATAATATTTTTGGCTACATGCCGTCCTGGACGAATATTGTTAATGCAGAGTATTATAAATTATAGAAAATTATATTTGCAAGTAACAGAGATAACTGGCAGTTATTAAGCAATTATACCAGTTTCACGATGCGCGCATATGCATTGCGATGCTGTAATTTATCGAAGCGATGTTTGCCTTTTTCCTCTGTCGATATATTTGTTAATCTTGGATTTAGATTAGATTTTGAATCTAACGTATCCAAGTCTTGTAGAAGTAATGAAAGAATGTAATAGATGGTCGCAAATAGCGATCGATTAATGAAAATACATATGCGTTGTGTTTCATAAAAACAAGTGTTTTTTTTTCATCACAAAAATTTATTCAACTATTTCCTTTTTCGTAATAATTTTTTTATTTTAATATAAATTCTCAAATATATATTTATGCATGTATGTTATATAAACATATATTTTTTTAATTTGTTCATATACATATCAGAAGAATATACTTTAGAGAGACAATACATTTATGTATACCGTATAGAATAAAAAAATATTCTTTTGTAAATAACTATTTTTATAGTATATCATTCAAGTTTTTTTAAGTTAAGTAACTTGCAAAATATTTTATCCCTTATAAAAAACATTTTTGTTAAGTAATTTTATTAAATACTGATTTTAAATAAAATATTTATTCATTTATATAAATACTTCTATTTACTTAGTTGCAGATAAGTAGATACTTTATAACTTTTGTTTTTAATTATGTATAGTTGCAACTACCACACATTTCAAATAAACAAATGCCACATTTTTACCAATAGTGAGAAGTTCTAAATTACAAAATTTTATCGGCGGAACACAGAAATACAAACATTTGAATATTTTCATGTGAATTTTTTATTTAAATTCATGATCACGTGTGATAAGTAATTTCATATAAATTTAAGACGGCTTATTTTACAATGTATAAAAAGAATAATGTATATACTAATATATATATAATAAGAACTTTGCAGTACAAAAAAGATTCATTCAAAAAAGTTATGTATTAAACTTATAAAATCAGTACTTAAAAAACTAACAGTTTTTTTAGAAAAAGAAAAGATATAAATGGTAAAAATCGTATAGTAATTTTCCCATGAATGATTAAGTTTCGTTTTTTCTAGACAGTTCTAAAAATTTCAACACGGTTAAATAAAGAACGTCATAATTACAAAGTTTAACAAAATTTCTCTATATGAGATTAACTCCTAATTTACAAATTGTACGTAATTATTTTTCAAGGAGCCTTTTCGTATAAAAATAATCTTTGACTCGCAAAATATTATTTCCATCCCATACTTACGGTATCTAACCGAGAAAACAAAAAGGCAACAACCCCGCTGTCTTAACCGCAAAACATGTCTCACGAGGATTTAGTGACGATATCACGCTGGGCGTAGAACACAGCGTCGTGCACGGTGGCAAAGATCACGAAAGTCAGTTCGCCCTTCTGCATCAGCTCGCACTTGCCTATCTGATCATAGACGGCGGCGGAACAGGAGGCCAGGTACACTGGGACGTCAATCTGGCTGAAGTCGTGAACGAGCTCGCGCAGCGTCGCCACACCGGTCGCGTCGATGTACGTCACCGCGCTCATGTCCATTACGATGCAGCGTAGACTCGAGCGCGTCTCGAAGTCGTTGGGTTCCGTGTAAATACCTCTTTTAGCAAGTTTAACCCGATGCTTGAGAACCTGGCGAGGACTCACGCCGACCGTCTGCTGGAGGACCGAGCTAAGGTGGCTCGCGTTTACGAAATTCAGGCTGCCTACGTAGTGGAAGATCTTGATGCCGAATATCTCGGCAACCTGGAGAAAAAAAGAGCATTGTTTCATCAATTTAATTAGTCATTGTAAAATTATTTTAAAAAGATTTTTTTTCTAATTTTCCATGCTGAAAAAGAAAAATAGAGTTGATGAAAATTAGCATAGAATGAAGAAATTTCATAGCACAGCAAATCATTGTAAAAACTTTAAATTACGTAACATTATAAATGAGATTGCAAAACTTGAGAGGAATAGTTTCACACTAGAGCAGTTTTTTACAGTTACTTTATCAGTATAATGTTTTTTCTTAATGCTAATAAAAAATAATATTTCAAATAAAGTGTGTTTTTTAAGTCTTGTATGAACGTAAAAAAGGAACGTATAATAAGTTGTATTGGATAGACAATGTGAGTGACTTAAATAGGTCAGAAACTTTTTACTCACACCTACGTAGCGACTCGTGTCCAAATACAACTCCGTATTTGGAACATGACCTAGTAAACAAGTGTAAGGCCTCACGCTTTGGAAGAAAACACTTGCTATTGATGCTAACAATCCGCTAATTAAACCGACGTCGATGTCGATCAACACTGTCGATAAAAAAGTAACTATCCATACGATGCCGTCCATTCTGCTTAACTTCCAAAATTTAACTAATTCTTTGGCTTGTACTAGCATTCCTTTTAATGCTACCTTTAAAAACAAATATTCAAATTTAATTTAATATGAAAATCAATCAAGCTCAATGTTTTAAAATCGAAACAAAATAGATGATTTTATTTTACGGCATTTCATTCAAGCTATGTTCTTGCATTACGATAAAAACTTACAACGATAATTGATGCTAAGATACATCTGGGCAATGGTTCGAAGAATGGACCAATCCATAGCAGTATCACAAGTAAAATAGAACAAGAAACTACACTAGCTAGCTGTGTCTTCCCACCAACAGCTTGCTGAATTAGAGACCTACTTAATGATGCTGATACTGGCATACATGAAAAAAAAGCACCAAATATATTGCCACTGCCCTGTTAAAAATAAAATAAATTTTGTAGAACCTTACTATCACATTCAAAGTAAAAAATCGAATAATAATTTTTATATTACCATAGCAAACAACTCTTGATTGGAGTCAATTTCGTAATGCAATTTTTTTGCAAAGATCAAGCTCATTGACATTGTTACTGTATAAGAGACCATTGTTATTGCAACACATTCCAATGCAATATTGGGTAGCAGCTCAAAAGCTGGTAATTGAGGTTCAGGTATTCTATCCAATCATCAAAATCACCTTTAACATTGATAGGAATTATTTCTTGCAAGTAGTTGAATTTTATGTTTTATTAAAAGCTTATTCACCCTATTGGTATATTTCCAACAGTTTTGATACCATATCTTAACGGCAGCTCACAATATCGGGACACCATTGTTCCAGCTATGACTGCTATCAATTCTATGGGTATAGGGAAACTGCACCTTTTGCTAAACCACGGCTATAAATATTGAAAGTTATTATGTGATATGGAGATTTTTCTTTATTACAAGAAAATTATCTTCGATTATTTGGTTCATAATTTAGATGCAATCAAAATTAATATTAATTTATATAAATTCTTTATTAGAATTGAAACTTAGAAAATATAAAACTAAGTTGAGTATTAAAAAATTATATAGATAAAGGAGGGTGAAAAATATGCCAACATATTGAGACATACTAAACTGTCTTTCTGCAGAAAGATAAGATAATATTTATCTACATACTTTCAAAAGTTCGTTGTTAAGAATCATTAGACAGCAAGCAATCAAGGAAATTATCACAGCAGCTTTATTCGCATCTGGAATGTCATTGAAGATAACAATAATAATCTAAAAAGAAAAATTTAATATAATATCTAATAAAATTCATGTATTACATCATTCATTCATTATTATAAATACCTTGATAAACTTAAAGTGCCCCTTTGGCTTTTTTGAATTCAATCCTATCAAATCAAATATCTGAGATAACAAAACTTGTACTGCTGCACCTGTTGTGAATCCATTTACAAAAGTTTCACTTAACAATGTGCAAATAATTCCCAATCTAAATATGTACATAATTAGCTGAAACAATTATATAAAAGATTTTTATAAAATCGTTTACAATTATTCTTCCCATTTTTAAAGATAAAAAAAAAAAAAAAATATTGAAAGTATAATTATATGAGCATATGCAATACAATATATATATATACACAAATTTTCTTAATTTACTTGAATTATTCCAACAGTGAATGTGACAGCAGTTGCCACTTGCAGTGGTGTATGTATTTCTGTATTGTGCATTGGCAGATGGGCCCCTTCAAGAGTATGATTAACATTTCCTATGGTTTCCAAAGAAGCTGAATAAGTATTGACAATTTTACCTGTCATAAGACAGACCACTGCAAAAGTTCCTAAAATAAAAGAAGTGATGAAATAAAATATCTTTATTTACAAATTTATTTGATTACTGTAAACAATTTTTTTATATTCATTAAATGTATTTTTTTTTACAAAAATTCATTATAACTTTACGTTTTAGCAATAGATCAACTTGATATGAAAAGCAAATACATTATTTATATTTGAAACATTTTTTTTTCTTCATTTATATTGACTTACTCAATAGCGAATAATTTTAATTAAAGCATGAAAACAAGTGTTTCCTTATTTTTTTAAACTGATAATACTTCTTTTAAAAATAAGGAACAATAGATGTATTATTCTGAGTCTTTAAAAAAATTTTTTTCCACTCTGTCATATTCTTTAGAAATAATTATCAATGTCCTTTGTGGAAAATGTCAGGAAGTTAAATAAAAAGATAAAATCTACGAAAAAAATAGCAAAAACCATTTAAATTCTTACCCATAGAAACATGTCTTGAAGTTCCAAGGAAGACATATATAAGTACAGGAAAAAATGCCATGTATATGCCGACAACTGGAGTTAAATTTCCTAACAGAGCATACGCCATCCCCTGTGGTATATGCATTATAGCTACAGTGAGGCCAGAAATGACATCGTAAATGAAGTCGCTCCGCCATTTATATTTTCTAAGCCAATATGAGGCTGGTATCACACTCTCAACGCATCCTTTACAATTTGTAGATCCTACAGATTTCTTCACACTTTCTATCACTGCAAAAAAATTTATCCCATCAGAAATTGCCTAATTATTACAATGCAGAAATAATATAAAATCAATTTTTACATACCAGATATTTTTGGCTTTTCATATTGGTATATTTGTCGTAAATCTTGTTCTTCAAACACAGGTCTCTCTACGTTCAACTTCAAAATTGCCTGGGAGTCTTTCCCAACGTTACCTGACAAACAGACATTCAACAATTTTAAATTAAATACCAGGAAACTAGAATTAACACCTTGCCAACATGACATGTAATATTCCGGGAAAGTGACACTTACAAAATTCTCTCATTTTTCAAAAAATCAACGCCACGTTCGGCTCTCACACGCAATCTAATTATGTATTGTCATCGAAACCTGACAACAGCAATATAAAAATACAAAACTCGCCAAAAAGTTTCATGGGCGCGCACTGGCACTTGCGATATATTTTCGGCGACACCGCGGAAAAACACAGATCGATGTGTGTGTGTGTGTGTGTGTCTCTCGTGAAGACCACGCAGCTCGCGCGCCGTCGCCCGTTTAAATGCCTCGCGCGAGCAAAAAACTTCTTACGCTCTGGCTTTGCTCCTCATCTTATACGTAGCGAACAGCCGCACAAGCACGTTCGTCCGATCGATATATACATCTAAGCCACCCACCACCACGGCATACAGGCGCAGATATATATCTGTCGGACTCGGACATCACATTCGTCTATCTCTCTCTCTTTCTTGCTCGCGCTTCCGCGTTAATAAACACACGCGGTCGTGGTCGCGCACGACTAGGTGGCCGCAGCTGCTCACCTTGAAATCGACGTGCGACGACATCGTCATTGGCGGATGCCATGGCCTCTGCTCTCCTCCTCCTCCTCCCCTTGCGCGGCAGTCGCTGCTCGGCTTTTCAAATCCACCGCGCCGACGAGGACGACGACGGCTACAGCTCCACGGCTTCGCGTCATGCGATAACTGCATCGCGCGTGGGAGTCAGGTCCTCGTGACCATTGGGCTGCGTCCTGCGTGCATGCATGTGATGTAAGTATACGCTATGTGTTTTCAAAACAGCAACGCCCGGGTATAATGGTATATATATGCATTGTGAAGTTGACTGCGCGACTTCTATAAATATGCGGTGCAATGAAGTGTGAAGTCGGCTGCGACTTCTATATATATACGGATATACCTCTATTTTAAAAGATTCTAGATTTATTCGCGCGATATTTAAATTAATTATTATAGTAAATTCTGTATCAAAATAAGAAGTCACAGATGGATAAGCAATCCATCCAGAAGTTAGTGCGGACTCCTACATAGAATGGCACGCGCGAAAAAAAATCTAAACCGAGGTCTAAACAATATGCGAGGGCTGTGGTGTGGCTTTTGCATCGCTTCCAACACCTTCTTTTTCTTTTTTTGGCATCGAGTTTGGGGCACTGCTGCATGTGCGTCCTCTTTTCTTCTTTTTCTTTTGAGTGGCTTGGAGCCGTAGCTCGTATAGTGCCATCGCCGCGTGTTTGTTTGCGTCCTCTTTCTATCTTCTTCTTTGTGGTTGGTGCAGGCGCCAGATGTCTGTACGGCCATCAACAAAAGCGGTGGGCATGCTGCGCATGCGTAATGTAAAGGCGGGAGATATAAAATTAGAAGTTCCCCAGAAGATTAGAAGAAGAGAAGATAGAGGAAAGTTGATAGAAGGGAGGCGAGACGGAGAGCGGAATAAACAATTAAATTAGATTAGATGTGAAAATCACAGCCTGATAAGAAGCGAACGAAAATATTTATGATGTCATTGCGTGAATTGTAAAGAAAAGCGGTGTGGAGAGCGTGTAATGTACCTACCACAGAGTAATAACGAGCTGGTATCTATGTTAATTTTTAATTTTACTTTACTAATGAGATCAGGTGTCGTTACTTGGACGTTTTATTAATTTCAAACTTCATCTAGTGGACTAGCAGTTTTATCGGTATAGGGATTTCTCTCCGATCTCAGGGTAAGATACCGACGCGCAATGTGCCGGAGTCCGTACCGTCGATTCGAAGAGAGGTATGGAAGGTAATGCAGGCAAGTAGTTAGCACTGAGAGGCTGCTACCGTGCTGCGTATAGGGAGGATCGACCGCCGAGTAAATAGCTAGCGTAGAGGGCCAACTAAGTATCGTGATGCTGTAGGAAGTCGGTATAAGGTAGGACTTAGTTTTGAACTTGGTAACTGATGAGTTGTTACAATGCAACAATTATGAATTCAAGATGTTAAATTAGATGTATCTTTATTATTAAAAAGAAATCATCACCGCCATCACTCGCCTATAAGTTAGGATACCGAGAATTGCGGCCCTTTATATAATTGCCGGCTGTCTGCTCTGCTCTCTCGCATATGACAATACGTCGTGATGTCAGAGGCGCCGCGTCGTTAGAGAATGAGTAAAGCTAATTTTTGCCGGCCGCGCGCAAGCATATGTTTGTGTATTTCTTGATGTCCTACTCTCCTATTTATGAATGGACTATTCATGAATAGATGCGTATACGCACTGACCAGTTGGTCGTGTACGTCACAAGCGGAAAAAAGTTAGTAGCAACGACCTACTTCAGTTTTGGAGCTATCGGTGATGAAGGCGACAGAGGAGGAGAGAAGGTTACGGAAGATGCACTTAAATTTTTGAGGTGGGTTATTGGAGGAGGGTCCGTAAAGTACGTACTTACTTTACGGCCACGTATAACAAAAAATAATGTTTGTTACTCGGCCGTAAAATTTTACGGATCTGGTGAGAATTGAAATAATAAATATGAAGTTTATAGTGTTCGTAATTATATCTCACAGGCGGACAGGCCCTTTCTCTTCAGAAATGGAGCATCTAATCTCAAATATGCTTTATTTCGTTAAAAAATTGACTGTCACTTAGCAAGTACCCTGTTGAAAAAAAAACATATGATTTTATTACGTGATTTTTGGTTTCAATTCAATACATGATAAAATGTTTGTGTAACGTCCTAAAAATACTTGATGAAACATGTAATAAAACCATGTGTTAAAAACATGTGTTTTTATCATGTGTTAAAAACATCTTATGAAAATGAGCAAAAAAGATTATAATTTTAAACAGGAGAAACTAATAGTACATTGTGCAACAAGGGGAGAAAATGAGCTATCTCTAGCGAGGGTGAGGTGTTCAGCACGAGTCGGAGTTGAGGGCGCCCGAGACAGAGACGAGTGCTGAAGACACCTCACCAAAATCTAAAATAGCTTTTTTCCTGTGTTACACACCGTATTTTTTTTAACGAAGGCATGACAGGGCCTTTTTTCACGTGTGCGAGTCGGAAAGACGATTGGTCATTCTCTCAAATAGCCATTTCTCACCTGTTTTAGGGTAGAAATGGATATTTCTTACTACTTTTACAAAATACGCTTGAAATGCGAAATTTTCTTTCCTACTTTCACACGCGTAAAAGGCCCTATTTCATGCGTGAGTTGAGAAAAATTTATTCTTGGATTTTGACACGCTGAACGTGAATCCGTCGTTAATTTCCCCATAACATAATACCTACATAAGATGAAGACTTAATTGAGTTCAAAAATTTTTTTCAGAATTTTATACTTTATAGAAAAGCTATACCATTTATATCTACGAGGTCCTCAATCAGGTTCACCCTGACGCTGGCGACTCCAGCAAGACCATGAGTATCTGAACAGCTTTGTAAACGTCATCTTTGAGAGCATTGCAGCTGAAGTTGATTATAACAAAAGGTATCATTAGATTCCGGGAGATTTAACCTGCCGTCTCGCTGCTGCTTCCTAGTGATCTGGCCGAATACGCTGTCAGTAAGGGCACTCTCAGCAAATCAGCACTTCCAAATAAATTGGAGTAATAATAATCTCTTTTTAAAACAATCGGCCCGTTTTAGGGCCACAAAATATTTTAATCGAATGCTCGTAAAAATCTGCACTTATATAAAGAAAGTAACTTTAATACCACCTCTTTTTCCTTCCCTTGAACAATGGAAATATCTTTCAAGGTTGCCAGATGAATTTATTCATATTTTCCGATACAAGTTAATGCGACTGTTGCTGCGCTTCATTGCCGCAATAAATTTCAAATTCCACCGTTTATTTTTTTCTTTTTACGAGTTAGCTATGGTGGATATTTATTTGTCCGCTCCTTTGATCTCAAGTACAGTGTAATGTCGTATATCAGAAAGAAATAGTAGTACATTTCGTAATGAGTGCACACGAGTTGCGTACTTATACTATTTTTCTCGACACTTGCGACTATTTTGATTTTCCATGTATGTTTTGAGTGAGAAAATACCGCCATTCGTAAGCGTTTCAATGTGAAATGGAAAGGTGCTATTTTGCTTACAGAATTTAAATTACTCACCCACCACGCTGAGCTAAGAAAAGGTATTTTTATAACGTTATATTTACTGCAAAACCATTAAAACGACGCATCTTCATATTGCTTGTTATTTAATTTATCATCACTCCAACAGGCCCTTCTCGACTTTCCTTAAAAGTCCCTCTTCGATGTCCATCAAGAATCAGTCAATGACTCTTTCACCACCGTCTGTATTAATGATGAATACGCGACGATTATGCGTGCTCCCCTTTCCAATCGATAACCCATACCCCTGCATCTGTACACGACCCCCCTCTTCCTGAGCAAGAAAGTCATCGATAACGCTGTAAAGCCGGCTGCACTCGCACCGCTCGTTATAGACAGTCGAACCTTATCTTACAGCCGCAGCTCTTTTCCCCTCAGGAGTGCAGAGAAGAGAAACGACCGGCGAGGCGGCTTGCGCGCGCGTGGGCGCCTGCGTCATCTACGCCCACCTGTAGCGGCTCTCTCTCTCTCCCTCTCGCGTCACACGCGTGCTTTACATATAGTATGGTGGGGCGGTGGGCGGCAATTTCGGCACATGCGCGCACTATAGCGCTCCGTATAATCACCGAGACGACGAGGCGCGTGAAAAGGAAAAGAGAGCGGGGCCCACTCGCTGTCGGTTTATATTGTTGGGAGGTGAAGAGGGAGAAAGAGATGAAGCATGCTGAGAGTTTTTTAACGCTTCGCGTCGCAGGCTTCTATATAGGGTTGGAATATAAAGGGGTTTTTTACGGTTGATCAATTATACACTGTGGTATTGTTATCGATGCGCTTGTGTGCTGGAGAGTTGGACTGTGAATGTGTATACAGATTTTGAATAGATGATTTGTGGAATTGGAAAATTGAAGGGTTTTTTATTCGATGTACGACGTATTGTTTCATTGAGGGCAGATTTTTGCAATTTGAAATTGTCAAAGTTAGCTAAAGCTTATGAGCTTTGTCTTCACGTTACACGCCACAGTACCTATATGTCATACCTCTATGGACTTTGACATTGCCACGTCATATTCCAGTTTCATTTGTTCTCCGATTATTCGATAAACATAATTTTCTGCGTCTAATAGAATTACAATCTATTCGCGTGAAAGCCGATGGTGTAGAAAACAGTAAAACAACTTCTTTTCGAAATTTCCTCTGCTATCAAAAATTTTCGTGAACGTTGTTTAATTAAAAAATAAATAAATAAATAAATAAAGACGTTCGCAGTATTTTGTAATAAAACTAAACGGTCTAATGAACATTGTTAAATGTTCAAGCTTAAATTTGGAATACATTTGTTATTCTCAGTCCTCGTTGACCTGATGTCCAGGCCGGTTTATCCAACAACGAGGCTCAGATGGCTATTTCGAGCAAAGCCTGTGTATTATAGTCCCATCGGAAAAATTATATCCCGTGCTTGTTTTTTCTACTTTATCCTACCACAGAACTTACAACGAAGGGCACGATGCTCGTTTTTATTTGCGGTTCGAGTATAAGGCGAGCGGAAGCGGAATGACGAGCTCGCGTTGACGACTGCCTTTCCGCGTGCGCGCACGCGCGCGCGCGTGTGTGTGTGTGTAAAAAGTATATATCTGCGTTAATTCGTTATCTTGTTATGCACGCTGGTGATTAATGGGGCACCCAATGACCCGAATTTTCACAGAGCTACTCGTGTGATTAATGGCCAAATCAAGCCGAGGATCGTTCGAATGGGGACATGCGGCGCTGAAATAAAGGATTATATTATGGATCGTATTTTATGGGGGAAGATGTTTGCTCGAGTCCAAGTGTTCATTCATAATCTCCCTTGCTCAAGCAATTTTCTGTCGGCTCTTATAGATGAACATTAAACTATATATGTTATAGCTATGATATTACTTTACTTTCTGATCATGATGGATTAGTATTAGAATTGAAAATATAAGATTCATACAAAATGAAACAGAGATATTTTTAAGCGTCACAGGGCATATATTATCTAAAGATAGCTCAAATTTTGAGGACCTTTGAGTTTACGAATCAAATATTCGAGTTGCGCTTGATCCCTTTGAAACTAAACCCTCTCAATCCCCCTAGAGCAAACTATAGAACACCAAAACAGACATCCGTATGGAGCTTTTTCCAAGTTTGCATCAGCAACGTCGCTGCAATATCGAATTACATTTGCACATAGGTATAGGTAACGCAAACTATATTTTTTCTATAAATAAAATGTAGTACCCAAAGTGCGCGAAACTTATTTCAGTTAAAAAGATTGGAATTACTCTCGATTTAAAAGTTTAACGCTATAACCCTGCGAGATGTTTATAACGATTTTGCAACGTACATTTGAAATTCATTGAAAATTCTCAACTTTTAAAATAAAAGAAAGGCAGAAAACGAAATGTCTACAGAACAACTTTACTGAAAAACGCTGGTTGCATTCGAAATAATTTATTAACGTTATATTCATCTGTCGAAATTTCACGTAAATATAATGTATATTTTTAGATTAAAAAGTGAACCCATCAATTAATATGCAAATTTAATGTCCCAGAAATACAATCCAATTGATCAATGTATGTTTGCCTTTTAAATTGAATTATAAATCCTTTTATTAGTCATCGGGCGCGGAAACCTTAATTATATTTAAATGACTTGCATAATTTACAGTCGGAAGGAATATTCGCTTCTAGAAAAAAGGATTAAAAATGATGTAGGGCTATTGTTTTTGCAGTTATTAAGCACTTTGCAATATTTTCTATATTCAATATGTTTATCCTCCCCGATTTTTCCGATCTTTTATCAATCGTCGCATTTGAAAGAAAAGCGAAAGTAGTGCACGCATATACACAGCGATGCGATACAAGGAAATTACGTTCGATTCAAGGCGAGTCCGCCCATTGAAACCCGCGGTGCGCCGTCCCGATCATCCATTCAAGCCCGAATTCCCCCCATCATCCCTCGGAAGTGTATTTTCTCTCTACCTCTATCCCTCGTTGCGTCATCGTCCTCGTGGTAGGTATTATAATATACACCAGGAATCACGAGCAAAGATAAAGCCTTACCCTCTTGCGCGCAGAGCGCTACATCGCGCTTTAAGATCCCCTTGACGCATCGCGCGTGAATCAATATTGCTTCTTATCAAATTTTGTATCGACCGACGGGTGGCGCGTTCCGCAGCTGCCGCCGGCAAAGGGAAATTTATTATCCCCGATGCTGCCGCGAGCACAGAGAAGAGTTAAATAAAGAGGCAGTAAAGTCGCGTAAATTGCTTGATAATTGAGCGCTGCGGGAAAGTGGATTGTCGGGATTTTCCGATCAAGAGAGTGAGACAGCTGCACAGTACAGTAGTAGCAGCAGCAGCAGCAGCAATAGTAGTAGTAGTAGAAGGTGCTTGTATAATGTACACAGGGGAGGAATTTTTAATATGACAAGGAGGCACGTTCCTTTTATACGCCAGCGTCTTGCGGATTTTATGTCGTTTGGATTCTATGCTGTCATAAGGCGAGAGTGAGACTGGCGTTTCAGCAATTTCAAAAAAGTTTTATTACGTTTTTATGGAGACAATCATTTTGACATTTCTACGTACTTAAAGGTCTTGTAACAAATAGAGAATAATGTTGTCTTCTTTTTTAAGTAAAAACTTTTCTTACTTTATCTTGTATCATGTGTAACGTACGTAATACGGATAAAACAGCCCTTTGTACTATACCATAAAGGTTAATGTATTTGAACAAAGCACTTATACACACAAACACAAAACCGCAATCATCATCCACATATATATAACGAATTTTATTAGCTCTTTGATGTACATGCGCAGATCGCATTTGAAATTCTGTTTAGGGAATTAAATGACATAATTGATGTGACGAAGTGTATAAAAATAACATTAGGGAATTTAAAATATTTTTGTTTTAACTTGTTCAATAAGATCCACTGAAAATCTAAAATGTAAATTTTGAATAAGTATTATATTTGCAACGGGAATGCCGGTGTTTCGTACCTCGAACGCGCGTCTGACCAAACTCGAATAGTTTCCACTTAAGCGCGCTATATACTGATGTGTTTGCCGCGAGAATTCGAGCTCTCTAAACACGTCTTACTAACTTTGCGGAAAGTAAAGACCATGTGTTATATATTGTTAAATTTAATTTCTTTTGTACACTGTCCGACTGCCTGTACGCCAGTAGTTACTTTAGTTTTAATACCATCACGTCTTTTTATACAGGTAATAAAAGCTTTTCTCTTGCAAAGCAACTATGATTAGATGTCCATTTCATTTTAACGCATCGCAATTCACTTAATACATTCCTTTGTCTTATTCTTTAGAAATATATATACCTTTCTCACAACGCAACTGCAGACGTGATTTATCCGCACACTACGCAGTGGGTTATATAACTCTGGAAAAATGTGTTTTGTTAGAAAAAAATATCTTTGGGATATACGTAATTTAAATTTATACAATGCTGCCTATACTTCCCATGCACGCGCTCTAGGATGAGCATATCTCGAAGCATTCGAACGCGCCGCTGCGATAAAGATAAAAAAGTGAACGATATACTTCGCCGGGTAGATCGATGGCTCAATCCTTCCCTCATGCATTTTATTCTACTTACCGACAAAGACTCGCATTGCTGGGCTCGCGATACCGTTTTCAAAAGCTCGTGAACGACAAATAAATAAAACAAAATAACGGACTTTTTATGCGGCAAATGCTACGTTACGATGTGGTCTAATTCTTTCTGGCTAGTCCAAAAATAAATAAAAAGTATGTCGTTATATATACACACATAAAATATATATTATTTTTGTTCAATTTACAGTGAAGTGACATTCGTAATAATGATTAACGTAATTGCGATACATCCATTATACTGATTTCCGCGTATTTACATAATGTTGCATTCGAAATTAATTGAGTGATAATTCCGACACGTTCCATTTACTCAAATCCGTGGAAATATATATATAATATTCACTAAGGTAAACAGAACATACTTTTGCGAACATCAAATTAAAATTAATTAACCATCGTGAGCAGTTCGATAGTTGCGTGGGAAAGTTTTTGAGCTTTAAACAATACGTTGACAAGAACTCTGTCAAAGAGAATTAGATAATAATCTAATTTGCTCTTCGATACTTCCAAAACTAAGTGTCCAGAAAAACTTATTCTTGCGCGATAAAAGCATTAGCGCAAGCATCCATAAACAATATAGTATATAGCAAAAAATAAAGAGCAGGAACTGTATTTTCCTTTCAACTAAAACCACCCCTCTTCCTCTCTTGGCATTAAAAAAACAAGCCTGTTCTTCAAAAGCTCTCTCCGCATAGGACTCTCAAGTCCATTCCCGTACGCACCGCCCCAGCCTCCCGAAAATACACCCGCGACCCTCATTCCAGCAGCAACCCTATATAGAGTCGCCCGCCCTCATCTCCCGGTAGAGTGTATATCTCGGGAGAAAATCTCCCTGGTGAGCAGCGGCCCGTTGTGTCGCGTGCATCGGACCGACATGCCATCCCCCGATCGCTCCTGACAATTAAGCTTCGCGCTCGTGTAATAATATCACGTATATAAGTATACGTGTGAAAGAGAGAGAGAGAGAGGGGGGAGAGAGACGTGGCATCGACGAGTATATACGCGGGGGCGCGGCCGCTGCCTGATGCGGTGGCGGCGTCGCGGCGCCGCGGCGACGCTCACGTCAGTAGCAGAGCAGCTCGGCGCTGCCGCGCGCGCACGCTCAACAAGTGCGCGCCGACTAGTCGCCGCCGCGCTATAGGGGCTGCACGCGCGCGCTCGCCGCGTTCGCCTCCGCAACGATTGCTTCGAATTTTCTGTTTTTCGAGTTGTGGTGATATATAATTAATATAGTGACCGGTGAGCAGCACCAGGAGCGGATAACCTGACTCGCTCAAAGCTGAAACAGGTGAGTGTTGGCTTTTTTCGACATCTTCTGGCGTAAGCTGGGAGTTGACTACGAAAAGGAGGTGGGATGCGATGAATGAACGGCTGATGAATGAATGGATCGTTGCTGTTCGTATTTATAGCGCGAAGGGTAATTAAATTTAGAAAGATTCTGTAACTTTCCTTGTTATAGAAAGTTTAAAAATGTTGACACAAAGATTCGCTTGATATCCTCAATAACTAAATGTGGATAAAGAGTTTTATGTCAGAGGATGGTCTGTAATTTTGTTTTTCAAACTTTTCTCTTTTGCAAGAAGGTTTAATTAAGTTTTTCTAATCAAATGTCATCTCGGAATAAAAGCGATAGATTATGATGCAGATTTAATTGAAAAATTTGCCTTGCATTGTAAACATCCATCTTTTTCTGATCCTGATCGATGTCATCAGAAATTTATTATGTCGTCAACTCCAACATTCCTCTACTATTTTAGTACATAAAAGTCATTTCCAGGATTGCCAGTTAATGCGTATTTTTAAAAAATTATCTATTGTGAATATATATTTCACAAATTCATCCATTTAAACTATAAGTTTTAGATGTAAAAAAAATCGGCTATGAAAATTTATATTTTATGAACTACCAAAAAAGCTCTTATGATGGCGTTTATTATTTGGTGAATGGGACACTTTCCTTGAATACGTAAATGATTCTCGAATGACATTTTCATTTCGCCTGAACGCAATCCGACTAAGGGGATTTCGACCCTATATCTGGAATTACATATATATTTATCGACTTTCTCGTGTTTTTATTTAATTTTCGATTTTCATTAAATATCTTTGGGATCCGGCGTTCGTTCACTAAATACAAACACCGGATGACTGCGATAATTTTAAAAAACTTAAAACTCAATTTAAATAATGTATAAGATTCGATGTAGGAATATGTAATTGGCTCAGATATCCCCTTATTGTAAGCTGCTTCAGCGAGGGGTGTAGATAGAGAGATAAATGTACCTAAAAAAATAATTCATTTCTTTTTTTATTTCCTTCTTCTTGCCATTGAACAAGAAAAGGTGAAAAATAAACATCATTGATTATTTGATTTTTGATAAAAAATTTTAATGGACATATAGTAACCGTGTAAAAGAAAATTGTGAAGATACATAATACTTACAAAGCATGTTTTTCCTTAAAAAATAACAAATACTAAAAGATTTAATAACACGGGTTAACTTAACTTTTAAAACGTTGTCATCTTTTTCGAGTAAATCGGTTTAGCTCTAAACGTATATTTGCAGTGAACAGCTGAGCTATAACATGGAGCTATACATAGATATACCCTTCCGCAGCACAGATGTGTCTAGTCGAAACAACTTACTGTTTTGTCGCCCATTATGAGCGCACCGAATGGGTTTTGATGCAGTAGAAGATTTATTAAAAAAAATTTAATAAAAATTGAAGATTAAATTTTATCGGCTTTAAAAGTCTATGTGATTTTAAAGTGTTTGCAGAAGGTAGATTAAATAGTATTTTTAACTGATGAATGGCCTGAGCTCAAAGCATTCATTTCACTTTGATAAAAGGCGTTTTAACTTTTTTTCATTTATAACAATATTTTAGATTAATTGAATACAGCTACTGCAATGGAAAAATAAATTTAGTAGTGTAATTAAAAGTTTATCTGTAGTTTGAAAATTGACTTATTGCACCGACAGCAAAGCCTTTGGTCTGTTTATATTTCAAGAGTTATATTGGCTTATTTACCACTAGCAAATAATCACTTGTATAATAAAAGTGTTATTATTTTAATTAAAGACATCAGGCATAAAGGCCTGAATTTAGAAATTATAAAACTCATTTGTTTTCATTGCAAAGAATAACTTTTAGCCGGCCGCATGGAAAAAACTTATTTCAAATTCTGATCAAGCGCAATAAAGTTGAATTTTCCATCCGCGTTAATCATCTTTCCTAATCCCAAGATCATACTTATGGAAGAATCCGGAACAAGAGACATATTAGAGGCTCGAGGCTGTGAAACCCGACATAATAATCTCGGTCGCAAACATCGCTATATTTAAAAGCGCTCAGCACTCGCTGCACAGGCAGCTCGTGCTCGGTTCAGGCGAAAAATTTCAATTACAGCGCCTCCTTCCATCTCTAGCCGCAGCGCAACAGCTAGATCTCCCCGCGTCATCATCCGACGGAACTGCGCGCGTAAACAAGCCGCCGCACGTCGGCATCAGCCGCCCTTATTCCCCTCGCTCGCGCGCGTCATTACAAGCGCGCAAATCCTTCCAGCCTCCATCAATCACTCAATCGCACGCGAATTACCGCCGGGATAATTCGCTCCCGGTGCAGCGCTGCAGTAATCAGCCAGCGTAAAAAAAGAAATGCTCTCTCTCTCTCTCTATCTCTCTCCTATCTGCATCCCTCTGTTGCGCAACCCCTGCGCGCCCACACGCAAACGTATACCATAGACATGTATAGACGAGCTGAGAGAGCATTTAATAAGATGACTGACAGGAATAATAATTTCGAGGTGGAGGAGACCAGGGCGGGGAGCAAGAGGATGGCGGCTCGACGCTCCCTGCAGCAGCAGCAGCAGCAGCAGAAGCGGTCCAGCAGTGGAAGGAAGGCCGCCGGCGCGGGGAAGCTGGTCTCGCGCATCGCCACGACGCGCGAGCGGGCCCTCAGGAGGCTCGAGAGCAACGAGCGCGAGAGGATGCGCATGCACGACCTCAACGACGCCTTCCAGGTAAAAACCATCCGCCGCCCCTCTAACTCGTGCCTCTTTGTGATTTCCACGGCCGGCTGGACACGTCCGCCGCGTTAACGAGCTCCCACAGGGACAACCCGCGCGCCCTCGCACTGCCCTGCGACAGGCCGACTCTATGATCGGATGGGAACATTCCCTGATTATTCCTTTCCTACGGTTTCCACTTTTTTTCATTTCAACATATTTTCATTGTGGAAAAGAGTGGACGGGATTTCACGTGAATCCGCGAATCTGTGAAAAGAATATTTTTTTCGCGCGCAAAGAGCATCAAAGGTAGCTACTTTTGCCCTCCCAAATTATTAATTACACGTACGCCTCTTTTTGAAAAAAATAAATAAAAGTAGTCAATAAGAATATGTAATTCCATTATAGCTGAAATTATATACTTAGAACCCGACTCTGATATTCACCAAAGCCATTGAGCCCACGTATGTTCAAGAGTCCTTCAATGTTTAAACTAACTACGTTCTACCATGTTGAATAAAGTACCAAAAGAGCTAGTGAAAACCATTATCAAGTTTATATTTGTTTGAAATAATTTTAAAAATAGAGAAGCAATATTCCATTCTTTTATAATCAAGTAAGTTATATATGAAACTAATGATAAATACAAGAGCTTATTTTTAAATCGAAACGCCTATACGTTATTTTGATGAAAGTAAAATACAAGAAATTCAGTTGAAGCGACTAACACGGGAAATCGACTGCATTATTCATTTGTGTGTGGTTTTTCATACTCTTCTCAATTTTGAGAATTGTAAAGCCGTCTCATTTTATATGGTAGTTTAAAAACGGTTTGAAATTGTAATATGAAAATTTTATGGTATTAAAAAAATTTGAATAAAATATTTTATTTATATACATTTATTGGTTTAAAGGAAAAAAAGTTCAATTCCATAAAACTCACATGATAAAGAATAATGTAATAAAAATTTATCTCCTCATGAGCCAAGTATACTTGATCCGATACAGTACAGTGAATGTTTCGCTATAAAGTGAAGTTAATTTTTCAAAATTGATATATAAAGGTGTCGAGATTAGACAATGTAAGATCTGGAAAAATAATTTTCTCTTAAATTACTTTATCTAAAAGAGGGTAACCGGGAAAAATGCGAGGCACCGAAAGAACCTGCCGTAACATTTCAGTTTAATCATAAAATCTCCGAGATGTATATACGTTACTCGTATAGGGGAATGGCTGTAAAAGAGCATTGTAATACAGAATATAATAGACTTTTGAAATAAATGCTCGCTTTTATTATTTTTTAAAAATTTGTTTAAAATTCGCAAAGACTCGAAGTGCGCAACTATATGGAGAAAGTTATACAGGCCACTCGTCCGCATTATTTTCGCAACTTTCGACGGCTTCGAATGAATATTTCGTTTCCCGTGGGCATTTCTCTTCGTCTCCTCGTCTAACATAAGTAGCAAAGAGTTCGAGTGAGCCACTTAATGCAAGTACAACGTAAAGAGGCCGCAGCCCCTGCTCAAAGAACTCCGAAAGCCAAGCTCGACTTAAGAGAATTTCCAATTAAAACCAAGGGCCGAACTGCAGGTACCCTCGGCAAACACTCTCGCGCAAAATCCATCAGGATAATTGCGAACCTGTCCCCTCGTATATCTAGCTTTTATCCCCCTGCACACATCGTGTGCGATCCTTTCTCTTCCTACCGTATACTTATAAGAAGGTGCGACGCGGCGCTTTCTCCTCTTCCCGAGAGTAATACACGGAAGAATCCGATTAGAGCACACGCACACATTCTCATTTCTTTTGTCATCTTTGCAGTCGCTGCGCGAGGTCATACCGCACGTGTCGCGCGAGCGCCGGCTCTCGAAGATCGAGACGCTGACCCTCGCCAAGAACTACATCGTCGCCCTGACCGACGTCATCTGCCGCATGCGCGATGAGGAGGCGGCGGCCGCCGCGGGTCAGCAGCAGCAAGGCGCGACGATACAGGACGAGGACGAGGATAGAGGGGCCGCCGATGGGAACGTCGATAGCGGTGTCTTCTTGCACGGTTCGTTCACTTTCTTTCCAGCTGCGACTGGTGAAAATTATGAGTTAATGCCGTGCTAGGGTAAGTGATACAATTACTGTGCCCTTCCCCCAATCGGACGACAAAGTTTAATTACTGTGAGCATTTAAACGCGGGTAAAAATCTAATAATCACGGGGAGGGGCACGGTGACTGCCTCGCTGCTGGGGCGACCCAATATTTTTTTCGATTTTATTAGACTGGTGGAACTATTTATTACTCAAAGCGAAAATAATTCAATTTACTTTAATTAATCCCATCATTTTTTTATCAGCCTATCTTTGTCAAATAGAATAAAGAATTGCTGGATCATTACGTCACGTACGAAAACATAATTCCAAAGAATAGCGTCAAACTTTAATTCACCTCATAAAAAATAACACAAATCCTAGCTCGAAAATTTCTAAATATTTATAAAATAAATTTAAAAAATGCAGTACCTTCTATTTTTCGCCCTTGTCATTTAATATATTTTTGTGGCTGATTAAAAGAAACTGGTAATAACGCATATAGAAAAATAAATAACTGTTCCTTTATATAAAGACATATGTTCTCAAGATCGTCTAGGAAAATTTTACATATGAAAGTATTGAAAACAGATTTCTTTATATATATACACGGAAACCGCAAAAGTATTGGGAGGTGACGGGATTGCCGGGGGAAATTTAAAATTTGTAATCTTAGAACGCCTAGCTAGTTCGTCTTTCCTAACAATTGGAAACAAACTTCTACAGAGAGCGATAGGATTTTTATCGGATTCTATAAGTTTCTGACAGACCTATTTGCACACGGAATTGCAGCCGATAGAAAATCTATCAGGATCCGCCAGATCCTATCGACACCTGTGTGATACATCGATTAAAAGTCAATTTATAGAAAGAACGCATTCGCCATTCATTAAAGTTTTACGGCTTTGTTTTTAATTAGACAATATACGCACGAAAGTGTCTTTTTCCATCTTTTTCATTATTCGAAGCGTGCATTTAAATTCATATTTATTTTCATCATTTGAATTTACGACGAAAATTCAATTCAGCTTAGATTTTATCGGAATATATTGAATATGTAATAAAATTTGTATACGCTGACAACGCTACTATACCGGCATATTGAGTAAAATATCAAAGTGTATATAAACTTTTCTAAGAAGCCTTTCATGTGTTTTTCGTTGAAAGACAATTTCCCAAATTAAAATATTAAATGTTAATATTATATTTTGCGATAAAAAATGAACATAATAATTTTTTTCATTGACAGTCCTGCATGGATAAGAAAACACGCTTACTATACTTCAATTTGACTATTCATAAAAATGTGCCGTGAGCACTCTCAAGATACTCGTAGTACTAAACAAGAAAAAAAGAATTTTTAGCGAATATTATTTATTCGGTAATTATATTAATTGTAGAGTAAAAAAAGTTTAGCTATAGTACTGCTTATAACTACAATTGTATGGGTTCTCCTACGCTGAAACTCAAATAACTTTATAACGGTCACATCCTCAAATTTCCCAGGGGCTGGAACGAATTAAATTTTTAATATGCAAGTGCAGCAGTTTCACGCGTGACGTTGCATAAGATGAAATTCAACTAAAACAGATATATTGTCTTACTTAAATGATTACATATATTGCACTCATATTGAAGTAAAAAGAAGACATTATTCACACAAATATTAAAAAAAGTTATATTTTATCGCACTAATATCGAAATAGTACATTGTGCAAAATGGGAGTAAATAAAAAAACACCTCATCCGAGTCTTAAATAGCTCTTCATCCCCATTTTTTTCATTGAGTGTATGAAAGAGCCTTTTTATATAGATAAACGTTGGATAAGGCAACACGTTTTTTTTCATATTAAATTTAAATTAAAATGATTGGATCTGTAAAGATATTCTTTAATTTTATTGATTATAATCTTAATGTTCATTATATATATATATATATTATGTACATTTTGTAAATCTGTGTATATCTATATGATAAATGTAATAAATAAAGATTTGCTTAATTTCATAATTAAAATTCTTTATTTTTTGAAAAAGCTACTAGATTTTCGTGGATTTATTACAAAGTAAATAGTGTTATTATAAAAATAGTAAAAAAAAAATATCAATTTTTACTATCGCCCCGAAAAATTTACTTTCGCCCCCCAAATGAGATTGGCGGGAAATATATGCAACTTTTGCCCCGATTTTCGGAGGCAAAAGATGGCCATTTGAGTCGAGCATGGTGGGTATGGTGAAAAATAGTATACGCTTCACGAGAGTAAAATTGGGCAACCGACAGCTTGTGTTTGCCACCCCCGCCTTCGGCTCGGGTGGCAATTTACACGAGATATGGACTGTCCAGGTTTTTTCCTCCCTAGATGCATAATATACTATTTTTCCCCTCTATTCAACGAATTTTTGTGAAATTGCTCTCTTAGTGTCAAATTTATACAATTTTTAGCCTGCTTAGGCCGGTGGATACATATATACATATATATTTTAAACTTTGAAAGATCATGCACATATTTGAAATAAGCTATTCAAATAAAAACTGAAAATCGAATGATTTGTAACTGGGTTGTGCGCGATTCTAAATGCACGATTCCTTACCCAACGTTCATGCATTAAAAGGCTCGCTCCTGCAGTACAGTGCATGCACTCGTTAACAAATACGGTGTGTAACACGGGAAGAAGAGCTATTTCAGACTCGGGTGAGGTGTCCTTAGAACTCGCCTTCGTCTTGGACGCTCTCGACTCCAACTCGCCCTCATGATGAACACCTCACCGTTGCTTGAAATAGCTCATTTCCCCCCCTTGTTGCACAATGTATTACTTTCATACTTTCTCTAATCACGCTCGGAATGCGCGATTTCCTACGCGAGTTTTAGACATGAAAAAAGGCCCACTTCATGCAGGTGTTGAAAAAAGTACTATTAATAAATATATGAAATTTATGTTAAACAAATTATACGTACAGTGTATTTAATTATTTAATATATAACTGTTAAAATAAATTTATTAAAATTTTAATTGTGTTAATACGATTATCATATGAAATAATTATATTAAATGAAATGCATGATAATATTACTAAAATGTCCGATACATCTTATTATCAATATAAATCACTAATCAAATTAATGTTATTATTGTTAAATATATGTCAAAATCCAATAAAGTTTAATCTGTCATTATGCAGAAATTAATAAATTTTTTTATCAAGAAAATTCAGTTATAATATTTTCCGAAAAAAATATATCACAATTTAATTATTAATATTTCGTTGATTTTGCAAAATTAAAGTTAAAAATTCACTCTTTTTTTTACGATTATGCTTACTTTTTGAAACTATAGTGAAAAAATGAAGTCGGCGTACCAGACATTATATTTGACTTCACTTTAATTAAGGCAACGGCATTAAATATTCTATTAATAATTGTGCACTTATCATTCGCTTTTTCAGATGTCAATACGCCTACGTGCTCGAGATCCTCCAGTCCAGGGCCCTACTGCACGATGAGCAACGAGGTCGACTCCACATGGGACAGCGGTGATTCGCTGTCGAGTTTCTGCACGGGCCTCTGAGTATGCCGACGTCCCGCGTCATTTGGAACAGTATTTTTGATAACCAAAAGAAATAGAGAGAGGGAGATAGAGAGAGATAGAGAGAGAGACAGTAAAAGATATACGATATACAAGTAATATTTCGGGCAGACTTGTTTCTTTAGCGACTCTTTCGTTTGCTTGGCCGAGTATATATACATATATAAGTACACAAATGTAGACACACAACGCGTCGCAACACCAAAGAAATTTATGTAGTAGAGCTGTGATGGGGGCGACGGAACTGACGAAATAATGGACTGACTCTTTGTTTTTTTTTATGATTTTCTATTTTATTGGTTTATGTATAAATCTCGTTTGCGTAATTGCTGGTGCTCTTTTAGTTTTCAGATTTTTAGTGATTTTTTTTATTTATGTATACAAGTTAACGATTTCATGATTTAAAATTTCAGAATGAAGATACATATAAATTATGTTTCGTCGGGCACAATTTGTAGATTCTTCATTTACTTCATTTCTTACATCGATCATCCAGAGTTTGAGTATTTTAGTTTCAAAACTATTCTTTCTTTATAAATAATTTAAAAAAATAGAAAAATATTGTTTTTCTTTATAAATAATTTTAAAAAATAGAAAAATATTGTTTTTGTTCTAAATATTAATTTTTTTAAATAAAAAATTTTTTGAAACTATGAGTGGAGACTAGCACAAACTCATCTTTTAAATAAATATTCCTAGCTATCTAATTAGATTTTTCCAGATATACTTTTGGAACTCAATACCTCATTTGTACTTTCGCCTTATTTTAAAAGAAATTTTCCTATACTATAGCTTAAGGATTTTAAATCTCTTTGAAGAGCTTCAACTTCCTTAGACTCATGTGATGCTATTAATATTAATAGAATATATCAACGCCAATTTTCCGCCGGGAAAATAAGATTGCGGCCAAAAGTTTTAACCAAGTCTTGATACTTGGGGAATATCTTATAAGACTTAGCTATAAGTAAAAGAGACAAAAAAAAGTATATATATATATATAACATATGCTATATGCAAAATTAAAAAGTCTATCAATATATACTAAAGAATCAATTATCTACATACATATAATAAAAATATTGTATAAATTAAAAAGTTAAATTGCACGAATCGTAATAAATAAATTATTTATAAGCTCTTACAAACA
Source organism: Torymus auratus (assembly GCA_900474315.1). Classification (NCBI taxonomy): domain Eukaryota; kingdom Metazoa; phylum Arthropoda; class Insecta; order Hymenoptera; family Torymidae; genus Torymus; species Torymus auratus. The sequence continues at coordinate 26,294 of UXGD01000051.1, forward strand.
ATTGTAAGGCTTGACATTATAATAAATAAATATTTGATTACATTGTGCCAAATGCAATCGGTTTTGTGTCTAATGATTCCAAGTCTACCAAAACTGCTGTATGACTTGTTGAAAATTTAGGTATACATATTAGCCTAATTGGTTGACCCTCAGAGTCATCTTTTCTGTCAATACCTGAATAATACATGCATATATTAACATGTGAGAATTGCTTTAATTAAATATGAATTAAAAAGTAAATAATTATTTGCTAAGACTGTTCTTGTGTATTCTTTTACTTACCCTCTACTAATTTAGTTTCAAATTTTTCCATATTTCCAACAAAATATATATTAGGATATTCGTTTATTACAAGTGGATCTGATTGATCAAATGGGAATTCTGCTAAAGTATCTGGAGCTGTTGGTGCAAAATGTAACCATTCTAAAGTTCTTTCTAGCCAATCAACAGTAGAAATATTAATATTCGATACTTTCATTATATTCTGAATTGGTTGACCACTGGATCCACCAACAATACGAGATCCAATTTTACCAATCCATGGATTGGTAACACTATTAAGATTTCCTCCACTAAAATGATAATTTTAATCTCATTAATTATAATATCTTGGACCGGATTAAATTATAATTTTATTTCTTATACTACACATACTTCAACGATATTGGTAAAATCCGAGGATGAAGTGGATGCTGTGGAATTGAATGACAAGATGGATCAAACTCTCCTGGCAAGAGAGTCACATTACATGATTTAGCAATCTTACTAATAAACTTATCTAGCCTATATACAGAATAGTTTACTTCTGCAAGAAATAAAGCATCTTTTTTCTTGTTTTCAAAATAACCTTTACGAGTAAATGTTTCTGCAGATGCTCTAATACTATTTCCTATGTTCAAAATAAAGTAATTAAATAATAACTTGAAAAGAAGATTAATTTAAAAATATTTGTTATATAAATTAAATTACTTTACCAGCTATAATAACCCGTACAATACTAGCAGCTTCTTCTTGAATAAAGTCATTTCCTACCAAACCAGTTATCCAATCACTTAAAAGTTCTAGAGCCAAAGTATCACCTTGATTTACAAAATCTAATCCTGATAAGAACAGCAACTGTTTACCGTGATCTTTGGCACTACTACTTGGTGTTTGAGTTGAAGGTTTCAAGTAGGGTCCTGGAAAACATAAATCTTCCACCTATAACATTTTTAAAATACTAATACAAAAATACTTGTCTTGCAAATACAATTCATTAAATATAATATAAACTTACCCAAAATGATCCATCATCTAATCCATGACCAAAAACAGCACAAACCAGCCCGGTAACCAGGGCTTCTGGAGTTAAATTACCAACTAACTTTACACGAGCAACATCATCTTCCAAAAATAAAGCATCTTTGGGAGAGCAATAATTTAACCTATGTGGTTGAGGCAAAGCTTGCAATTCCTCAGCAATTTCTCGCAATATGGAAGGTTTGAGTTCTTGATGTTTGTACAAGGTACCTATTATAATACAAGGCACTTCTTTATTTTCATCATTCGTCAAGTCAACAATGTCCAATACTTTTTGGTTTTCTATAAAAAAAAGAACAATTATATTTTCAATTTTTTCCTATAAGAAGAAAACGTTGTAGTATACTTATTAAAAAGCACTCACTCCACTTTTCCCTCACGCGTTTTAGAACCTTCGACTTAAGCGAGGCCAGTCGAGCTTTGTAAATACCACAGAATTGTTTAGAAAAGCTTCTGGCATCGATTTGAAACCTCCGAAAGTCCTCAAAATCTGCGCTCTTGCGCTTGATCTGCTCCATGATTGTAGCTAAACCCCTACACGAAATATCAGACCTCTTAGATAATCAAACATCGTGACACCGCTGTTTCCTCGACAACAGCTGAAGCCACGGACACGCGTCTTCTTTTATTCTCGTCATATCACTTTGTCGTTGTCGACGACGATTTCTACGCTACTATAAGTATACTTATATCGGAGCACTGCTCCACGACCGTTGGTCTATATATACTTATACTTATTACATGGCCATGCCGCCGTGCACCGCAATCGTAACATGCTCAAGCGAGTCGAAATATCAGCTGATCGTCTTTCGGCACGCCGAACGGCCGAAAGAGCATCGCGGCAGGGTTGTCAAATTCGTAGTCTCCAATCATATGCTATCGTTAGCCATTGGTCACAGCTTGTCGCTCATTGCATTGTTTGATGACGATGATAGTGAGCTTGTGAAAATCCTTCTCCGGTGTCAGTATAACCGTGGAAAAAAAGACGAACCGGCTGCATTGGTGTGTGGACCCGGCGCAATTGGCAACACCGCGTAAAAAATAGTCACAGTAGAGATACTTAGTTAACTTAGTGTGTGTATATGTATGAGCACGACTTCACGGCACGTACGATAACACAGCCCAATATGCAGCCCTTCGTCCAACATCATATTCACTGATATATCCTCATTAATTTTCGCTGGGTCACGGTGAGCTGCGAGAAGGATGACCGAGGAAAACGAGGATAAATCTCATAATTTTCTAAGGTGCGTAATGCCTAAGATTCGGCGGTTGCAAAATTCTAAATAGCAGATTAACCTTAATTTGTATTTACAATCAAGTATTTCTTTTTACTTAATATTTATTATAACTTTATTGTTTTTCAAACTTTGTATTTTGCAAAATGCTTGCAATTCTAACTTGAAATCTTTCATGCAGTTTCCGCTCGACTTCCATGTATACAAATTATTTATTTCATTAGAATGCAATACAGTTTCTGCTTTGCTGGCAGAAATCTTTAAAGTACAAGTTTTAGCAATCCATCAATAGTAGAATTTTCAAGTATATACTAAAGCACTTTTTTAATAAAAAGAATCAATGTATTTGTTTATAATAACTAGGCGATTTAAAGAAAGCTTTTCTTAGTGTTGCAAAGATTGTAAGTATTTATTTTAGACTATAATAAATTCATACAAAATTTATACTTTGTAATTATTAAATGCTTAAATAATTACTAGAGATGTTCATTACTTTTTTATTTATATTTCTAGATTATTTTAATTTCTGAATAAGATGACCAAACCTGTAATTAGCTAATAAAAAAAAAACAAAAGACATATGAAACTGTTAATGCTACTAATATTCCTATTTATCTTCAGTGCTACAGAACTCTTGAAAGTTAAAGGGCTTGGATCTGCAGTATGGGAAGAATGGCAAAAATCAGAATTTGCATTGCCTAGAATTGGCAAAAAGTACTTCGAGCCAACAGGAACATGGCTACAAACTATGCAACTTGAAAATGGTTTAAAAAACCGAAAACGATTATTGGATATACAAAGGGTTGATCGTAGGTCACAATTAGCACTAGCTGAATGGTTACCTGGAATACAGAGAGCTAGAATCACAAAAAGATCAGGGCAAAAATGGGACAGTTTTGGATATGAAGAAAAATGTCAACTTTACCTGTTACCTGAAGAAGCTTTAGTCCTACTTGAAATGGTATAATTATTTATTTCAATACATTTACAGTTATCTTTTATGCATATCAATTATATTTGTTATTACAGTGTACGTTAGAACTTAGCTGGAATGGAATGCCACTTTCTATTCAGCAAGCTTATGAAGTCTTAGTTAACTCAGAAAATTCAAAATGTACTTTAGATGAATATAAAGTATATTCACAATTAATAAAATCTGGTTACAAAGCAAGAAGGATTATTGAAAAATCATCATTAGATGGAAAATCATCTAATGCTACTAAAAGAATTATCATGAATCCAGATGGTTTGTGGACACCAAATATATCCCCAACTATAGATAAGCAAAGTTCAGACAGTAATGGTAACTAATTTATTTTATTTATTTGGTGTTACTTAATTTCAATTACAAGTGTATATTAATATGATTCTCTTAGGTTCTAGTGCGACTTCTAAAAATAGTAGTGAGCAAGAGGATGATTTTGTAATTATAACCAAGACAGATAGATCTGACAATAATAAACCTACAAAAGAACAAAGGATAGGAATAGTTTCAGAAGAAACTGTATTAGGTAACATTAAAATTATAAAAAATAATATAATATCACCAGTAAAGGATACATCTGCATCTACACCTCAAGCCTCAAAGTGGCTTGGATCGCGAATTCAACGTAATGTTAAGTTAATGCCAAAAAGAAGCGATAAAGTAAATAACATAGCCAGTACAAATGTTGAATTATTAGGTCCACAAAACAATGTACCTGAAAAACGTAGACAGTCTGATTCTAAAGAAATTTCTACTCCAAAAAAACCTAGACCAGAAGTATGATATCTTAAAATTGAATAAATAATTTTTTTTTATGCGTAATTTAATTTTAAACGATTAATTTTTTTCTCGTTAGGTAATAGAGTTATCGGACGACGAAATCGAAGAAATTCCACGCCCGATGACGCGAATGGAAATTCTAAACTCTTTTCCAAATCTGGCTGGCAACATGGATGAACCCTTAATTGCCGAAATTCCCCGAGGCTACATTCCTCATAATATCAAACCGTCGAAAGAATTTTATCGCTTTGATCGACAGAGATTATTAAATCTGTCTCAATCAGACAGCATGCTAAAATCAAATATGCAATTGGTTCCTGTAAATAATATTCATAATGGCCAGGCGAGTCACTTCTACTCCCAACGTAATCAATCTCAAGCAATAACAGCTTATGGTTCCAACAATGGGTACTCGTACAGGGGCATGAGGTGTCAGCGGTACGGCAATTCCTACATTCAGCAAAACATATTACACAACACAATTCAGGCCGGCAATATTTTCCAAAGTAATTATGTTAACTACGTGATGGAGGTAATGGGCAATATGGTGCGATCGTTTAGGCAGCAACAATTTCAGCAGACAACGTTCTGTCAAAATTTGCAAATGTTCTCTCCGCGTTTCTCGTATATGCAGCAGAGATTTCAACCTTATCCTATGAATCACGTTCAACATTATACTCCTCCACCAAGAGAGCCGTATTATAGAAGAGGAGGTGCGCCGCCACCATTGTATACGAATCAAAGAGGTAAAGGTTACTTATTTCCAGAGAATTTTTATAATTATAATTGCAATTTTCTAATATATTCCTCTCTTTTGAAAAGTGATGGATGAAATCTGTGATCACAATAAGACTGTTTTGATCGGTTGTTGCCGACTCAATTGATTGAACTTTATAAAATAGGCGACAAAATCTAATATGTTTGAATTGTCAAAGTTGAATTCTTGAGTTTGAGTATTTAAAACTGAATAATTAAAATAGAATAAAAAAAAGATCATTAATTTAGTTTTCAAAAATACGTTATTATCTTATAATTTAAATTGATTGAAACAAACTTTTAAATTGAATCCATAACCATCTTGATCATGTTCATTATCTGAAAAAAAAAAAAATAATAATAATAATAATAATAATACGCGCGAAGCGTATTGAATGTAGCTAGTAATACAATATATAAGCTTTATTTAATCTCAGATTAGTACATATTATATTTTTTAAGATTCAATAAAATATGCAATTTCCTAATATAATTTTCTTACTCAACAGCCAGACCACGAAACTACTTCTCTGGAGGCGATGCCCAGAGAGTTAGTCTCGACGAGCCGAACACGCCATCGTTCTCAAATCGGCCAGGAGTTGACTCATGGTCAGACTTGAAGAAGAAGTGGCGAGAGGAGAGCACTATAACTATTGAAGACGAAGAACCCATGCAGACGGATTCCACGGCTGATATTAGCGAAGTACAAGTCGTTGAAGAGTCCATCAGTCCGATCATTAGTACAAAGGGTTTAACTAATCTGTCACGAGTGTACGAAAGGCTTAGGATCATCAAACCTGCCGCAGATAAAACAGTCAGGTCCCGAAAAACGGATTACGGACTATCATACGAAGTTTATCCACCAAACGTACCCCTCAAAAAATCAAATCCAGGACCGCCCCTGTGCCGGCTATTTATAATAAAGTTAGTATTCTTTTCATTTCCCATACCTACTCTTCATCAGCATTTCTTATAGTATAATAATTTTTAATTTGAATAAATTTTTATTATAGTTCTAAAAAAGATGCATGTATCGACGCCAATAAATTGCAAAGAATGCAGCAAGAATCAAAAGAGGTTCCACTCGTAGTAGCATTTGTATCGCAGTCGTGTATTTCGTACCTACAACCCGGTGCAGTCCTCTTACCGAATTTGTCATAACGTTGTATATAATACTTGTACATTTAATGCTTTTCTCAGTTATTTCGAGGAGGTAACAGAAACTAAATACCTATAGATTTACAATCTCAGTTTTTGTAATGTTTTCATACGTAAATCATATTACTTAATAAATTATTTCTTTTTGTATGTATTTTAGTACATTGTCTGAATTTTACTGCAGCATAAAAAAAGAAGTAATGAACGAAAATGTGTGTCAATAATAAATATATTTGATAATATCGATACTATGCGAAATACTCTTTTTAGATCGACTTTTTTCAAATTTTACTTTAATTTTCATATTTATAAATTTTTAATTTTGTCACATATTCGTGTACTTCATTTAATTAAACGTTAAAAACCTGTTACTTTTATGAACGGCCGGCTTTTTCAAACGTGTTTTACATAATAATCTACATAGATAATTTTAATAAAATAATTCACCTTTAACGTAATTTAATTAAATGATTGACACTAAAATTTATTAACAACTCTTAATTTATCCAAATAATTAATGGTTCAAATAATATTATTAACATTTGATCATCAGTTATTATCACCTCATCGAAAAATCCCATTCCAATAAGTATTGAATCTTTCGCTTTATGTCCAATGTATTAACTATTACTAACTATTCAAATTCATAATCAATATCTTCCGGCGCGATACCGAAGCACACATCATTGCATATTATCAAGAGCCACGCTGGCTCAGCGGTAGCACGTCGGACTCGTACCATATAAAGGTCCCGGGTTTGATTCCTGCTCCCGTGAAAAAGTCCACACCACTGAAACACGAATTTTTCATGTGCTTATACTTTCACCGGGGTCTCGGTGGTTCGGAACCAACTTGAAACTGTATATAGGTCCAGTAGTTGGGGCGGTATCGTCCTCCAACTATCTATAGGCTTCGCTAACAAACAAATACACTCACTAAGCGTGAATTGTGGCATACCTATCGGTGTCTAGTACCCACAGCCAATAAAAGAAAAAGAAAAATATCGCATATTATCAGAATTTTATCAGTTCCGTAGGAGTTGCGCTCATGAGAATACGAGTATACTTATTACAGTATATAGTGGCGGCTGTGCGATAAGTCTTCGCGCAAGATCGTCAGGCTATATAGATATATATGCGCAATGCGCGCCAGACGTCAGTATATATACCCGATACCGTGTGATGATAGCGCGCCTTCACACACATTTATGCGTACAATAGGTAATATAGGTATATATACACCGACAGCGACAACGTCGCAGGTGAAATGTCACATAGAAACGTTCGGAAACTTCGACGGGTCGAGCGCCGAGACTCGAGCCGTGTCCCGTTTGTGAGTAAGACTCAGTAAGTCTAACTAGTAGTACCTATAATCGCGTTCGAAGCCTGTCTGCCTGTGGCAGACCACCAGAGAAAGCTGAGAGAGAGCCTCAGCGCTGCGCTAGAGTGCAGTAGAAGATCTTATTTTGCTGATTGCGGGAGATAGCCTCCGACGAACGGTAGCAGAAACCCGAGGAGGAATATCGCATAGGTATCTCGTAGTTTAGGGCAGAGATACATCGCGCGGTAAACAGACGGTTCTCCGGCGAGCGGACGGCCTGCTGTATCCTAACCTTGCACAGCGGACGAGTAACATAATTGCGAGAGCGCTCGAGGGAGGGACTGCACGGCCAACGTCGTTCGGTCGTTGGTGGCTCGCGCGGCTGGATCATCAGCGTCGACGATCATGTGCCATTGCTGTCGTCAGTAGAGGCGGCTCGTCCCCGCGACTCGTTTATATACACGCACGCACCTCCCTCTCAACTCTCAAGTCCTCATCCGTTGCGCGCGTACCATGGGTTTTATCCGCGACCGTCGCCCATCCTCGTCGTCGTCGTCGCCGGATGTAGCAGCACGTCGAGATCATCCTCAACGTCGGGTCGTACTAGTTCGAGCGGACGGCAGCCTCAGCAGCGAGTCATAAAACATGGTGAGTTGGGACGATCCTCGCCCATATATAGACGGCAGATAACCTCGCTGGATTTTTTTCTTTTTTTCGTTCTCATTCGACGTCTATCTAAAATGTGCAAATAATATATATGCCTATATATATATGCGCGAATTTGTGACTTATCTTGTCTGCAAAAGATTTTAAATACATAGCCTTTGCCGATGGAGTCACTGTTCGCTCTCAGCTGAGAGATAAGGAGATCTTGTAGTGTCCTCCAAAATGCAAAGCAGCATCTGGTGCTTGGATCTTCTTATCTCTTTGTACACTATAGAAATATTGGTGTTCAGTTATATAAAGGAGCAAATTATTCTTTCAGGGTGCCAATATATCCCAGTTGGAAAGGGATATTGGCTCTGACCAATTCCCTCCTAATGAGCACTACTTTGGATTAGTTAATGTAAGATATTATGTTTAAATGTATTAGTCATCATAATTAAACAAAATTATAGCATTGCCATAATTCATGTATTCTCAATTACAAAATAAGTAAAAGAAAAAGTTGAATAAGGTATTAAAGATTTAATAAGTTTGATCATTTTCATTGATAATTATTAATAACTATTTATTAGTTAAATTATATTGTATAAATTGATGATTTTGTAAAATATAAAATTATTCATCTTATGTGGCAATGCTATGGTAATTAATAATATGAACTGAATTAATATCTGAATAATTTTCTTTGATTTCCAGTTTGGCAATACGTGTTATAGCAATTCAGTTTTGCAAGCCTTGTATTTTTGTCGGCCTTTCAGAGAAAAAGTTTTAGAATACAAAGCTAGAAATAAACGTACCAAAGAAACTCTTCTAACATGTTTGGCAGATTTATTCCACAGTATAGCAACTCAAAAGAAAAAAGTTGGTTCCATAGCTCCAAAAAAATTTATAGCTCGACTAAGAAAAGAAAAAGGTTTAAATTCTTTATATTCACTGCAATATTTTTGTAATTAATTATTTTATTTAAACAATTTTTTTTATTGCAGAGGAATTTGACAATTTCATGCAGCAAGATGCTCATGAATTTTTGAATTTCCTTATTAATCACATAAATGAAATTATTCTGGGTAAGATTATAAAACATTAATGAATTTCTATGATTATATAAAATATAATTATTTAGTCATTAAATATATTTAATAATACTTATATGCAGCGGAAAGAAATCAGAGTAAACCTGCTGGAGGAAAAGGTGCAGGTGATGCTGGCACACCACCAGAACCTACGTGGGTACACGAAATTTTTCAGGGCATTCTGACTTCGGAAACTCGTTGCCTTAATTGTGAGACTGTATCTAGCAAGGATGAAGATTTCTTTGATCTTCAAGTTGACGTTGATCAGAATACCTCAATTACCCACTGCCTCAAATGTTTCTCTAATACAGAAACACTCTGCAGTGATAACAAATTTAAATGCGATCACTGCAGTAGCTACCAAGAAGCCCAGGTACTTTTCTACCATTGAGTTAATATTAAAATAAAAAAATTTTAAATCAATAATTAAATTACCGTTTGTTGCAGAAACGAATGATGCTGAAGAAACTACCAATGATACTTGCTTTACATTTAAAAAGATTTAAGTATGTTGAACAGTATAATAGGCATATTAAAGTTTCACACAGGGTAGTTTTTCCTTTAGAACTCCGACTTTTCAATACAGTAAGTGTAAGAATATAAAATTTGAAAATAAACAAAATATTTTAACAAATTTTTTCACAAAAAACTATAAAATAAAATTTATTTTCAGAGTGATGATGCTGTAAACCCAGATCGTTTATATGATCTTGTGGCTGTAGTGATTCATTGTGGGAGTGGGCCTAATAGGGGACATTATATTTCAATAGTCAAAAGCCATGGGTTCTGGTTACTCTTTGATGATGACATGGTTGACGTAAGTAATAGTCATTCCTTACATTACCACAAGTAATCAAAAGATAAATAAAAATAATGTAAAAACTTTTTTCAGAAAATTGATTCATCCGCTATTGAAGATTTTTATGGATTGACATCAGATATCCAGAAAAATTCGGAAACTGGATATATTTTATTTTATCAATCAAGAGACTGCAGTTAAAATTAATTTTTTATGGAGAGATTTTTATTGTAACTTGAATGCCCTGCTTTAATCAACTATCTGTGGCTTTTAAATCACAAAAGAATGCGATATAAAGCAGCCAAGATATTGAATAAGCAGAAAAAAAATTGTGCGGAATTTGTATTTCCGTTAGATTTTTTTATGGACAATACCCAATGGTATTTAGTTAATTTTTGTACAAGATGCAAAAGTTTCTGTGATGATCTTCTGAATTTCAGAATAGTGTACAAGGAAGATATCTGGAAACTTCAATCTCGTTCTTTAACTAAATGAAAGTCAAAGGACGACATGAATGCTATGGAAGATTTTAATGAATTACATGTTTCAGTAAAGCTCTTCAAATTCACTGTGCTCTGTGAATCGATATACACTGTAAATTTTGAACAATTTGCAATGAAGTAGAAAAGTTTTTTTGGCCGCTCTAATAATGCTTTCAGTTGAACAAAAAACAGCATGTTTTAGTTTATGCAGAGCTTTTTTTTAATCCTCAAAAATTTTCTTATTCCTCTGTGATCAATGAGTATGAAAGAAAAAATATGCTAGAGAAGATGTCCATGCTGTATGTATACACAGTGGATCTGTATATCCATTTAAGAGAATATTTTAAAATTTATAACATTCTGATACATTACCAATTCTGATTTTTTTTCCATAAGATAACAAGTGGTTTAGTAAAGATTTAATGGCAAAGTTTATAATCATCAGTTGAAAATAGGTGAAAACGAATTAAAATTTTGTACATTTTCTCTGTTATATATTGAAAAACTATTGAATATCCAATCAAGATTTATTATTATTGATTGGCAATCTTAATCATTGTATAGTATTTAAATATCGTATATTAACTATTTTTTATTTACAAAAAAAATTACTCGTGATCAAAATTATGTTAATATTGTTCAAAAATGTTTATATTTTTTTTAAATAACGTAAAACAAAAAAATTTTGATCTATTATTACTATTTGAACTTGACTACAGAACTGAAAATGGTGAGAAATTCACTTGCAATGTAGGTATTTATTATGCTTATAAAGTGTCAAAATAGAAAGTTTATAATATATTATTTTGTCAATGTTTAATAAAAGAAAGTGAAAATTTCAAAGAATGAAGACAGAAAATGTGCAGTGTATTTTTTTAAAAAATACACACCTTTTACACGTAGCTTCGAAAATATTTGATAATAGCTTGTACTTCATAAAATGCGTACTCCTATAAATATGTAAGAGGTATAAAAAGTTTATAAAAATTTTCTATAGTCTGTATAAAATAACTGGAGAATATAAAAACGGATTTAAAAACTTGATTGATTCGAAATTTCGAAAAAATGGGATTTTAATTTAAGTGTTTTAATTCGTTTTTACGTGCTGAAGCTATTTCATTCTATGTAAGGTATATTTATTGTAATTGTACTTTGGAACTAGTCTACATCGAGTTAAAGTAAATCATGAACTTCATTCATTCAAGCAGTTGATTTTTCACGAACTCTGCGCTATCCATGTTGGAGACATTATCAAATTCTATTAAAATGTAAAAATGTATGGCTGAGAATAAAATATTGTTATGAATGGATAATACAGTGTAACTTTATTAACTATGTCCTTATCCTATTTGTTTTTACTAAAAATTTATTACAAAATCACTACAAATTAAAAAATTCTTTTATCAAGATGTATGTATCTAAGTACTAAGTTATCAAATACATTTGCAAAAATTCAATTCATGCTTTTAAATTTGGCACATAAATTATGGCGCACGCGCAAGAAAATGTATTCAACATGCGCGAAATATATACGATTCTTGTACCTATAGGTACCCGAGTGTATAGAGCTACACTCGGACCCTTCCCGCGCAATTTTCGTGCGGCATCGGCACAAAATTTTTGTACCGACGACTAAGTCGCACTCGCGCAGTATTCGTGCGGGCCCGCGCAACAGTGGTCCGAAGAATCTCTCAGTGTACATGTACGATTCAGCGATACCTACTGCGTGTGCATATGTATATCACTACATACTTACCTATATAGTTATGTGTGGATGTTTCTGACAAAAGAATAATTCTGGCTGAAATTCTAAAATATAGGTATGCTAGGGAAACCGGCAATTGGATTGTTGTCTATTTTATGTGTTACTAGAAGCTTGCAAGTTCAAAGTTTAAAAGCCATGAGTAATTATACAGGCGTCCATTCTGTTGTTTACGTTACTGTACCGTCAGATGAAGTTGCGAAGAAATTGGCGCAGTAAGTATAATTCATAATATGGATGTTTACTGAATTTTTGTCTTCTTTAAGTAAAAAATATTTTACCCAAGAATGTCCGTGTTCTAGTGGATTAGTATCAAAAAAGTTAGCCGCTTGCGTTAACATCATACCAAAAATTACGTCGGTGTAAGTAAAATTAAATACTTAACTTCCTAAACTGTATAAATCTTTAAATTATATTCAGAATTCATAAAATTTGTTTTAGATATGAATGGAAAAATGAAATTAACGAAGACAGTGAACTACTACTGGTAATTAATTTAATTACTAATAAGTAATAAGTATTGTACGGTAATGTTTTTAAACACTTTGTGTTCAAGAGTACTGTGGATACTCTTACCAAATATGTCAAGTAAGTAAACATATACAAGGATAATCTATATAATTCAATTCTTAAATTTTTATATTTTCATTACAGAGAAAATCACCCATACGAAGTATGTGAAGTTATGAAGTTATGAAGTAAAGTACTGAAATTCTTTGTGTAATTTATTTAAGTGTGTCTGGGATTATAAAAAAAAGAAAATACGAATGTTTTGTATTTTAAAAAGTAAATTTATTATGAATTAAGCAATAAATTCATAAGGAATAGGCGCAAGAAGCTGTGGTGCTTCCCTGCCGGAGACGATGTGGGCTGGTCTTGGCAGGGCTGGTTGCCTCTTCAGAACAACTTTGACCTTCTTCTCCTTGGCTTCCTTGCGGAGCCTCTCGTTTTCCTTAACTCGCTTAAGGAAGTCTTCTCTGCATTTTGAATGGGTCAAGTGTTCAATGCGAACATTAATGCGCTTGGCAATGATTCGCCCACGCACACGTTTGTTAACAATAACTCCCAGAGCATGGGAAGTGACATTAAATACTCTTCCAGTTTTACCGTGATATACCTTGTAGGGCATACCCTTCTGGACTGCACCATTGCCTTTAATGTCAACGATGTCACCAACTTTGTATACTTTCATATACGTGGACAGGGGTATTGTTCCACTTTTGCGGAATCTCCGCGAGAACAGGTCTCGCGTACCGCGACGATAACCCTTGGAGTTCGTCATTTTGGCTGCTTGTTACCTGAAAAAAAAAAAAAAAGATATATTTTCTTAATACATTTTCGAATTAGTAGCATTCTATTAAAAAAAAATTTGCAACTACATAAGGTTAGTTGTTATTTTATTCGAATCATTTTTATCAAAAATTGATACTCTCAAGAAAAAATTATAATTAACTATCAGTCCTGTACATCTCAATGTTTATAAAAGTGAGGTTATGTTGATTTCAGAAATTTCAATACACTATTTTCGCATAAAAGCTTATATTTTAGTTTAATACAATATTGATACCTCAACAGATAATTGAACTTAATTTATTAATGAACAAGGATAAAGTTTACGTTAAATTTACAAGTAAACCGTGAAAATGGGAAACACATGCACGTGTTGAAAATCACGGCATATTTAATACAAATTACACTTGACACTTACAAAATTATTAAAGAAAATTATAATAGAAATATAACCAGAAATTAAAGAATTACTTTATATCAACACAACTCACTTTATTTTATAGTTTTATTGTGAATTTTATAAAAATTATTACACAGAACGCGACAAAAACTTACATGCTATGCCACAGCGCAAGCGAAAGGAAGTTCCAGGGTTCCTAACCCCGAAAACTGTTCACTTTGAGTTGAAGTTGGTCGATACAAATCGAAAACAAAGTGGTCGAATCAGCAGTCGAGTTTGAAAGAGCGCGCGCGGTTTAAAATTGCTTGAACGAAAATCTATAATTACTAGGTATGTACATACACATATTTTTTTTATCGGTGTTTTTATTTTAAAATCAATATAATATTATGAAATAACTAAAATTATTTAATTTTGTAAATGGGTAAGTGATTAAATTATATAAGGAATTTTTAGGAATTATATTAAATAATAGATTTTCTATTTACTGAAAAAATATAATTTATTTACTTTTTATGAACAATAACAATAGTATACATTATTTCTATATGAATAAATCTATAATTTGTGATGTCTCCTATGTTTATAATAAATAAATCCAATCAATGTTTGCTAAAAACGTGTACGTATTATCGACGCTTAATTTGTATAATTTAATTTTAATTTAATAAATATTCTTGAAAATTAACACAGTTCATTAGATTTTAAACTTTCCACGTCATATAACGCTTGTATTCGGCAGGAAGTTCTGGCAGCGGTTCGTCCAGATCTTCCAAATCATCTTCAAACATTGATCCATCGTCCTCACTCTCATCGTCTTCGTCACCCTCATCATCACTCGATTCTGAAAATTATTTTCATATGCCAATCAATAATAATCTCTTAACAAACTTTTTATTAATAAACAGTAAATGGTTAAAGATTTACCAGTTTCTTCATTCGCCAACTCCTTGTTCCTATCGCAAAGGCTTTGCAACTGTTTCACTAGCTCGCTGTACTTTGCTTTAATTCTTGTTGTCTATATGAATTTAAAACAATCAATTTAATATTCAACATTATAAACAAATGTTTATCTTGAGCATGACAATGGTACAAAGAAAACTTACATTTTTTATTTTTGATTTTTCATCTATAAATATATCTGTAATGTGTTTGTTGTTTTCTAGTACTTCAATGAGACTCGAAACGCCTGATTTGTAAACAGGATTGTTTCTGACATCGAGCATCTATAAAAGTGGTAGAAACATATAAATATCGTTATTTTTTTACTGAAACGTCAAAATAAAAAATGAAACAAAAATTGAAAAATTTACGCACTTCGAGAACATTGTTGACTTTGAGCACAGATGCCAGTTCGGACACGCCGAAGTCCGTGATCTCAGTAGATCGCAAGTCCAGTCTGAGCAACACCTTATTGTCCATCAATGATTGCCTAATGTCCATGATGGTGTTATCAAGCAGGCAGTTCGAGCCAATGTTTAAACATTTCAATGTCTTGGAGTCTCTCTGGAAAAGGATATATGGGCATTTGTCTTTCATTTCGAAAAACGCAGCTTCCAAGCGCGATACAATATTGGCTTTGAATAGTGCGTTTTCGTGCTTACGGTTAAGAATAAATTGCTTTACCTACAATGGCGACGTTAATTTGCGGGGCCGAGCGTCTGGTCAGGTGATTGTTCCACAGTATCAGTGTCTCTAGGCCTTTCTTTGATTTACTGAACAGTCCGAAATGCAACTGATGAGTCAGCCCGCTCACGACGTACGACAAGCCGTCGTCTTGAATCAGGTTGTCGCTGAAATGATTAATCCTTCGAATTATTAAAAGTTCTTTTGATAATCTATAATCAACGTTTTACTTGCAAAAAGATAAATTACCTGAGATCAAGATATGACAATCGACTATTGAACTTTAGAAGAATTTCAAGTTGACGACAATCGACTCCCTGAAGTTCATTGTCACGAAGATAAAGTTGTCGTAAGGCCATGTTAAATTTCAAGGCTATAACTATACAAATAGAATATTATTTTTATGTGATTATATGATTAATTTATTAATTAATATGATAATATATCTCTGATAATACTATAATAATAACCTGTGAAAAATTACTTTAATTCATCGGCCGAATTCTATCAAATGTAATAAAGTAAATTAGTAAATAGTTTTATTAGCTTGCGTTGCGGAATGCAATAACTCATCCGCACACAGCGGATTTCAAACGGCTGACCACGTCGTCCGTTTCTACTCACGATAAACGTCATCGTCGTCGTCGTCGTCGCCGCCGCCGACGCGTCAGTAGAAAGAGACGATGAGATCAGACATCCTGTTATTTGTAATCCGTACGGCCTGTATACCTAGTGTAAGCGTGCGTTCCGAGAACCTCCGGCGCAAGTATTAAAATAGAAATCATAATTGTACCTAATAATTCCATCAGTCGGCCGGAAAGCTTGCAGGAATCCAGCCGGAGTATTATGAGGTAGGCGTATCTCAATCCGCGCGTGAGTATCGTCATGAATTCGGCGTTTAAGCTGACATTGACGGCGTCGAGTCGCTTCAGGGACTGTGTCTAAAAGTCATTAGAAATCAATGTCACAATTAGATTGGATAAAAAAAATGCTTAAGCTCGGCGATTAAGAAACACGACGAAGAGATATATGTTTCGACATACGATCTGCGGAGCGAAATGAAAAAGGGAAGAAAAAACCTATAATGCGCAAATATCGACCTTTCTCAGCATTCGACTGCACGCCTGCCAGCCGTAAGCGCCGATCTTGTGGTTGTGCGAGAGGTCTAGGTGCGTGAGCGCCTCGTAGAACTCGAAGATCTGGAAGAGCACTTCGGCGCTCTGCAATACAGGCGTTTCAACTCATGTATACGCTGCATATAGATTTCATGTACGTGGCTTACCTCGTCCTCGGCTATGGCCCCGCTCAGGTCGATCTTGTAGAACAAGATGCATCGGAAGACCTCCTCCAGCGCCTCGCAGTCGTTCTGCCGGAGGCTGATGTCCTTGAAGCTCAGCTCCTCGCATCGGTCGTCGATGTTGTTCGTCGACTGCGCGAGAAACGAATCATTAGTATGCATGATGTAATATCTAGCATATATTAACATGGATATAAGAAGAAATGTAGAAATTAAAATTCACTCTTATAAATTTTAAATAGTTTATTCTTTAAAAACGTACCAGCTAGTAGAAAATTAACCATATATTTTATAGTTAACGTGCCAATTAAATGCAAGCATTTTTAGGAAATATTGTGATGTAAAGATATATAATTAATCTAAAAATTTTACTGTATTACTTAAAATACACATTTTATGACGTGTAAATGCCATAATTAATTTCGCATTGGGACATAATCAAGCAATGTTCGTTTTTAGCCATAAAGTTAACTGAAAAATAGCTAGCTTCTGGTAAGCATTTTTAAAACTTTAAATTTATAAAAGCTTTTTGTAATACTATAAAGATGATGAAATAGATAGAAATGAAGCACTTATAGCAGTACCTTAAGCTGATAAATGACACTTTGTAAGGGAGACACTTTGTGCTTTGTACAGGCTTCTTTGTAAGCGGTGAGCACCGCGTCTCGTTTGACATCTCTACCTGTTAGAAAGAAAATAAACGGATTTGAAGAAACGCTGGCAAACGTTAAATACTTTTTCTCACGCGGTAGCATTAAGCTGTAGTGATTTTAAATTAATTAACATTTATATAGAAGGTGTTGGGAAAAATCAATTTTTAAAAATAAAATTTTTTTATCTCGCCTAACGCAGTCAACACCTTGTGAAGCCAGCGATGACCTCGTAGAAAAAAAAACAGGTTTCCGAGGAATGTAAAAACTTGATGCATGACAAAATTTATACTCGGAAGAGCGAGAATAGTCAAAAATCTCATCGCCCATGAATCCTCGTCTATAAATAAAAGATCAAGAAGATACATTAATATTCTGCGAACAAGCCTTTCTCATCTTCCGTAAAACCAGAGCTCCAAAAAAAGCACCCGACTATTATAGGCTATTTATCCATCGCTCGTCGTGCATCGCTCACGCGAATGAAAAATCGTTCGCAAATTTCTCTCTCTCTTTCTCTCGTCAACGGTACACGTGATTCACGCTCTCTCGCTCTATACGGGACTATAATTAGTGACCGAGAGGAAGAGACATCAGTGGCTGTGCGCTGCGCGTCGTTGTGAAAGCTCCGTACCCTCGAAAGACGGTGAGCGCGCGCGCTATATATAAAAAAAATACGTGTGAGATAAGAGAGGCGCGCCAGCGAGCGCATATTGGCAGGTCGCGAATTTCTCGCGTTAGTCGACGCATTGCTCGCGCAGCAGGACGGTGGGGCTTGGCGATTTTTTTCCTTGCACGTGCGTTAGCTGATGCATATAGAGAAAATATGAAGAGTTATCGTTAGTGGATGGCTATAGATGATGGGTTGTGGAATGGGCGTGGGGTGTGGCGAAGAAATGACGCGATAGTATTGATTTTTATAGGGATAATTTTACGGTCTTAATGTGTTTTATTACGTATGTTTCGTTGCTTAAAGTTCATTAATAATTCAACAGGTATTTTATCGATTTTTTTTCCAATATAATAATGCATGAATCGTAAACGATTGTTAAGATTAGATACTAAATCACAGAAAATAAAGTATAAAATTAGCAAAACTTGTGTCTTCCGCGAATATTGATAAATAAATAATACGTAAGTCAACACGAGAGCAACAATGTTATTCTGACAAAGCTCATTAACCTTTTAATACATTTCAGAATAGCATGGAGGAAAAATGGGTACAACTGAGCTGTCATGTATAACGTAACTCAATAAAGATACTGGGAAAATGTAATCTGACAGTGACATCAAAAATAAAGAATCTTACGAATGTCATATTTATTAGACAACCACGACTATGGGTCGTTCTTTTTTTTTTTTGCCTCTACTTATTAAATTTGTCTCAAATTACCGCTAATAAAGACACCCAATACCTCACACGATAACTCACGTTCGAAAAAATTTCATCACAGCCAATAAATATTGCCACTCCATTCTATCAATTCATCACTTCTAAAAAACATTCGCGCGAGAAGCACCTCTCTCTCTCTCTCTCTCTCTCGCGTGCACCGCTCTCATTCTCGCTAAGCGGCGATTATCTCTCCCCCCTCTCACTCTCTCTCTCTCTCGCTCTCTCTTTCTCGCTCCGTCCCTGAGAGTCTTCGCGCGCCTGAGCGACGGATCAGAGAGACGAAACGACGCGCAGGCGGCGATTTCATCCGTATCCCTATACGCCTAACGATGATTTATGTTGCTCCGAGAGCTTTTCTCTCTTTCTCTCCTTTGTCACGAGAGCGACGGCGCGTTTAGGTGGTGGGAGGAGGAGAGAGAGGAGGGGGGCGAGAGAATGGACTTGACACTTATAGAGAGATGCCCTCGATTCCTCGCGTACCCGTCGCGACAGTATTTCGGGCACGCGTGCGAGCACGCGCAAGCACACACACACACACACACTACGCGCGAACACGGGGAGCTTTTGTTATTGTAGCAATTTGGCGTATTTTTTCCGCTGTCGATTCTTCTGCTTCTTCTTCTTCCGGGTCCTGCGGCGATGAGAGCGCGCGCGCACGTTAGTTAGTATATATAGTGTACGTCGCTGTGTCGGTTTAGAAAAAGACGCGGTAATGACGCGCGGCGCGTGCGACTCGCGAGTAATGCGCCTGATGATGGGTGGCGCGGGGGGCAAGCATCTATTGCCGATTGATTGACGTTTGGGAACGTCAGTGTTTTTTTGGGTAATCCCATAGATCGTTTCGTTTAATTAATATATAAATTTCGCCTCTTTAACGAGACACCTCAACCGCACTAATTGAATCCCCGAAGTAAGCTTCATCGATACATCAGCCGCCGCACGTAGGCGAAAATTAATATTTTTTTCCTATAAAAATTGCCGGCAGGAGGCACACAGCTTCGTACAGTCTTGCGGGAGTTATAGCAGAGCAACAATTTGTCCGCGCTGGGCGGTATTGACCTGGCCCGTTAGCTGAAGACTCGCTGAGATTGGCCCGCGGGGCAGCGACCGATTTTTGTACATACGCGCCATAGACCATTCACGAGCTTTCCCATGATGCTTCTTCCTCGTCGATTCAATATTCGCATAAAAGGAAAGCCCTATATACTGGCGCCAAATTTAATCTCTTCGTTTTAAGTTCAACTTGATGGAATATTTACGTTGAGAATAGGGATTATACAAAAATGGAGCTTGATGAAAGAAAATTTATGTTTAGCGTGAAAACAGAATGGCATTCGCTGAAAGCTATATGAATATTTTTATTACCGAAAATTCTTTTCATCTTTTGCACTAAAACGCAAAAATAAATATTTCGCGATAGCTGTGTAGTCTGAATAGAGCCAGTGCTATATATTTTCTATTCAAACTGCCGAGTGAGTAACTTCCACAATCGAAAAAAAACGTAAAACCACATTTCTTGAAAAAAAAGAAAAAAAATTGAAATTTTTCGAGAGGGTTAGCGAAACGATATAACCGAAATTTTCAACTTTCTTGAAAGAGTCTTTGATTTTCCTCATACACGGCGATAGAAGGAAGAAGGAAAGTATACTCACGGTGCTGCCACGGATTGGCTGGCTCCAAGGAGCCGGCGACCTCGTTCTCCGGGAACCTCAAGGCGCGCTTCTTCTTCCTCTTCTTGTTGAGCAGCAACGAGCTCCTGATTATCCTGCCGTCGATCAGCTGATGCGGCGATATGGGGGTGACGTTTCTGGTGCACCATCGCGGCCTCCGGTCCTGGGGGTTGACGACCCGAGGCGGCAGCCGCTCAACGTCGACCTGGGCGAAGGCGGCCGCGATGGCAGCCGCGTGGGCCTCCTCCTCCGGGCCTGCTCGGGTACCGCTGCTCAGCATCATCGTCGTCGTCCTCCGTGTCGGCGTCGTCCGGCCAATGTCGACTCATAATCATCCCCGGCGCGGGTGGCGCGGTGGCGAAGCCAGTGCTGCGGACAGCGATGAGCATCGAGGGGGCCTAGAACAAGCGCGCGCCGCCAGATTCGGCATCGTAATTATAGATGTAATTATATAAGGGGGGGAGGAAGGGGCAGCCGATTGGCGATCGGTCGCGTGATTATGCTTTTTTCTGACTGCGCGCTCTTTTTATCTATAGTGCCCGTCTATGAATCGACCAGCGATCAAGTGCGGAAGTAGGAGAGGCTCTTGGGGTTCACTACACTGGCATTATTAATAGGTAAAGTGACGATATTTCTTTGCAACAGCAGCAAAGATCATTTTTATAAAACGTTAGAATGTCATTTTCAATTTTTAAATAAACGTTAATATTATGTTGTTATAGCATATAGTAAACAAATCAAAAGATAATCACAACAAAGTCGAAAAAACAAAGTTATAATCACAATATTATAGTATTTTACCCATATTATGCTTTTTAAATTAATTTGAAAATTAATTCTACAGCTGAATTAGCGAAAAAGTCCCTAAACATTGGTGAAATTTCAATCCGTTTTTAGTAAAAAATTATTCTGTTTACGTTTATTTAAATTAAGATATACCATTATTGTGCGACTCAATGGAAGCGATAACAAATGCGTTCACTGTTGAATTTTATCTCTACGAAAAAGCGTATACCCATTGCGCGGAAAGTTTTCAAAGCGCAAAATTCATTCAGTGGAATGCTTTTCATTTTCCAACCGGACGAAATTCGCAAATATGAAACCCAGGCCTCGCCTTTTTTTTAGAAAAATTTCAATAAAATAT
This sequence comes from Torymus auratus, assembly GCA_900474315.1. Taxonomy (NCBI): domain Eukaryota; kingdom Metazoa; phylum Arthropoda; class Insecta; order Hymenoptera; family Torymidae; genus Torymus; species Torymus auratus. The sequence goes on from UXGD01000051.1 coordinate 48,079, forward strand.
TAAAAGCTGGTATCTTTCGAACTCACCAGCTAGCTCGTGGCTTTAGAAACACGATATTCGCGAAATTCTCGAGATTTGAAAAAGAAAGTGACGGGCGCCACTAGGCGATTGTTTACAAATACGATACGCAAATAAATTGGTAAAGTGGCAGTGGTAGCGAATGGTCGGGTGCCATTTTTTAAGCGAAATTTTTCAGCGGCCTGGCGGTTGCTGCTGGCACCGTTGCGTCAATCTCGCGTAATCGTGCCAATAATAATCGTCAATCAATAATATAACATGGAGATTTCAATAAGCGACTCGTGCTAGACGAGTTGACACGAAAAATGTTAACATTGGCAAAAGTATACATTGAAAATCTTCCGGTAAAATTATGCCCACGTATATGATATAGTTACATTGCAAAGCTACTTATATATTTTCGGGCACAGTGCAAGCTCGTACCACTGACCCGTTTTTTTATTATTTTTCATCCGATGACCTCATTTTCGAGTTTTTTAACGCTAACTTCGTGATCCGATAATTGAAGAGATTGCAAGCCGTATATAATTATTAAAAAGTTACATATATTTTATCTGCTCAGAACTATGCTGTTTTGTCGCAACAATAGACGCGCGTGTAAGTTATACATCAACGGCGTCATTATATAGCGCGTTCATCGCTGTTTTCAAAAGAATAACGACCTATTTAAATTATAATTTCACCAACAACGAAAATAGTCTATTGGCATTCGAAAGAATCGGATATTTTTAAGTTATCCGCTATTACATCCCAAAAAGAGGAAAAAATGTAGGGTGCATTCCAATCGTTATAAGTCTCGTAACGATGTAAAAGCTCTCGATTCTATTAATTAGCATAGCATGCAGCAATATAATATCTCGTTAAAGCTCGAGACAGCAGACGCGCTTGGATGTGTGTGTGTGTGTGTGTGTGTGTATGTGTGTGTGTGTGCGCAACAATCGTCAATAGCCGAGCTGTCGGGCGGTACTTTCGAAGCGGCGCGTTCTGCGCGCTTATATAAATATAACCGCACGCGGCGAAGATTTCAAACCAAATGCTATAAGAGTGAGTGAGTGAGTGAGTGAGTGAGAGAGAGAGGCGCTGCCGCGCCGTGCCGCAAGCTCGTCTCTTACTGTCGAAACTTCAAAGAGTCAAAGTGCACGCGACCTCATAATCCTCTCACTCGGACTCCTCTCGGTTTTCAACATTCTCTAGTCACGCACAAACAACACAAATTGAGAAAGCAGAAGGTAGGTAGTGCAGATTATAGACAGAAGCAAGGAACAGCACACGACAGCAGGCAGATGGAGAGAAAAGAGGAAACTTTACATTATCTATACGCGCAGGAATCCGTCTGTCAGCTGTTTTCTCTCTCTCTCTGCCTCCTCGGCTTTCGGTGCTGCAGTAGACGCGAGCGACGCACCTAGACAGACGGAGACACAGTTCGCTCTCTCTCTCTCGGCAGGCGCGCGTGCGCTCGCGGGGCTATAACAATGCCAGCTACGCGCTCCCGTTTAATGAATGAAACGCGCGCGCTCGCCGCGGAACTGCCGCGGCGACGGCGCGCGCCCCGCAAGCTCGAGTAACTAGAGAGCAGCAGCGCGCGAGCGGCGACGCGGCGGCGGGCTCTCATCATCTAGGTAGGTAGGTAGGTACTCTCTTTTTCGAAAGTTGGCCGCGCGGTGGCGCGAAGCTGCGCCGTTCCGACTTTCCGAGTCCTCTCTACCGACTCGCACTAAGATTTATTGATTCTCGTTCGGCTGTGTGCATGTGTGCGAGTCTCTACATAACTATATCTGCCTAGGTTCTTTCGCTAGATTATGAATTAGCGGCCTCGCGACGCTTCGCTGGGCCGCCGGCATTCCGGGCCGATGTGCACGCGCGCGCCGCGAGCGCGCTGGCCTTTTTATTCTCGTGTATAGCTAGGTAGGGGGTTGTCGCGGCGAGATTGATCGCGGAGGATGGCTTTATTTCGAGGGGCTAGGTGTTTCCGAGTGCCGGTAATGGAACTGTTGCTTGTCAGCGAGATATATTTCAAGGGGAAACGGACGGCTCTGGTCGGGCACCTTAAATTTTCAAATGCAGAGTTTTCATTTCGGAGTAAGGCCGATGAGTTCTCAATTGTCTTTGGATCTTTACTTTACCGGATAATTATATCAAAACGTACAATTCTTCCTAATTTTATGTATGTCTCGCTCGATTATTTGAAAGTCGGAAATTAAGTATGTTTGAAAGTATTTTAGTCTTATGCTTATTTCCCAAGTGAATAAGGAAATAATCTATAAATGGGATATATTCGATTTTGACATTTATAAACATCCTTTATACAATGTATATCAGCGAACGGAACCGCTTAACCACTTAATTAGAGTAATGTAAATAACTGCTGTTGATGAGTTCGATCCATTAAGTAATTAGGGATGGAGGGGAGTTTTTCGCCCGTACTTGTGATTGAAGTGGACCGAGTAACAAGTGTCGTCTGACCGAACGTACTGTTTCTACTTGTTAAATGAGCGTTACAACCGGCTTGCTGGAGCGCTGTATTATGTTTTAAAACTAATTGCGGAATGTCGTATGCATCTTCTGCCCGTCATTTATATAGGATTAGAACCATGTAAAACGCGTGATGTATATCATGTAAAATTGCGCAAAGTTATTATAATATATTATTCAGACATCTTATTATTTAAATTTTTCTTTAGTTTGCATTATAAAATGAGTTGACATTTATTAAAGTAACATATCAGTTTTACTATACGTAAGTAAAATAAGAAATAAATAACTTTTACTACTGAACATATATTTCAGGTACCGTTATTTTGATAATAATAAGCTCGCAAACGTCATTTACTTTTACAGTTTGTTTATTATATTTCTTTTTAAAATATGTAACCTACTTGGTATTATATCAATGTAAATATTTAACGTGTGTGTACATACCTAGCGAGGAGCGATTCTCATCATAAGTCACGCCGCCTATTATCTTACTCGATCAGATAAAAACTCCGATTGCGCGTCATTTAATAAAAAGTAAACAGAAATTATTTTACGTTAGTTGCGAATAGTGCAGTTTGGTAAAGATTTATCGTTCTATCTACATATACTGTAGCATTATAAATGTTCAAGTCTACATAGGAATAGTTTTACATTTACATAATAAATTATAGAATGCAGTAGAAACTCGTCTTCAAAACTCAAAATTGAGATCTAAAAATAAATAGCAGGAAGAAAAACGAGTTCTGAATACCGTCAATCACTCGAATCATCCTTCAGTAGAAAAAGCTCGTTTTTTCAGTAGATAAGGATGTACTTTGGCCTATCCAGTAGAAAAAAAATAATTTGAAATTCTCAACGACGAATGTTCATCAGTACTATTTTGACATTAAAAAATCCGTTACCTTTCCTCATACCATTCAAACCCGCCGGCTCGACATTCAAACCTTCCCGCAAGCAGCGAAAGATATAATCGCGTGCACGCGCAGCCGCCCACCATTATCATAGCAAAACTCTAACCTCGTTTTCTCTTTCGTCTCTCACTCTCCACATGATGCACGGTCTTTCTCTCTCTTCGCGAAATCGAACGCACCCGCGCGCGCAGGTGGCGAAAAAAGGGGGCGTCTCTATCCTCTTGCACACACTGAGCCTAGGCCACGTTCTACTCACACGCAGAGGCGGCGCGATAACGCACGAGTGTGCGAGTTATACAGCACGGAAACTCGGAAAGAGAGCGCTCGCTCGCGCTCTCGCTACTATCGATTCCCGCCGAAGATTCCCGAGGTACGTACTCACCGCGCCGCCACTGCCGCCGCCGTCGCGCTGGAGCTGTCAGTGACGTATAGCCCGTCGTCGTCGGGAACTCGGGAGAGAGGAGGACGTGCAGTGTGTCTCGCTCGCGCTGGCTGGCTTTGAGAGCACCTGCACACGCCGGGGCAGCGAACTAGGTACATAGCAGTGCGAGGACAGGAGAGGCGGCTTTGCGCAGCAGCAGCGTTCCAAGCGTCTTCTATAGGGAGGAGGCTGTGCTTGCTAGAGAGCGACGGAGGGAGTTTTAGGTTACAAGCCTTCGTCTGTGTGTCTCTCTCTCTCTCTCTCCCTGTCCGACTGTGTGCCAGAGCGACCGCTACTACTAGGTACCAATATAGGTACTTACTCTCTTCTGCTCCGCAGTCCGTGCGCCTGCGGCTCCTGCATCCTGCAGTGTGTCTATAGTTAGCGGGCTTCGCGGAAACGACTGAGTTCCTTCAGTGAGCCGGAACTTGGTCGCAGTGTTTTCGTGTGTGGAGCCTAAGTGCTTGGCTCGCCAATTTCATCGAGCGATAGGGACAAGCGGTGATAAGTAGAAAGAGAGAGAGAGAGAGAGAGAGAGAGGGAGAGCAAGAGAAGCAGCGTCAAAGGGGCCGTACCCGAGTATCCACCTATATACTCGCGTGTGTGCGCGCGCCCCTTTTACGCTCTGTCTACGCGCCTATCTGCCCCCTCGCGCGCGAGATCACGGCTGAATCGAACAACATTGATTTCCTCGCGCGCGCGGTCTCTGCACCTGTCGTCTGTGCGTCCAGTGTGTACTTACCTCCGCGAGCGCGCGCGTCTGTGCGATTTCCAATTCTTTCGCCGTACCCCACCGCCTCTCCCTCTATCTTCCTTTCTCTCGTAAGTAGAAAAAGTCGTGAGTTGCAAGAGTCCGTTACGCGTGTACTCGTCCCCCAGGTCTCTAGTCGGGGTTTGCCCTCTTCGTTATTTGCATACAGTAGTGCGTGTATCTATAGTGCCTGCGGTTAACCCTTTCTTGTCTCGACTACCCACAGGGCCGGAGCAGCAGCAGTCCTGTCGATCATCTCCGCGCAGTAGTCGCCGCCGCCGACAAAGAGAGAGAAAGAGCGAGAGAGAGAGAGAGGGAGGAGGAGGAAATCGATCGCTGGTAGCGCAGCAGCAGCACCAGCTAGAGAGAGAGCCTAACCTTGAAGGAGCTAGAAATGCAGCTGTCAAGCGCGCGCCCCTTCTGAGTCGCCGGCAAGGAGCTGCGGAGTAGAAGACGAGAGAACGAGGAATCGAGAAGACGACCACTGGCGACCCAGACGAGGTCGCCCGTCTGCCGAAGAGCCGAGCACACTGTGAGCCAGGATGACCAGCCCAATTACTCCGGGTGAGTGGATCCTGATAAAAGGATCACTCAATCTAAGTAGCACTTAAATATCAGTGCTGATTTTTTTACAATAGATTCGTTTCGTGCATTTTAAACTTTTTGTAAAATTTTTAATCTGTGATATGAGTTTAACAAAGGAGTAATCAATGTTAACTTGTATGTGTGTGTGTGGGTGTGGGTGTGGATTACATGTTTTGGACTGTTTGAAAGCATTATTGATTTTTGGAAAAGAAAGTAAAAACAGTTTAGTTTTAATCCTTGCATTTCAAATTTATTGATACTTGGTAGTTTTATAGGCAGTTTAATATATTTTTTAATAAAGATTTTTTGTCTATAAAATAAATTAGTCTTGTGATTCTGTCTGGAATCTTTTACAGTATTATTACTGTATAAAAATATTTTAAGTGATCACTTGTTTTTCAATTAGGTACTGACCCATGGGTGATTCAAGTACATGAACGAGCTCGATATCAACAACAGTTTGATTCACTCAAACCTATAAATGGAGTTGTTACAGGAGTACAGGCAAAAGATTTTTTCTTACAATCACAACTTCCTCCACCAATTCTTGGAAAGATATGGTAGAATATCATATTACACTTTTAAGCTTAGTATTACAATTGTTTTAAACTTTTATATGTTTTCTACGTTCATCTTATAGGGCATTATCAGATACAGATTCAGATGGAAAAATGAACATCAATGAATTTAGTATTGCATGTAAGCTCATTAATTTAAAGTTGAGAGGTTTTGAAGTACCACCATCATTACCGCCATCCCTAGTGAGAAGTCTACAATCACTTGCAGGTATATTGTTATTTTTCTTAAAAAGACTAAAAATTGTTGTTAAACTTATTGTTTCTTTCGTTACTATTTTGTCAGAGGTACGAATGAAACTTTTGCTGTATCTTTACATAGAAATTCAAAAAGATTTTATTCTACTAATTTGTGATACTAATAATCTAATCCAATGTATAAAAAATTTAATAAATCTGTAATTCCATGATTATAGCAAGTCAAGGAATCACAAGTCCAGCAGCAATTTCACCAGTACCTACAAATGTATCCCCAATCCCAAATATTGCTAGTATTCCACGACCTACAGCAGCTATGCCAACAGCCCCTATGCCAACAATCATACCAAAAATTGGCCCACCAATTGTTCCAGGTAAATTATTCTTCTCTTTATAAAATATTCTGCCAATGTTTTAAGTAAAAAGAATATGCATTTAAAATTTTCTCCATCAATTAATGAAAAATTGGTAGGTATTCGATTTAAATAATAAACAAGTGATAAATTTATTATTATGTGTAATTAACTTCAATTGAAATTATCAAATCTGTAACAGACGGATTGATAGTCCTTATCAGTGATATAATTCAGTTTATGTTAAATGAAAAATGCCATAATATTGTTCAAAAAAATAAATGTAGAAAGACATATTTTGGAAAAGAAGAAATCAAATACTTTATAAATATTTATTATTGCCCAAATAGATAGTTTATACAGTTTTAAGAATTATAAAATAAACAACTTATTTACCAATTTTTCAAATTTTACTTACTCATATTATCTGAAAAGTAAATATTTAACTAATATTGATTGGAGAAATACAATTAAAAAGCAAATAAAATCTCTATAATTAGATGAAACCAAAGTAGATTAGTTTAATGAATTGAAATTACGAAATACTGTTTACTTTCATGCACCAAAAGTCACCATGTATTTTGTTTGCTATTCTATTTATAAATAAGCATTTTTCTCGAAATTTTAATTTTTCACAATCTTTGCAAATGTTTTAAAATTCTTTTATTATATGTGCATAACATTTAATAATTTACATACTATCTTACAGTGAATCCACTTTCCATGCCATATGATGTATGCTGTATGCCGTCATAAAAAAATGTTGTTGTCCAACCTCTACAGAAATTATGATCACAGTTGAAAGTCGAACAGAGTTATGATTACGAACAGAGTTCTACTTTAGACTATGATCATAATTTCTGTAGAGGTCAGACAACAACTTTTTTCATAAAAGCATATGGCATTCAGCATGCAATGTACATTCACTATTACACTACTATATTTTCTAAAGCACTTATTATACAAAATCTATAGGTTTCAAATCATAAAGAATGCATTATCTTTAACTGACATTTTTTAATATCATTCTGTGCACCACAAAATTTATTAATTAAATATGCTTTTGTACTCTAAAGTTTAATATTTCTGCTATTTATGTATTTATATAAATCACTAAATAAATAACTGAATGTTGCAATGATTATATCAACAAAAAATAAAAATGAACTAATCTTGCAATTTATTATATTAAAATGTTATGAAAAATGCTTGTTAGCCACCAGCTTTTTAATAGTTAAAATAACCTTAGATAATTAGAAGAATTTGTATAGATTAGAGAGGAAAAATGTATAGAATTTGTAAGTTGCACCTGATACATATATATATATAAAACAAAAGATTCGGTATATATCACACACAGCACTGCAACAAAGTAAACAGCCTGTATCTGCGAATACACCTGCCATGACTCATACACCGTCAAAGATCCCTCCTGCTCGCCCACCACCTATTAGGGCTGGTACGTTGGTGTCCTCGTGTGCAATATTTCTTTGGCAGCTCATTCTCGAATTTTGATTGTCGAATTGCCTGCTTCAATTGATCTCTCAGCATTTTATTCATTCTTATTTCGTTTTCATTTTATATTACCCAGTAATATCACCTTGTGGTTCATGGTTACGTTAAGAATTGATATTTTCCTGTAAGAGGCTTAATATGTCAGTACTCTTCTTTTAGACGTTTTTTATTTCATTTCTGTATTGTTCATTGTATATGTTGACATATATTTCATGTACATATATATTTTTTTTATTTTGGTACATAGGTATGTTTTATTAAAAGATTATTCTATTTGTTTTGTAGATAAATGATAAAATCATTTATTGCTATGAAATATACTATACACAATATATAAAGTTGATTGCAGATGTAGTAGGTTGAGCATCTTTATATCTAATTTTGATAAGAGTATTTAATTAACAGAGGAGATTTCATTTAGATATATTTACTGTAATAAAACGAAGTGATATAAAATTGATCATGAATCCAATCCATTCACAAACTTAAAGGATCATTAAATTAAATATACTACATCAATCATTCATAAATTTTTGTTTTGAATCTTCATTGCTTACAAAGCAGCTGCATCTATGCGCCAGTACAGTTTTGCTGCTAAAAATATATGCGTTTTTTCGTCAAATTTTAAAATTGTAAATTTTCCAGATGCTGCAAAAGTGCAGGAAAAATCTTATTGCAAAAAAGTTTCACTTATGTTAACATTAGATTTAACATTTCAACGAATTTCATTTAATTTAAATTTATCTACTTAAAGTGAAAATCGTTAGTAGTTTCTTCAGAATTAGTTTGATAGATTCGGACGCTGACGAACAAAATTAATTCGCTTTTTCGTTAGGCTAACAATGTTTCAGGAATTTTTTCATTTACTCCCCTCTTCAGGGCATTAAAAACGAAATTTTAAAATCGAAAGCAATTTTCGTTTCCAAAGCCCTGAAGAGGGGACTAAATAAAAAAACTCCCGAAACGTTGGTAAACTAACGAAAAAGCTTATTAATTTTAATCGTCAACGTCCGAATCTATCAAACTAATTTAAATTTAATCTGTAATAATAAATAGTTACTTTAAGGTGTATTATACACTGTGTATACCATGTGAAACCTTTTACAATATTTTTTCTCATCTATGAGCATGCTTTTATAATTCGAATTTTTCTTATAGGGAAAAATTTAAGTAAAAATCTAAAAATTAAAATATTGCTAAAAATTAAATATTATCAAAAGATAATTTGATTGTGTATCACTGATATTTTTATAACTGATTATTATAAAAGTTTTATATAACCATCTTTTTTGTATTCTAATTAGTACAATATACATCTGAGAAAATTTACTTTATTTTATAAGAGTAACAATGAGCTAATTAAATTTGTATGTATTACAAAATTTTTTATTGGGGACTTGTTAATCTTCATTGAATGAATTTAATTTTATTACTTTAGATATGACAGTAATTTCTTATTAGAGAGTTTTGCTTTTTATAAAATTGTTTGCAATAATGCCAAAATTATTAAAAGATTTATCTAATTATTTTCATTTTTAGATTTTATAATTATCTGATTTTGAAAGCACAGATTAATCAACTTGATCATCTTAAACGTCCTAATCAACTATTGATGGAAATCTGTTTTAATAATTTTCTATATTCTGTGTCATTCACTTGAATCATTTGTTTTACTGCTTAACGCTTTGCGATTTTTTCAATGCTGTGTTTTCTGTGCTGCACTAAGGAGACCTCACTGCTAAGGTCGAAAGTGGTGCTACTCCGCAAAGACCTACACCTCCCGACAGTATTGGTATGTTTTACAGATGTCAGCGCGTTTCAAATAGACAAAATGTTGTAGAGAATTATGAAGGATAAATATGCAAATGATAATGATGTTAATCTAGAGATGTGGATGTTTGTATTGTGGTATAGAAAACATTCGAAAAGGAAGGGTTGAATTGATAATTATATAGGATATGGAACTTTGAACTCTTATTTTAAGGAATTATACTTTCAAGATTATATATAAGTTATAGGTGTATGAATTTTACTGAAACAAATTTAGGAAAATATTGTGTTTTATCCAGAATGGTCCTATTTGGTAATAAAACAATTGTGTGTCAATGAATTTTTCTCTGTGTATACAATCTTGTATTTCCTAATATTTTTATTAGTAGTATAAATAAGTATACTTGATGACCTTAATTGAGATTTTTAATGCTTTGCATATATACATATATATATATTTTTTTAATGTTGATATTAATATTGAAGTAATAAAAGATAATATGATTTTAAACTTACCAAATTTTAGAATTGTGATTGTGTAATATTTGCTTGATAACTGTGTCCTTTTATGTGTATAGTCTGTAAAACAGTGGTTCTGTCTTATACATATGTATCTAGTACTAAAATCATTAGATAAAAACTTCAACATTTTCATTTAATTAATTTAATTTTATTAAAATTAAAACATTCTGACTTTATTAAATATATATCTATGTTATATTAAAAATATATTTCTTTGAATTTGCTTGGTATTTTACAGTTTTTTCAATATGCCAAAGCACTGTTTCTAAAATTTTATTTTGCTAGAGCTAATTTACTTTGAAAGATGCACGTATTAAAGTTTATTTTTCAATAGGAGCTGGATTTGTCCCAACAACTGGACCTCCAAAACCTCAGCCACCATCATTTCCAAATAGTCCTGTAGCAGCTGCATCACCTGTTAAACCTCCTATGGGGCAGCCAATGATTCAGCCTGGAGTTATGCCAATGGTTCAGTCTGGAATTCAACCTATGGTTCAACCTATGGTTCAACCTATGGTCCAACCTATGGTTCAACCTATGGTTCAACCTATGATTCAACCAGGCGTTCCACCAATTCAAATGGTACAGCCAATGACATCATCAGTTTCTAATACAGGTAACTTATATTTCATAATGAAAATATTTTCTATTTTATAATTTCAAGTCTTCTTTATGTAAATAGAAATTTCATAAGTAAAAGAAAAAAATAAATCATATAATTGTATAATTACTACTCTTCACTATTACTTATATAATGTAAAAATAGTATAAATAGTTTCTACATCGTTACCTCTTTCTTTACAGATTTATTCGATCTTTTAATGTCAGAAGGTACATACGTGGTGAAAATAAACAGTACAGACTTAATAATTTAATATTTTATAACAGGCTTAAAATAATTTGCTTTTCCAGTATTATTGTTTATCACCCGTGTTGTCATTTTGTGCTAATGCAAATTTTCTTGCAGGTAGTTTATAGCATTTAGTGACTTATAGCTTAATTGCAAGTTTTTTTTATAACTAATGTTCTATTGTCCGTATAACGTTTTTGATTTTTACAATAGCAAGAAAAACTTTCTGTGATATATTTATGTGTATATATTTATATTAAAAAAAAAAATAAATAAAAAATTAAAAAAAAAAAAGTGTGCTAAATTTGCAGAAACGCCAGAGCTTTGATAAAATTTGGAAGTGCATTTATTAAAGTTTTATAATTTTGTGAGCTTTAACAACAAATATTAGAGTTGTTGTTTAACAGTTATATAAATTTAATATATTTATTATCAGGTACACCTCCAGTTGCATCGGTGGCACCTATAGCTCCAATGAATACAGTACCAGCACCAACAGCAGCCTTTACCATGGGACAAACTGCATCAATGCAACCTATACAAACTGGTATAATTCCTCCAATGCCTGTAGCTCCTTCTGTAATGCCTCCTGTGATGCAAGCAGCTACTGGTATATAAAAAATAATAAAAGTAAATTAATAGCAATTTTTGTCATTGATAATTATTTTTTGTTATGTATTCCTAGGAAACGGTATGGTAGGAACAGTAGCAGCTGCACCAACTATAACACCACCAGTGACCCCAATACCTGCAAGTGCTGCTGGCATGAATGGTAGTATCATACATACACCAGTGTCAACAAGTACACCTTTAAGCACAACTGCCAGGCCTCCAAGCATAGACAGAGTGGGATCAGTAGACTCTCAACATAGTCAGCATTCCGTTAGTTCACCACAGTCTGTTGAGTGGGCTGTACCATACCAAACAAAATTGAAATATACTCAACTTTTTAATACATGGGATAGAACAAGATCTGGCTTTTTATCTGGACCCCAAGCTAGGAATATTATGGTTCAGTCTCAATTGCCTCAGCAAATTCTTGCAGATATTTGGTAAATATTTTTTTTATAAATACTTAGCTTATACGTTAAAAAAAATAACATCATTTTTTTTTTTTTTTTTTTTTTGTTAATATATTTTCAATACAACGCATAGAAAATTCATTTAAGCGTTCATCAATTTTATTTCAGGGCTTTGGCTGATATGGATTCAGATGGCCGTTTAGGTTGTGAAGAGTTCGTTTTAGCAATGCATTTATGTGACATGGCAAAGGCTGGTGAAGTTATTACAAAGACTCTGCCACCTGACCTTATCCCGCCTACGTTTAGACGTCAGCGACAAAGTTCTGTTTCTTCTCAGGGTGTTCCTGATAATATAGATCCTTTAGCTGGTATGCCCCAGGTAAAATTGACAAATAGATAATTTTTTTAAACCATGCTCCAAATGAATTGATAATTATTTCTTTAACTAACTGTATGACTTTTAAATTTTAAATATTTCTAAATATTATTTAAATTTTTTAAGACATCATTTGAAGATAAAAGAAAAGAAAACTTTGATAAAGGTCAAGCAGAATTAGATAGACGACGAAAAGCGTTACTAGAGATTCAACGGAAAGAACAAGAAGAACGGGAACGAAAAGAAAGGGAAGAAGCCGAAAAGCGGGAAAAAATAAGGTAAGAAAAATAACAAAGTATTAAAAACACTAACATATTTTGGTGATAAATTTAACGCACTTTATCATCTGAATTTTATTATCTTAATTTTAGATTAGAGCAAGAGAGGCGTCGTCAAGCAGAACTCGAACAACAAATGTTAAGGCAAAAAGAAATCGAAGAAGAGAAGGAAGAACAACGAAAACGCGCCCAAGAACAAAGAGAAGCTGCAAGGAAGTAAGTGTACTGTATTTAAATTTCTATTTACAAATTTTCCTTGATAATATACATTTTGCAGAGAAATGGAAAGACAACGTCAATTAGAATGGGAAACTCAAAAATCACAAGAATTGCAAACGCAAAGGCAAAAAGAACAAGATGTTCTCCTTAAACTGAAAGCAAAAAATCAATCTCTAACTATTGAATTGGGTTCATTGGCATGTTATGTTTTCATAGATTCTTAATTAGTACGTAAGACTCTTATAACAATTAATACGATTTCTTTTTAGAATGAGAGAGTGAAAGAACTATCCCAAAAGATCTGCGACACACGTGTCGGTGTATCCACCGTAAAGACGACAATCGACGGGATGCGTACTACTCGTGATCAACAACTTCAAGAGATGACAGCATTGAAAAATAAATTACGCGAGCAAAATCAGCGATTGCTTGCTGTCAGTCAAGAAAAGGCAAGATTGGAAGCGAAAACAAAAACACAGGACGCAACAGGTCAAGAGGCACAGAAATTGGCACTTGCCAACAAACAGATTGCAATAAAACAGTTGAAAGATAAACTAGTAGATTTAGAAAACGAAGTTAAAGAAAAAGAAAAAGAAGTCGAAAATAGCAATAAACAACTAGGTAAAGGAATAAATATGTATATATATTTTTTATTAATCTTTGTTAATTATAGTATTACTTTATTATCTATTTAAATTACCATTTTCACTTCCTTTAGAATTTAAAAGAATGTTTTTTCATAATTTACTGCTTTTCTTTAATAAAGAAATAACAAAATTCTTTAATGTTGTTAGTTACTTTGAAATATACTTTATTTTGTATTTATTTATTTATTTATTTATTTATTTTTTACAGAGGAGTTACAGCAAGAGATGGAGACCGTTTACAGCAACTGCATTGAGCTAAACGAAAAATTCGAGGAGAAAAAAGCAAAGGCGTTGGAAATGAAACAAAGTACCAATCAAGGCAACTTTTCCACTTCGGCGTGGGGAGATGATACCTGGGGCGATTCAACAACAGCTGAGGTTGATGTTGATTCTTGGCCTGTAGACACTGCAGCACCCACAACACAAGTAAAGGAAGAGGATACGAGCGGTGTCAAGAAGTATAGGGCACTCTATGAATTCGTCGCAAGAAACCTTGATGAAATTTCTTTTCAGCCTGGAGATATTATTATTGTAAGTTTATTAATTAATTATTTATAGATACTGTATGATAAATCTACGTAAAATAATTTGACATTTGAAAATTAGGTGCCGCCAGTACAAAATGCTGAACCTGGCTGGATGGCAGGAGAAATTAGAGGTCATACGGGATGGTTTCCAGAATCTTATGTTGAACCTATTGATGTTGGCACTAGCGCAGCCGGTGATGCTTTTACACATCAGGATAGCATAGAAAAACGAATGTTAGAGTAAGTATTAAAACATAATTTGGAACTAAAGACTCATTTCCCAAAACCAATAAAACATTTTTTGTAAAAAAAAAAAAAAAAAAAAAAAATTTGCAGAGAAATTGCAGAAGTTCCTGAAAACGTATCGGACGCTGGTTCTGCTGTAGGCGAAGGTCCATACGTCGAGCCCATCACACCTAAATTAGGTGAAGGACAGTTGTGCAATATTAGTGCAACGACCCTTTACCAATATCGGCCTACGACTGAGCAGCATCTTTCCTTCAACAAAGGGGAAACCGTTACTATCAAAGAACAACAGGTAAATAGTTTAAATTAACTTTTAGTAGAAGAGTAGTAATAGTAAAATAAAAAAACAAAATGATTTTTTTCCGTTCAGGATGTTTGGTGTTACGGCGAATCGAGTGCCGGTAATGTAGGATGGCTTCCGAAATCTTACGTTAAAATGGATATTACAAATGGTCAAAGTGCAACTGCTACCGCAGACGGCCTTAACGAGTATTATATGTCACTGTATCAGTATGACTCCAATGAATCTGGTGATCTCAACTTCAATCAAGGCGAAATCATTATGGTCATAAAAAAAGATGGCGATTGGTGGACTGGTGTTATAGGCGACAGGACGGGTATCTTCCCATCAAACTACGTTGAAAAGTACGATATGCCAGATCAGGTAAGATGCGCCTTAATGATTTTTAAGTATTAAGGGTGTCTACTAATTTTAAAATATAAAATATTTCAATATTTTTTGCTACGATTTGTGTGTTCCGATGTTAGCACTTGTGCACTTTCCTTACTCATCTCATAAAGCACATGTATACAATTCTATTATGTGTTTCTTAATAGAAGAAAGGAAATTATATTTTTTAATTTGATTTGTCGGTAAAATTTGATGATTTAAGCAGTGTAAAACATTTTTAAGTTTAAAAGTTTAATATTGAAATGAAACTACTATATATACGCATTGCGAATATTTTCTAAGTATTACGATTGTAGACACCCTATCCCGCTTTTTCTGATTTCTGCTTTAACCATCAGTAATGTTTTCATTTTGTGTTCACCTTCACACGTGTGTTGCTACTCTTTCCCAGATCACTGCAACTCAAGACACAGCAAAAGTTGAAAATCAACAAGATGGTTTAAGTAATGCTGTTGACACTCAAATTAAAACACAAGATAAGCCAGTGCGTATGACGACTAATATGATTAACTTTTAACTTGCAATGATCGATTCAGATTTTAATACGAACTTTCTAATGATTAAAACCGAAAGGGTTGTCAGCATATATAAAAAATCTAGATTGCATGGACCTAACTTTTACAATATTTAGGTTTATCACCTTATAAAAATTTCAAATCAAACTATGAATTTTGGTTTTTGCGTAAACATTAAACACAATTTTTAAACTTCGGTAGTACCACCTTACGATTTGTAGAAAAAAAACTACGTAGAAAAATGATATTATTAAATTAAATAAAGAATCGATCATTGGCATACATACCTCCTCCCTTTACCGGTAATCATGTTAAATTGAATATAACATATAAATGTTATAACCCCTGTAAGCTAATGTGACTCATAATTTTGTGGCGTAATTAATGGCTAAACACTTGCATCGTTTTCTTACACGCTACTCATTCCATAATCAAAAGCAGCAGGAGAAAACAGCTGAGCAACTTGAAGAAGAAATGGCAGAAGCTGAAGATAGAGCAGAGCTGCCAGACTTTGCCGCCATGTCTGCGCAGCAGGTAACGTTCATATCCTTGCTTTCTAATTAAATATACCTTCAAAATTCACTTCGATCATAAGTTTTTTATATGTATACGTTTACATATTTATGTCTATATGTATTTATCATTCGTTATCGAACACATAGATAAAAATATCGTATACTCAATTCCATTTGGCTTCTTTATAATATTCGAAAATCAATTGCTTTTTTCCGCGCGTTCGTTGGGCGGGCTCAAATTCGACGCGCATCTCTCGTTATGCGAATGTTGGACAACCATTGTTGGCTTTCTTCCTGTACTGCGACGTAGTACACAAAGGTAAATGTGGGAAAAGAGCTTGAAATGCTTTAGTGCTGTTGTTTATTTAATATTGTGCTTTTGTTTTTGTAGCCAATATGATTTTATTTATGCAATACATAGTTATAGTAGCGTATTTTTATTAAATATTATTGTAGTCTTATTTTCACGTCTTGTACTATTTATTCTGAATAGTATATATGTTTTTGGTTGACAATGTTTTAAAAGTGAATTAGGCTAATAATATTCTACTTTATGTAGCGAGGACGAAAGCCTGAAATCGTGCAAGTTATTGCACCATACAAGGCAACGAGCATCGAACAGTTAGATCTTCAAAAGGGTCAATTAATAATGATCCGCAAGAAAACAGAGTCTGGTTGGTGGGAAGGCGAACTGCAGGTCTGTATAAACTGAATATTTTAGTATATTACGCACCTAGGGATGAAAAAACTTGTACCTGCTTTGGCTCGGGTGGCAATTTACACGAGATATGGACTGTCCAAGTTTTTTCCTCCCTAGGTGCGTAATATACTGTTTTAATCTAGTTTATCTCAATTTTTATAATTTAATAATATTACTTTTTACATTCCAGGCTCGCGGAAAGAAAAGGCAGATCGGCTGGTTCCCGGCATCGTATGTAAAACTTCTTACTAGCAGTAGTAATCGTAGCACGCCGGTATCTCATAAATATCAGGATTCACCAACAATGGATCCATTTGCTGGTTAGTAATTTATTTTATTATTTATTTATTTATAATTTAAACGGTCTAAGGTCCTTGTAGAGTATGCATATACATCGCGGTATACAAAACCTTATCAATGACAGCTCAATATTATTATACAATATTTTCAATTATATTCTTATTAATATACTATTTATTTTAAGTCGTCAATTTATAATACCAATATATACATATATATTTCATTTAACAGAGAAAGTGATGGCATTATATCCATATAAGGCACAAAACGATGATGAGCTGAGCTTCGAAAAAGGCGATGTAATTGTTGTCCTATCCAAGGATGAGGAATCGTGGTGGCGAGGTGAATTGAACGGTGCCTCTGGAGTATTTCCTAGTAACTACGTATCGCCAATGTGTAAGTAGACTTTATTCATACTCCTTTTATAGTATTTAGTCGTTAGTTAGGTTTTGTATGATGAGTTTGAGTCTGTGTAACTTGCTTTTAATGTTTAAAATTGCAATTTTATTATTATTTAATAAATTTTTATTTTATAATTTTTGTTTATATTTTCTTTTATGTTTTCGTATAAAGTTTGATTTAGTAAAAATTTTGATTTTATGTAATTAGACAAATATTTGAATTAAAAATAAGACTTAAGCTCTTCAAAGACAACATTAAATTATTTTACTACAAACGAGTTGCCTCACTATAATTAAGGAAATCATAATTAATATAGATATAATGTATCGGTATTTTGTTTCTAATAAACTAAATTCATTTGTGCGATAAGCATTAATTTCGTTTTTAAAAGATTTATTTTAATCATTGCAATATCCATCGCTCCACGTAGTATAAAGCCATGGAAAACGCTGAAGCTAAGATATCTAATTGCGTTTAACTATCTTATCATTGCCTCCTATAGAATTGAATTTCACTTCACGTGCGAGTAATAGACGATATATGCACCCCTATGCAGTGGCGTCAGTATCGAATCTCAGCAAACGTTTATTAAGCCTCCATTATCTAATTGTGAATGGTTAACCAATCGGCACTCATACGTGTACCCCTCGACTGTATATTCTAGACCGTGTGGTTCGCTTGAACACACATACATTTGATGATTTGACCAAACATTTTCAAGCTTTAACGGTTCTCACGTATAATTTTAGAATCATTGCTACCGCTAACCATTATTTTCTTTTGACATCACATAAGTTTTCATTGGGTTTATTTGAATTTTAACTTTGATGCGTTTATTCATGTAAAATTTATACAAA
Organism: Torymus auratus; assembly: GCA_900474315.1. Lineage (NCBI taxonomy): Eukaryota > Metazoa > Arthropoda > Insecta > Hymenoptera > Torymidae > Torymus > Torymus auratus. The sequence goes on from UXGD01000051.1 coordinate 66,318, forward strand.
AAGAGAAAACGATTTTGTATTTACTCGTCGAAAATGAGAGAGGACGATGAATATTCTAATCCTTTAAGGATACACATTATAGGATTAATTTTTTTTTTTTTTTTTTTTTTTTTTTTTTTACAAATTATTCGACGTATATTTATAATATTAACGAAGTCAATACAAAAATACTATCGCTTAATTAATGCTTCAAGCTCGTGTTCCTAACTGTGCATTCTGTAGATTTAGTGTTAATACTTGTACCTATTGACAGTACGTATAATCAACGTGTTTATCGAGTGATTTGTTAAACCGTAATTATTTTATTGAGTAATTATGTCTATAAAAGTTTTGTGTAAATAATATAACTTGTATCGGTGTTACAATTTTCGCTTGTTCGTGGTTGCATGCTTATTTTCATAATGCTTCACAATCCGCGAAAACCGTATTTAAATTTTTTACCGTAAAGTACAATACAAATACACACTTTCATAGTCCTCTATTTTTTATTATCTATATATACCAAAGTTGTGTTAATTACTAAATTCTCCATTTATTTTATATTTTAACTTTTTTATTTCTTATTACTAATTCCATGTTACTTAAACAATTGTGAATTTCATTATGAAATTAATCAATCAGATAAATATTTATTTATGAAAAAATTGTTAAATGTTTCACAATTTAAATAAAATATGTCAAGTTAACACTGAAATCAAAATTAAATATTTTTTCACTGATAATGAATTCTATTTGCAATGTCACTCATCTCATTATCATTATCGTCTCATTTTATTTTTGAAACGATTTTAATGGAAGTATTTATAAAAATTGAATTAACAATCTTATTCTTAATATTAGTAATTTACAAACATACTATTTTCATGAAATGTAAAAAGTCATAAAAGAAAGTATAAGTTTAATCGCTCTCCGTTGTTGTGATTGAACTCGATTTTTTATATAGTAATTAACATTTATAAATTACGTTGTTAACAACTAAGAATTTTAGATAATTAAACGTATATTATAAATATTCAAAAGTTAGAATATAGATTAGCTTCAAATCTTTTGTATATGACATCTGAGAGAGGCTTTTATTGAATTTTCAAATATAATTCAGAATTTTGGTAGAAATAGCATATTAAAATCATTGTTATCTGCTTAAAATTGTGAATCAATAATTGCAAATCGGCTTTGGGAATTCACTAAATTGCCTTCCTCAAGCAATTATGTTCTCTGAGAAAAATACATGGTTGACTCAATTAGAAATTACTAGTTATTAGGTAAAGTTAAATTTTAAATAAGCTTTTATTGAAAAAGAAATATCATTTAATCAAGTTTTATTAGTTTTATGTAGTATCATATAATTTGATTTAAATAATGAGCGACGTATAAGTTTTGATTGAACTTAAATTCAAAGGAAATATTTTTATATTTTAAAATTTTTTCATTTAAGTGAATAATAAGACGTTTTGTATTTTCTACAGCCATTTTGCTTTTTATCCGAGTCAACTGCATGGCTTTTTTCACAGCGCACGAAATATTATTTTATATATTGTTGTCGTATCAAGGAAGTGGTTTCTCACTAGATAAAATATGATAAATATGATATAAAATATAATAATTAACGAAAACCGTTAAAAATATAAATATAATATAGACATTTTATAACAGAATATTCATAAATATAACACGTGAATTTATTTCAAGCGATTTTTCGGACAAGTTTTCAAACAAACATCAATGGTACCTCATACTTCCGTCCAATTAAAAATAAAAAATCGTACGGAAACCACTTCGCTGATAGGACTCCTGTATATACACACGCCGCGCAGCATTTTTTTCCCCGTTACTAATGAATGTGTTCTTTCGCCTGTGCTTATAACCACGCAGCGTAAGAGGATAGAGCATCGCAGCACCTTGAGGCAAAACCTCTGTTAAAGCAAAAATTATGTTTAAACAAATGAAAAAGCAAAATTACCGAAACGCAAAGCCAAAACAATGCATTGCAAAAAATATACACACGCACGTGTGCATCTCGCGGGCTGCCAATCAATCGCTGTTATAAGTATATACACAAACACACACACACACACACACACACACACACACGCACACGCGCGAAACGGAATTTAATTTATGTTCATGGTGATTTGCAATCTGTTTTAAATACGATGCAAAATATAACGAGACAGAAAGGAGGTCGCGAGATATCACTAAAAATCGGCATCCCTTCTTGGCCTGCTTCACAGCTATCGGGGATTGAGCAACGAAAGAGCGACGAACTCATCGGCTCCAGGGAGACGATTAACGAACGAAAAATAAGAGAAAGAAAAGTAAAAGAGACAAGTTGCTTATAAACGACACACACGCAGACCACACTCGATGCGAGAGAGAACGAAAAGCGAGCGAATGATTTATAAATAAGGTGGTGGGTGCGACGAGCGATAGTTAAAACTGCGAATAAACAAAGAACAATTAAGACGACTGTAGCGAAAAAATATATATATATATATATATAAGAAGCCAGCCCCTCTCTATGTGTTTTGTTTCTCTTCTTCCGTCTGTCAACGTGAGGGCAAGCAAGATGCGCGGGTGTCCTTCGGGGGATGCTAATTGTTCTTGTCCAGCGTAGAGAGAAGCGATACTGCCGATACGAAAGAAAGAAGAATAAAAATGTGCGATAGACGGAGACAATTGGCCGAGCCTTCAAGATCTTCCCACTTTTGTCAAAGCTGAACGACGTCGCGCGCACACTCACTCATAAATATACACACACACGCTGACATTTATTTATTATTAGTTATTATATATGATAAAAAACATTGTTGAACAATTGCCATTCTTAAAAACAATTAATCCTGTCAGTGCTTATGTATAGAGAAAAAGCGCGGCGTGATAGAAAACGGAAAAATGCTAGTAAAAAATGAGTAATAATAGTAAAGGGAAAATTAAAGCAACTGTGCAATTCGTATGCATGTATGTACGCTTTATTACGCAGAGCTATACGTAATGGAGAGCTGGTGTGTGTCCTGCTGAAAAATTCCGATGGGAGAGGAAGAGCTGCGCGGATATGTATCACAAATAAGAAAACTATTAAATGGAGAGTGAATTGATTTTTGGTTTTCTGTAAATATAAAGTATACTGTGTAAGCGCGAAGGAGCTAAAATGACTATTGCGTCTTTGAACTAGACAGTAACGGAGACAATGTGCCATTGACTCCTTCCTCGTTTTTGTTTTCGTGTAAAAAAAATATAAGAGATAGGTACGTCTACAAGTTTGCCCGCCGGTGGTATACATATTGATGCGCGTATCTATAACGTGCACAAGTCGAACTTCGCGAGTGAGAAAAATAATAGACAATATGTAGAGTAAAGGAGCTTTATCAACGGGCGTAAAAGGCTTAAATACGAGATAAGGCATTGTTTATTGCGCATAGAGGAGTGTATCAAGGAATGCGTGAGTTGAGGTCATTGGCGTGTCTGGCTCTGCCTTATCGACGGGGCTTTGCAAATGTTGAAGTTACAGGTTTAGGGGTCTTGATTATTTATTTCCTTATTCGCCTGAGTGAATCATTTCCAATATTTTTATAGTATTTCTAGCAAATTTTGAGGCAATTGTTATAGTGAGAAACGGAAATTTCAATTCGATTTTGATTTGAAAATACAAATTTTCTTTATCTATATATGTGATGCTAGAATACCACATTTTTAAATTATATAAGGATTATAAAATATTGTAATATAATATGATAGATTGATTTTTAAGTATCTTAATATATATCAATGTTAACTGTTTGATGATGGCCTAAGTTACATCTGTCTGTTGTATAAAATAATAGACCTAGCTATTTATGTAGGAATAAGTGACTTATCTACAGAAATTCTTTGTGTGAAAATATTAAGTTATTCCATAGAAATCAGATAAGATAGAAAATAATTTAATTATGTGATTTTTTAAATGTAGTATAGCTCTGTCGGCATAGTAGAGCATTTTATTTAATAAATGCGCTAAGTATTATTGAGAATACTCAAATATGTAACGATATTAGTGTTTATTTTATTGTTTACTTTTTTTTCATTGTACTATTATTTAGTAATAAAACGCAAAATGACTTCAACTTACAAGTTCTTGTACATGACATTCACATATTCTGTTTAGAGGTAAAAATCGTTGCAAAGTTCCCGGTTTACTGTACATATTATCTATAATTTTTTGTTTCTTATGTATATCGCTTGTGTGGGGGCCTTAATACATTTTTTTAATATAATTCGTACAAGGACAAATAGTAAAGTTATCAGAGATAGTTAAGTTTCGAGTCACGGAGAGTCGTTACTGAAAACATTTGTTCACTTAGTCATTTTCTAGAAACTTAAATATGATTCAATGTACAATTCGATTGACGTTACTTACGGAATGATTTTGGTAGTGCGTTAAATAGTTGATCGTTCCACGTGTTTTGTACATATAGAAATTTTTAATTCCATGAGTAGATTTTAGAAAATTCAGCGATTTCTCTCCAAGTCAAATCTCGCAAGGAACATATTGATTTTCTTGTACTCTAGTTTAATTGTGTATTTATTTATTTGTGCATATGTTGATCTGTAAATTATTTGGTTGATGCATAGTAAATGCAACATTATTCAATTGATTATTGATAATTGACCGATATCTAAAAATAAATGGATAGAACTTACCAAGCATTATTTCAATATTATTTGCGGTGGTATATTAGTTGCTATAGTTTGTTTTGACAATGACAATAATATTTTTCTGAATCTGTAAATCTAAACATGAATACGAACATTATAAAAAATCGGTATGCTCCCGTCAGACTTTTTTCAGGATATATATAAATATATATATAAAGAATACATGATCGTGATGTAAATCCCGTATTAGAATTCGAAGAATACTCCAGAATCTCAAGTTGACTCTGCGACAGATTTTCGTACTTTTTCAAATTTCGCGATACTACATCTAATTATGAAATTTGTTATTAGCTTTATTACTATATAGTTGAACTATTTTATTATAATTTCATTTCTTAGAACATTTTTTTCTTCTGAAAAAATTGACTATTGACATATAGAATTCATACATTTACTGTTACTATTGAAATTAGATAAATTTAGCATTGAAAGTTGTCTATTTAAGTATTGCTGAAAACCAGTTTTGTATAAAAATAAAAATAGTAAAATAGTGCCATATGTATGTAATTCAGTTTTATAGGTTACTAGAAGAATAGGTATCTTATAGGTCAAATAGATACTCATTTCGTTCAACTAAATTTAGTAATTGCTAGAAACTTGCTTGAATCAAGCAATGTTTTGCTATAAATATTAAAGTTCACCTCATTAAATTATAAACAAAAGCATGAATCTGAATGAGAAGTATGAATCTGAATAATCGGAAGATAAGGGATTACGAAAACTTGTCGTGGGGAGCTGCTGCATATAGACTTACCCTCGTTGCTCCGTTAGACTATACACGAGAACGCGAAACTGAAGATTCTCAATATTATAGAGACAGAAAAAGGCGGTAACAAGCCTAATGAGAGACAAAACAAAATCGAAAAAGTTGAATCTTGCAGTTAGCATGTATAACGACTTATATATTGTATAAGAAATGCCTTCTCGAGTGTCGAATATTATAAATGAAGACCAGAACATTATATATCGCCATTTAATTTTGAACCGCCAAACGCTGTAACTCTGAAATTCCGAAAATCGTTATATATAAAGCGAAAAAATTGAGCGTTATTAATACGATAGTCAAACTGTTAATGTTTATGTGTTTCTTTTTTTCTGTTATACGATGTATTTTAGTCGATTTATTTCGACTGCGCACGTCAGATTTATCCTGGCGCTGCGGCACTAGCAAGATAGAACGATAAAAATTATATACTAGCGCTGTCACATTCACTGTCATACCAAAGACGATGGGGAAAGCATGAAAAAAGTACCGTTATATAATATATCCAGTACCACGAAATAAATAATTAAGGCAAAAGTAATTAATAAATAATGTAATCTCAGTCCACCCGGCTTGAAGTCGCGGGGTCGCACAGCGGTTGCAGAAATTGAGGATAGAATAAATGTCTGTTAACGAGTAATAAACCTATGGCATCTTTTTTGTTTATACTTAAGTTATACTGTATATTGTTTTTTATTTACTGAAAATCGTTTTTTGGATGGAAAGCGCTTTTTGTACATTTCAGTGTTTTTCAATAATCAGAGACTTGATACTCATCTAATAACATTCCATTATAGTTTCAATAGTATTATAATTATATCCTTCAAAAAATTGTAATAATTAGTTGTAACACAAATGTACAAAATGAATAGTTTTAATTCTGAAAAATTTTTTTCAGTTTTTTCTTTGACTATATATTATGTCGAGAAGTTTAAAATTAAAAGAACATTAGAATTGTTTCAGATATAGAAAGTATAAAGTATATATAATATATATATATATATTGTTTACAGTAATAGTTAGTAAAAATGTAATATTATGTAACATTGATAGAAAAGTATGTTAACCTATAAGCTGTATAAATATATTATAATAATCCCGTGAACGTTCCTTTGATTTTAAACCCTCGACGCACGATGAGAAAATAAAAACATGGGAACACATCAAAATACTTAAAATTCAAATTGAAACTTTATTCTATAACATATACATTTATCTTCCTATTACTTGTTCCTTTTCTATGTGTTCATCTGAATTTTTTGTGTGATACGTGAAAATCTAAAAAAAAGTGATTCCGGAATGATTTTTCAATTAGCAATTGTTTCACCGTTTGTGTTATGTACAATTATCCCGGTGTATAGTTGAAAAATTCCTTTGAGAGGAAAAAGCGGTTGCTTTTCCGGAATCACTTTGCAATTTTCTTTCGCATCGAAAGAAAGCAAAACGATGAGAACTTTTCGGAGTGCGTAATTGGTTAATCATTACGAGATGAATAAATGAGACAATTAAGTAAATTAATAACAAAAATGCTAACTTATTATATACATATCTTGTAACAAGAAAACAATACTATAGAGTATTAAAAGCATTCAAAATTTCAAAGTCAACTTGATACCAAAGTTCACTTTTGCACTCTTGCGACCACTTTACTTCTAAATGAAAAGGCTAATTATTAAAAAAGAAAAGGAGAAACCTCATTAGGAAAAACAAACGAGTATTAAACGTACGCGCGAGTCGACGATTGTAAAAGTTGTAGAAGACATCATTACTTGTATAGCGCGCAACAGAAAAGTATCGTTTCGCTAGGTAGAAGTAGAATAGACGGGGGAGAGTGGCTCTATAAATTTATAATGACCGTGACAAAAGTATAAACCAAGTGTAAGCAATCGCTGGCTAGATACTCCTGAATTCGATACACATCGAGAGACTTTTCCTTCGCGCTTTTTTCGACATTGGATTTCGAAATTCGACAACGAAGAGACTTTTGCACTGATGACGAAAAGAACCCGATGGATGTTTATTAAAATATGATTAAATATATATCTGTTGATTCTAATGAGTATAAATCTATTCCATTGAAATTCAATTAATGCTATATTGTAAAAAATGTTTTTTCGTCAAATTCATCATGATCTTGACGAGTAGACCTTGAACGGATCTTTACTAAAACTATCTAATATTTTACGTAATATATAACTTTAGGTCCCAATTAAGTCAATATAATATTGTGTTGATACTAAATCTTCTATAATAAGATTTCGCGAAAATTCATTGCGTCTCGACGAGACAAGTGTAACAGTTCGAACGTTGAGTTTTGTAAAGCAAAGAAAAAACAAAAAAAACGCCGTCGTAAAAAATATGAATCCGTAGAAACGCTTTAGCGCAAGAACGGTTGAGTTGCATATATACTTGAAGCTAAGGGCCACAAAACGCAGTTAATAGTAACGATATAATCAAGCTGTCAGAAAGCCGTCGTCGCCACTATTTAATCACTCCGCGTCAGTTTTCAAAACCGAGACTAAACAAACCAAACCGGTAAAAAAACGAGAGAAAACCGAGACGAGGACACAGCATCACTCGACACACACTCGACTAATTAATTACTATGCGCATTTCAACGCAACTACACGCATATATATATAGGAGGTCTTCCCAGTAACTTAAAGCCATTGATGAATCTCACGAGCAAATTTTTTTATCGAGTTCCATCGAATAAAAGTTCATTATCTTAAAAACAGGTTTGCGCTGGGATATTATAGTTGAAAACTAAAAGAAACCCGTGTATAAAATAATATGAATGAAAAATTTACTAAGTATTATATTATGATTTAATTAAAAAATCCTTGCCAAGAGGAGGAACTCGAGTTAAAACGGTCGCGGAGGCGCGAGGCCCGTTTGCAAAGCGCGGACTCGTCGCCGTCACGTAGCCGCGCTAGTTTAGCAGTACGAGAACAAGCTAGACGCACCGCAATGAAAATGGATGGCAAAATAAACTATATTAAAGATGAAAATAAAAGAAGCAAACCGAAAGAATTACGAGCGCACAACACGCGAGTGTGTTTCTTCGGCTCACACCTCCCTCGACACGTGCAATAATAAAATTATATACATACGCATAACTTATTTGTAATTGATAGGGGAAAAAAGAGAGGAACAAGCAAAAAGTTAGGTGGAATAAAATAAGACGCAGTCAAACTAAGTATATACATGTGTTGATTCGACGGTTATGTTTTTAAGGGAGCGTAGAACAAGAAAACTCGAACCTTACAGTAAAAAAAAAAAAATTAAAAAAAAAATTAAAAATAGACGATGATGAACAAATCAGAAAAGAATAATAGTGAACAAAAAAAGAAAAAAAAATGAGGAGAAATTTTGCCTGGAAAAGATTTTTCTATATCGTATAATATAAAAAACGAAAAAAAAAAAAAAAAAAAAAAAAATTCAAAAGAAGCTACGAGAGGTGTAACGCAAGTTTTTGCAATGGCGTGGTTACTACGTGTACTTTGAATATATACACTTACAAATATTGTAATTATGTATAACAATTATTCGTGTAGCGCTATCCTGAGATTGTTATCAATGCAAGACTTATACATATTGTTTCTCGTTGTATTGTCGGATATTAATAAAAAAGAACAAAAAAACTCAATGCGCGCAATGGACTTGAATTAAATTTGTCTTCATTTTTTATTTATGCAAATTTTAAGTTATTCTTTTGTTTTCGAATAATTTTTGTTCATAATTATTGTTTTAGTATTTATTTTTTTAATAGATGTTAGAGAATTAGTTCATAAAAATTTTAATTTATGAAAAAAATAAATGTTTTGTTCTTAGAAGCTCGTGATATAGAATGATATACCTATATCCATAAAATAATTTACAACTATAATTTTACATTGAATTACAAAAGAAGAAATAATTTTTTTTTTTATAATATTAAATTGTCTTGGTTTTACCCTATATAACTTACTGATGACTAATTTGTATTTTACATACTTTTGTGTGCCTTTTAAATTTGTTTATTCAGTCTACTTTATTTAAAATTTGTTTGAAACTTCAATTAATCAGTGAATTGTTTTATATAAAAAAAGACCAGCATCTCAATTATTTATTTTGGTTCAATTCTTCTTTTGTCTCCTATCCTCCTTTTATTCGTTTAACCCCTACACCGAGGTTTCTCTTTTCCGCGCTCGTAGAAAAAAGCCGAAAGGAACTAAACATGCTAGCAACTTTACCCCCACAACAATCATTATCGAACGAATACGAAATTCTCCCACGTGTCTGTCCCGGGCAAAGTTGAACCTCATGAAAAATTTAGCCTCCCACGGCGCTCGCTATACTATCGAGTTGTTTATTTTCTCTGCGATCCTCGATCCAGCTCCTGCCTCACCTCCCCTAACCCTCATTTAATCAGACAGGCGCGCGCGCGCGCGTGTCGTCGAGTTCGGCCCCGCGACATTGTCATCGCATCCCCCAGTGACCCGTCTAAAATTAAATAACTCGAGGCTGCTCGATAGCGGGCCAATGCAACATTAAAACGATCATACTTACAAAGAGGGAGAGAGGGAAAGGGAGAAAGAAAGAGCTCGAGAGATCGCCGAAAAAGAGAGCAGCGGCGCCGGCCGGCGGTGACGGCGGTGACGGCGGTGCAGTGCGGGGGCCGGGAGGGGGCCGGGATCAATACCTATATACCGGGCTCTTGACACAGTTTCGGACTGCGCGCCGAAAGAGGAACGCGCGTGCTCACTCGCGAGGAGGAACGACATCCCCCTCAGCTCATTCTGTTACACCAGCCTTTTTTCTTTTTCTTTTTTTCGCGTGTGTGTCGACGCGGGCGCGCGTGTGTCTCTCGCGACGGCGACAACGACGGTGACGACGACGACGACGATGGCGGTTACGATGACGCGCGTCGACGGCGAAGCAGTCGGCAACGGGATGAGCCTCACGCCGGTGGCCGATTTCTCATCCCCCTCGGCGAGATCATCCCTGATCCTCGGTGACGACGCTATCAGTATGCAGATGGACCCGATGGAGAGGAAGAGGCAGGAGTACATTAAGGAGCTCATCCTCACCGAGGAGGCCTATATCGTCGATATGCAACTGGTCCACGAGGTAATTGGCGCGCGCGCTTTCGGAGCTTTTTCATTCTGGCGTATTGGCTTGTTGGGTCAACATTTCACGCCGCGGTTACATATGTTGCGTCAAATGTGGAAACTTCTTCTTTTTTAATTAAAGACAAATATACATTAATAGACTAATGTCTATATTTTTTTAAATATTATTAAAATAATTATAATTATTATAACGTTTAGTGGGAATTTCGTAAATTAAAAAAATTTTAATTTTAAAATATAGTAAAAACGTTTTTGACATTTCTGTGTATTAAATTGAGAAAAAAAAAATTTGTTAGAAATGTCGTAAGATAATACCACGTGTAAAACAGACTATATTCATTGATTTTTATATAAGTTGTTTTACATATTTCATTTCACCGTCTCCACTATCCATCTCATTACCAATAAAATCCAAAATCATTTTGATAATTAAAATATTAGGCTGATAATAGTATATTATAGAAAATAATCAAAATCATTATTCGCACTTACACGAATTTTTCACACAGGTTTTTGAGAAACCACTTTTAGCTAGTATGGTTTTAACCGTGGACGAAGTTGACAAAATATTCGTCAATTGGAGGGATATAATTGCCTGCAATGACAATTTCTTGAGGTAATTCAACTGCCATTAGCTTTAAAGTGAAAGCAATTCCCGCGAAATTCGATATTATTATTTAAAATTGTTTTTTTGCAGGACGCTAAGGATAAGACGAGATAATAGCGAGGGTGGAATTGTCAGAATGATCGGCGATATCCTTTGTGAAAGTGTAAGTTATAGTCACGCAATCTCCACATTTAATCGTCATTTATTTTGTTTTTTAATACGATTAAACGATTACAGATACCACGTATGTCGGCCTACGTTAGGTTCTGTAGTTGCCAAATATCGGCGGCGTCTTATCTTCAGCGCCTCACCGAGAACAATCCGGCCTTCGTCGAAGTCGCCCACCGGTGCCAACAGGATCCCCGTACCAAGGGGATGCCGCTTAGTTCGTTTTTAATTAAGCCAATGCAGCGAATCACCAAATATCCATTACTTATCGGAAAAGTAAGACCGTATTAACATCATTCTACATTCATCATGAAAAAAACTAATTATTCCGATGCTGACGTTATTAATGGTTTGTTTTTGCTTTTGCAAATTTAGATATTAGAATATACCCGTCCAGAACATCCTGATAGACAATATTTACAGGAAGCGTTAGCTAAGGCTGAAGAATTTTGTATTCAGGTGAACGAAGGCGTTCGAGAGAAAGAAAACAGCGACAGGCTAGAGTGGCTGCAAACTCACGTCGCGTGTGACGGTCTGGAGGAACAAATAGTTTTTAATTCGCTCACAAATTCACTCGGTCCCCGAAAGCTCTTGCATTACGGAATCTTGCACAAAGCCAAGAGCGGTAAGGAACTCGTGGGCTTCCTTACGAACGACTTTCTACTTTTCGCACAACCAATGAAATCCATTCCTAGTGGTCAGCAGTTCTCCTTCGAGAGGAACGAGCATCAGAAGTTCAAACTGTACAGAAGGGTGAGCCATTTTTTAAATTAAATTGATTATTTGCCAGTGTGCCTAGCTTTGAAATCTAAACGAAATGTCTTGTCGAATTTTTAGCCTATATTCCTGCAAGACCTGCAGCTTTACAACGAGACAGAGTCGAACGGTCACTCTGGTACGACGATGAATGGTGGAGAGGCGACAGAGCACTCGCGCACACTCAAGCTAAGCGACTCGAAGAAGGCCATCACTCTGGTGGCGCCGTCCGTCTCCGAATGCACGCTTTGGGTGAGGCGGATCCAGGAGGCTCGTCGTCAGTTCGCCGAGAACGAGCGCTCGCCTCTCCAGCGACAGCGCTCGAGTAAGTATTGCGCGCGGCTCCTGCTCGCCTTACGCGGGATATTGTCATGGTCCAGTGGCCTACGCGTGACGCTTCTCAGTGTTGTCCACTTTGCGAGCTCGCTGCTCGACGCGCGGGAGAGCAAATTTCAGAAGACTGAGCCCAAGTATTATAGCGATGCTAGTAATAAAGTTTCGCTTTGACGAATAAAAATGAGATTGATTAGAACATCGTTTTCGCTGATTTATTTTCGTGGATAATTGTTGATGATAGACTAAGATCTTTTTATTTAAATTTCTGCTTTATTCTTTAAGTCGCAGTTAGACGATCTGCTAGCCATATTTTTATCATTAATTTACACGTGTTTCTATAAAGCATCACAGCTTAAATAAGGAATTTTGATTCATTCATAGTGCTTTCTTAAACTACCTTATAGTTTATCATCAAAAATTCTTCTATTGTATAGTCCTAAGCCTAAACAGCTTTTTAAGTCGTGCAATATATGTTTGTCTCGGCTAATAGAACAGGCGCAATTCAAAGCATGTGGACGAATCCTCGTTACAGTGTGTGAAGGATCCAGCATAAAAGCTACGAATGGTAAGCCTACGGATGGTTCAGTATGTCGTCTACCATTATTTATGTACAAGTACATACTCTGCCATATTTGCAAAAATTTTTTGTTAAATTATTATTTATTATGGAAAACAAGTTAAATATTTTTGTTAAGTATGGCAGTTTTTTTACTATGTCTGTATGTAGTGTTTCATGATTCATTGCTTTTTCTTTCTACTCTCTTGCGCATGTCAAATATGACTCTTGGGATCTAGTGGTATATATGAACACATCCAGAAATCGGAAGGTGCATCTCGGGTACTCGGGTGACAATGTACACACGTTTTTTATATACGTATTTTGCTTTAAATTACAACACTTTACATTCTTTACTAACAATCAATACACTCTATTGTAGTTCGTCAAAGGCCTCCAAAGGGCCAACTTCGGATAATAGTACAAGGAGCGGAAGACCTTGTCAGTAATAACAAAGGTAAAGGTCCTTTCAAAATTTTCGAAAAAATTCAGACATTTAAAATTATAACGATCTTACCCGAGTAAAATTACGAGACATTTATATTTGACATATCTAATTACTTATATAAATAAACGTCTCGTTTTGATTTTATTTCGATTTTAATGATTAATTATATTCATTTTAAGTCCTGAATCACGGATAAGGCGCAATTGGTGAGAAAGGATTCAAATAAATTTCTCTGTTAAAAGTACTTTTGTTTTATTGACGATTTTACAATTTGCATTGCATGGTTAACATTTCCTTATAACGGCTGAGTCACGCTACTTTGTAGAAGTAACAAAATAAGTAGAGAAAATAAGTATTAGAATATAAAAGTAGATTATTTTAAGAAGCAGTCATGGTAAATGGGGTATCTAAAATATGTTAAATAAGATCTATATACTTTTATATTCATGCTTACATAAAAATAATTATACTAATTTAACTAATGTATGAGTTTCTTAGTGACTTACAAACTAATAATAACTAATATATATATATAACTATACATACTTTCACTCCCTATCTAAAAGTCACACAAGCTCTGGTTTCTAATATGGCTGTATCACAGGCAAATTAAGCACATTGCATGCTTGTGTGTGGATGTCACATTATTCTAAAATGAATTTCATATATGTTTAAATCATATGCTTATAGGTAAATGCAATGCGTTTTGCAAAGTTTCTATGGGTTCGCAAGAGGAACAAACGAGCGTTGTTTCAGGCACAGATTGTCCCACATGGGATACTTCCATGCAGTTTCAAGTTAAAGACCTACACGAAGACACGTTGTGTATTACTATTTTTGACAAAGGATACTTCAGTCCAGATGGTAAAAAATTTCATAAAACGTTTTAATTAAATCTCATGTTTAAGTATCAAAGAAAATAAAAATAATTTCGAATTATATCACTTATATTTTCGACAAAAAATATTTGTACCAGAATTCGTAAACGATGCTACAAAAAAAAAAAAATATTTTTAATCGCTTTGATTTTTATACAAATTGTTGTTATTTACAGAATTTCTTGGTCGAGCTGAAGTCCGAGTTGTTGATATCGTGAGAGACAGCAAAGATGCTTGTGGTCCCATCACAAAGCGAATCAAACTTCGAGAAGTTGACCGAGGAGATGTAGTTTTAAAATTAGATCTTCGTCTTTTCGGTAGTAGATAATGTGTACAAATTTTTACAAAATAGATAATGCATAATCAATATCAGAAAATCTCATCTTAATTGGCATCCTAATTTTTCAGTCTTTTAGTGCGTAAGAAAGTATAAGTATTCACAAGAAAGTACACATTCATACATTTCCATTATATTAAGTATTTCCATTGTAAATGTAATAATTACACAATCAAGTCTGATTATGTGCGAATAGTCGATAGTTTTGTACACTATGTTGTATTATTTACTTGAGAAATTGTTAGGAAATATTTTCCTGTTTCATTATAAAATGGTATTGTATTGTTTATATCTTTATTAAATTTATAATTATTGTTATTTTGCTATTGCAAATGCTCTCTTTTATCACGTCAAGATTAAATTATTAAATAAAAATTATAAAAATAATTAACGTGTTTCTTATTCTTAATCAATTAATGAAAATGATCTTACTAATTAATTATCTTATCCTTAGTAACTTTGAAACAGAAACAGTACTATGTTTCATTGATGGATGGAATTTTATATAATAAAACATCATAATGAAAATACCTAATAAGAATGGTATTACGCAAGAAGCAGATATTAAATAGTGATACCACACTGTATCAATATCACTTGGCAAACATAAAACTATTAAGATGCTAGCTGAAATATTTTCTAATAAACAAATTGTATAAAAAATAACATGCCTTGTACAAGTGCCAGTATCTTCAGGATTTAAGTAAATGAAAATGAAAACAAATCCAAGAACACATGAAAACAAAGTAGATTTAATTCTTTCTGCTATTGTATGTGGTAAATGTGGTGCACGATTAGGTTTTTGACAAAATATAATTAGCCCCCGAAATTCGGTAATAATCCACATTGTCATTCCAAGCCAATGGAAGAAGCAAGCTAATGAAACGCACAGTGTTGAAATAACAGCTGCTGCTGATACACACGCTATTCTTGAAGCTGCAAATACCATTTAAAATTATCAATATATTAAAGATTATATTAATTAAAAAATAAATCATTATTTATAACATACTGGTAATGAATAAGTGCCATAAAAATTGAAGAACAGAGCCTACAATTCCAATATTTTGTTTATCTAATTGAGCAAGTCGAATACTACGATGATAACTAACCATAGCCCATGCTAAGCTTATAAAAGAACTAGCAATACTGATGATTTGGTGTAATGCTAAAAATATATTAGCATGTTATTTTAAAATACAAAGATTAACGTTTCTATATCAGTTTGAATAAGAAAATGGTTTTCAGATAAAATTTATTTTTTATTATACTTACTCATAATGCTAAATTCACCATAATAATCTTGTACAAAAACAGATAATTGTAAGATTTGTTGTGGCGCTGCTTCAATAAAACATTCGAGTACTCTAAGAAGTGCAATATCTTGTTCTTCTTTTAGCATTTTAATAAAATATTTCCTCTGGCCAATTTTATCATCTTTTTTCTTGCAAATACGGGATTTAATAGCATATTTTAGACTGAGATAAGAACGTTGAGCCATGGTAAATTGAAATACCACTGTTAGAATAAATGCAATTACTTGACCAATAAATTTAAAAATAGATTTGCTTTTAGATTGTTCATTATTTTGTCCACTTTTCTAAAAGCAAATGTTTATATAATAGTAGTACAAAATGAGTTACATATAAGTTCTTATGCATAAGTATAAATTTAGAATTCTGATTATGAAATAAATATATGAAATTTTCATACCTGTCGATCTTGATGATACATTTGGAAACTTATAACAGTATTGATAAATGACGGTACCAATATCAGTGTTATGGTCCATGCAAACATACTTATTTTATTGTTCAAGAAATATTGAACTACTATATTAACGTCAACACAAACATCTGAACAATGTGCTATAATGGACAGAATTAAGAAAAAAATGTCACAATTAGTTATTCTTGAACTTTTAGGAGGAATATCTGTAACATCTTCCTTGTGACTCTCTGCATTTAATGCATCAGTAGGTGCTTCTACTGTGCTTACTGGCCTCACACTTTCTTCAAGTTCCATTTTGGATTTACACTGCTTAATTAAAATGTATAGCAAGCTAAAAATCTCGATTTGTGCTGTTTTAAGTAACTTGTTTACAAATATTTAAGGTTAGTTTTGCGATATTTTAATTTTAAATATTTGTAAAAATTTATTTTTTTTTATGTTAAATTTTTTTTTATGTTAAATAAATATTTTTTCTTCACTCACTATGAAAAATTTATCCACTAATAAAAAATCGTACTATAAAATACATATATCAAGTTTCAAGTAGTAAGTATATTTATTTTTATGAATTATAATCCGAAAAAACTTCTAAAAGATTTATAGAATACATTTCTAATTCTTTTGTATGAAAATAGAGTCTCTTGACAAAAAATTTATAGATATTATTTTTACATATTGTTATTATGAAAAAATTTTTTAAGGCACTATAATGACACTAGGTAGAGGCTGCGTTATTTTGGAAAAAAATTTATACTGCTTTTTCCGTTCATCTATGTGGCGCCATCTTTTCATCATATATATATAGGTATACACAAATGCGGACTTTTGACACCTACACTACACATTCAAAAGATACGACGACATCCACAGTACTTAGACAGTACACGCAGTCACGATTCACGCACGGTGTTTGACACATCAAAGAGGTGTGCGAACGACCGCGGGGTCATTAAAGCTCATAATTTATATTAATAGAATAATATTAAGTGTAGAATCAATGCAGTTGCAAGCTTGAAGATCAGTTGTGTAAATAAAAGTGTGTACGTGATAACACGATTGACAAAATGCCGGTAAGTGCAATGAAAGGAACTGTCCTGATTAGGTTATGAATCATCCTGAGCAATGAATTAATGGTTCTATTTTTCATTCTTAAAAGGCAAAATTTATTTAGGTAGTCGTTTTTAATTCTATTATACGTATTCCTTTTTCGTTAATGTATTATTTATAAACTAATTATGTCTTTATAATACAAATAGTAATATTTAAGTTTACCTAGTAAAATAATTTGATGTAAATATGTTTTTATAATTTTTATTTCAGGCTTATCACTCAAGTTTCACTAGCAAGAATAATAATAATATCGGTAACATGGCCCTGTTACCTGTAAAAACCTCATTCAGAGGACCTGCCCCACCCCTTGCCAATAGTGAAGAACAAGATATTATAGATGAAGCATTGTATTTCTTTAAGGCAAATGTGTTCTTTAGGACCTATGAGATTAAGGTTATTTTATTTATTTATTTATTCAATCATCAGACGGCTTTGATACAAAAAATTTGTAAAAAAAGTCAGTAGCTAGTGATAACATTGCATACAAAAATGACTAAAAATTTACATGAAAAAAAAAAAAATAAAAAATAAAAATAGATATAGGAAAATTAGGCATTAATATTCAATATCCATATTTATATTGTACATTGCGGTGTTTGAGTAGTTTTTATTTAATTTGTATCAATTTATGAATTCTATTTTTTGTTATAATAATGTCAACAAATAATATAATTTATGTTGTAATAGTAATATGAACTTAAAATATTGTATATTTCAAATAAACTTTATTTTATAGAGTGAAGCAGATAGAGTCCTCATTTACATAACTTTGTATATAACAGAGTGTTTGAAAAAGTTGCAAAAATGCATTAATCAAAATCAAGCCCAAAATGAAATGTATTCTTTGGCTATCTCTAAGTTTGATATTCCTGGAGATCAAGGATTCCCACTCAACTCTGTTTATGCTAAGCCAAATAATCCGACTGAAGCTGGTATGAGTTTTTTTTGTTATTATAGTATTTATTAAACATCTGATTTCATTTGCATAAACTAATAGAATTATATATTTTGATTTTAGAAACAATGAGACAATATTTGTTGCAAATAAGGCAAGAAACTGGAGCTCGTCTTATTGAAAAGGTTTATGGTGCTGATGGGAAACCAAGCAAATGGTGGCTATGTTTTGCGAAAAAGAAATTTATGGACAAATCATTATCAGGTCCTGGCCAATAATGAAACGTTTATATTAATATGTAAAGTTTAAATGATGCTATGAATTTAATAAGATATGTAAGTAACAAAGAGTTTTTTTAATTTACTATGTTCTGTTTTTACATATACAATAAGAATAAAGTAAAAAATTTTTACATTTAAAAATCATGTATTCTATTTTCCCATAACCAAACATATAATGTTGGTTGAATTAAATTATTCCCAGAAAACAAATTCCAATTTCGTAATTTCATTTTTCATTAAAAGAATGAATTTACAGTATTTTTCAACATTTACTAAAATAATTTTTTTTTTTTTTTTTGTAAAAATTTAAGGAAAGGTTTAAATAAAAGTCTTTTTGTATGAAATAAATGAAGTCTTTAATTGACTAATATTTTAATTAGCCAGAATAATAATAATAATAATAATAATCAAGCTAATGCTCAATTTACAATTAATAAGGAATAAGTACAAATACCTTACTTTCATAAGGAATTTTATGACTATTTGAGCCTTAACATTAAGAAGTCTCATACATTTAAATACACCTACATTTAATCGCTCGAACTCGTTGTCAATGAAATAAATAAATAATTTACAACTAATTTGTGTATGACAATTTCCTCATACGAAATGCGTAAATTTAGGACACATATAAATCACCGAGTTCACTTAGCGCATTAACAGACTTACTATCTAATTATCAATTAAGTTTATCTAAAAGTAATGAACCATCTAAGAAATTAATTAATTAAATTATTCTTTGATACACGATGTTAATAATACTTGGAAGTCATTTCAGTTAGGATTGATTCTTGGGATTAAATCGCCCTATATGAAGAATCAGTCCGGTGAGATTGTGTCTTATCAAGTACAGGAAGGGCTTGTCCATCTTCATTCTCGGCTTCTCGGAGTCCGTCTGACGGCGGACGCGACTCCTCGGGCGCCACGTCGGCAGGAACCATCGTAACCTCTTTTTCTCCAACCTCTCCCTCAGATTGTTGATTCGGTCGTAGTTCCACTTACTGCTCTGGGACAGGTGCTGGTTCAGCATCTCGATGTCTTGGTTCGACTCGGCCGAGCTCTCCGAACCGGACCAGCTTCCGGGGTCGCTTTCTTCTTCATACTTACTATTCTCACTAACTTCGGAAATATTGTCCTCCGATTCCCTATTTTCTATACGATCGTAGACTCCGTTATTAACATTATTGATTATCTGCCAAGCTCGCATGTGCCTGGACGATGTGCCAGGGTAAGTCTCGCTCAGGTGGCGTTCGCCTAGTTTATTCTCGTTGCCACACGTTGAGAAGAGGTTCATCTGAAATTTTAAGATTATTGCATGCACTCGTTATTATTACTGTATTTATTATAAATATTAATAAATAGTTTCGAGGTTGTAATTACTGTACCTGTAGCATATCGGCTAAATAAAGGTCATGTCCAGCTCCATTGATACCCTTGAGATCTGCGCTCCTCGCGAACAACTGATCGAAGCCCATCCTCTTCAGGGCCAAGGTGACGTTGACGATCGAGCGATGGCTGAATTTCGGCATCTGCAGCTCGACTCGTCGAGGCACGATCACCTTCAGTAATTTCTCGAGATGGCCGTCGGCCGGATTGCCGAACAGCCTCTGCTCCAGTCTTTCTAGATTGTCGCCGGGTGCCGTGACACCTTGCTGGCCGGGCATCACCATAATCAGGGAGACGGGTCTCTTGGAGTCCCCTATGGCGACGGCGGTCGCGTCCAGACTGGGCTCGTAGCCCGCGGAGACTCCGGACCGCCAGACGATGGCCGGTATGGGCACGAGCTTGCGCTGCTTCACCGTTTGCGCGACCGCGAAGTACATCTCGCCGTCGCGGCCCTCGCTGCTCGCGTCCGCGCTGTCGCAGCTCGTCTGGAAGACGTTGGCTGACAGGGCCGTCAGCGGCGAGCGCAGGGGCACCGTGTACGCCTTCACGAAGTCCTTTATCCGACCGCCGGTCTGTTTCCTGATGAGGAGGTTCGTGCGCCTCTTAAGTATTTCGCCGGCGGTGGAGAAGTTGATGTCCACGACCGCGCCCTCGTAGAACTGTTGCGCCTGTTCCTTGTAGAAGGGAATGATCTTGCGGACCTTCAGCCGATCGGCGAACAACGCCCGGACGAAGGCAGCATTCTCGATGCCCTGGCCGCGAGCCAAGGTCACCGTGTCAGTGATGTTCTGGAAGACTAGGTGGGGATTGAACGTCACGACGTCGTCCAGCTTGAGGATGTCGTTCATCTGATTGGACGTGAGACCACGCGCGCCCAGGAAGATCATCGCCAGGGTACTGATCATTCCGAAGGGCGATAGCGTGACAGATCTCCCGGGATTGAGGTCCGAGTTGGCTAGAGTCCAGAATTTGAACGATAGCTCGTTGCACATGTTCAGAAACTCGGCAACGTCCTTGTCGAGACCTTTGTTGCTTTCGTCCAAACCAATAGCACCGCTCGAGTGTTCAAGAGGTACTATTTCAGGCATTAATGGCTCTGCTCCTTCTTTACTGACTGCTGGAATGTTTTTGTTTTCCATGAGCTCCTCAACACCTCTTTGAGGAATCAGCGCCCATTTTTCGACGTTGCTGTCTTTCACGTTAACTGTTGCTTTGCTGGTAGTATATTCCGGAATGGTGATTGTCGTTATTTTCATTGGTGGTCTAGTCACCTTTCTTGAGAAATTTAAATAATCTCCTGTAGGCCTCCTCATTGTACTGTAAACTTTTCTTGTCGTATATTTAGGAATTTCAGTGGGTTTTATTTGTTGTAATTTATTTTTCTCTTCTTCGAGATTTATTCTTCCAGCGGATTTATCTATCGTCGATTGAATTTTATCCAGGAATCCTTTAGTCGTACTGTACGTCGAAGTTACGTACGGTCTGCCTGTGGTACTTTGTTTTATTATACTTAAAATAGTTGTAGGACCAGTGGTAGTTTCAATTTTTGGTCTACTTGCGATTGTCGTTTCTGTTACCACAGGCGCTTTTGTTCTAAGAGGCAGAATGGTTGGTTTTGATGTTGTTAGATAAGGTCTTGTAGTTAATTTTGATGGAAGAGTTTGCAATACTACGTAAGTATCGTTTTCCAATTTTGCGTGAGTGTTCTTCACTTTATCAATTATCGTACTAAGAACATTTTTCGTAGTAGGGCTGCTTTCGCTGACAACATTTTCGAATTTTTCTAAAGGCACAATGGTAGTTGCTATACCATTAGAATAATCATACCCGACAGGGTCGTGTTCAGATGGTGAATTTTGCAGCTGGTTTATCAAGTCGCTTATTTTTTCTAAGGGTGGAATGAACGAACTGTTTATTTGATCGTCAGTTTGACTAGGAATTTTAGGATCGTTAGGAATAGGAAGTGATTCCAAGGGTATGTGCGTATATGGTTCGTAAGTTGGAGTTTCAGTTGCCGGATATTCATACGTTGAAGTTTCTTCAGCAGGAGTTGTATCAGTAAATGCAAGACTTGTTTTTTTATCGCTACTTGGTATTACGGTGGTTTGTTTCACCAGGTAACTACTATCTATGTCCTTTTCTGGTACTGTCTCTTTAACTGTTTGAGGTTCCAATAGAACTGGTCTTTTTGTTATACTTGGCTTAATAGTTTCGTACATTGTTGTAGTAGGTACATAATCAGTAATAGGCTTTTCTTGGTTATAAGTAGGATAGCCTGCTATTAAGCCACTGGCAATATTATTGGGAGCTTGACTGTTACTGGGTAGAGTATACTTTACAGTAGGAGGTGTATTTATATGAGGTGGTGCATCAAAGATAATCTTGTCTACGTCATTAACTGGATTTTTAATTTTAATTCTTGTAAGAGAGGAATTATTTATATTATCCCGATCTGATTTTGGTGGAACAGTTTGCCTATTCGCATCTGGATTTTTTAAATCAAGATAAATGATCGGAGTTTCTGTATTATTTTGGTCTACCATAGTATATTTCGTAGTTAAAGTAGTAGGTTTGTCTGTATTTTCTGATACAGTTTCAACAGGCTCTACAATGGTTGGTTTGGAATTAATAACTTTTTCAATAATTGGCGTCGTCGTGAAATCTTCTGCAGGTTCAGTAACTGTCGTTGTTACTTGGGGCTCCTTTTCGTTTGTTTGATATTTGGGCATATTTGTTGTTGTGAAATCTGGTACGATTGTTGGTAAAGTTGGTATTTTAGTTTTACTACTAAAAGGTTCCTTATTAATGGGTGTGGGGAAAGTTGTCATCTGTGAAATTTCATCGTAATTACCAGTTGTAGATAATTTTGGATCGTAATGTTCCTTCATGTAATTATTAAATGTTTCTTCTAAACCAGGTAAAGCAGTGTCGCGAATAGAATCAATTGTCGAAGGGGTAGACGCAATTGCGTATTTAGTTTGAGGGATTGGTACATTATTTTGCTGCTCTTCCGGCTTTACTATTTGTGTCGTTTTACTTGGAATAGACAAATTTGGTAATTGGCTTGAGAATTTTGTTGGATTCTCTGCGGTCACTTGACTTTCGGGTTTAATTCTTTCTCCAAATGGGATAGGATGTATTGTGGTGGATGGAACTATATCTTCATCACCAGAAGGTAATGTATAAATTGGGATATCGTCATCATACACAGGGATAACTTTAACTGTTGATATTTCGTCTTCTGGTACCGATTCTTTGTTTTTGTTATAAATAGTATATCTTTTCGGTGTTGTAGTTTTTATTTCATTGTGATTATTAGTAGAAGGAACAGTTGCTGTGATTGTTTCTAATTTTTCATAAACTGGTGTATTGGTCAATTCATTTTCGGAACCAGAAGTTACAACTGTACTGAAACTTTGTTTTGATGGATTTTCAGGGATTTTATGTAGAGCTGCTACAGCTTCATTCTTCTCTGGTTTTGACATATCATTTCGTAAAGGTTTATAATCTTCCGTTATAAAATCTGGTACACTGTAAAGTTTGGTTTCATCAACCTTTTCCGAAGTTGTAACTTCAGGAAGTAATTGTGTTGTTATTTTACTCCCAAACGGTAATTGCACTGATTCTTCTGTGGATTCCTTTAATTCATCATTGATAGTCAATATATCGGATACACTCTCAGACTCTTCTGTTGTTTCATTTGGTTCACTCTCGGTTTTTAACTGAGTAAAATCTGATTTATTTTGAGATTCTTCGGTCGTTTCATTCGTTTCATCTTGAAATTTAGAGTCAGTAGTACTGGACACATTTAAAGAACCTTCTGTTGTATCTTTTGATTCTTCTTGAGTTTTAGGTTTACTCGCCGATGAATTGAAAGATTCTTCTGTTGTATCCTGTGGCTGATCTTTCTTTGTAGACTCATTAATTTCTACAGCATTCAAAGATTCTTCTGTAGTAGCATCCTTTTCTTCCAATTTAGCATCATCTGATGTAATTTTAGATTCTTCTGTTACACCTTCTGGTTCGTTTTCTTGCTTTTTTATATTGATTTCAAGTGTATTTTTAGAAACGTCAGTTGTTAGTATTTCGCTTGTCTCACTTATGTCGTTAGATTCTGATGTATTGGGAGATTCCCCGGTTGTACTTTTGAATTCATCTTGAGTATCGAAATCACTTAATGTACTTTTCGGTTCTTCTGTTGCATTTGTTGATTGATCTTGAGATTCTGACTCACTTAACGTGCTTTTTGATTCTTCGGTTGTACTTTGCGATTCATCTGATACTTTTGAATCACTGATCTTTGCATTTGTCTGTGTTGTACCCTCTGATTGACTTTTTTCATATGAATCACTGGTATCTGTAACATTTGAAAAATCTTCTGTTATGTTCGATGATTGACCCTTTTCATCCGATCCACTAGTAACTGAATCACTTGTAGACTCTTCTGGTTTATCCTCTGTTACACTTTCTTCTGTAGAATTCTTTGATTCATCTTCCCCTTTTAATTTGCTCGTAACAGACTCTGATGTTGTATTTTGGGATTCACTTTCTTCACTCGATTCACTAACAGTTGATGATTTTCTGGTGTTTATTTCATAATTTGGAATAACTGTTACTACATTAGTTTTCGTGGACAGTGGATGAATTGGAGTAACAGTTTCAACTATCGTAGATTCTGTTGGTTTTTTAGAAATGTTATCGCTTGTACTGGGAGTTTCACTTTGCACTTTAGTTTTGAGAGGCACATATGTATAAATTTTATCACTATCTTTATTAGTTACACTATCTGTGGTCACACTTGGTAACTTATTCACATTCGGGTATGTAACTTGTTGGATCACGTATGTTAAAGAGGAATCTTCTTCCTTATTTTGTATAGGTATCTCCTGTTCAGTGACAGGATTTTTCATTGCTTGCGCTGCACTTTGGGCAGTGGGTTGAGTCATAACTTCCAGTGTCGGAGCCTTTTTAGTAGTATATATTTCCGGCATATTACTAGGATATTTAATTTTTTGAATACTTGGTTTCGTCAAAATTTCAATTGCTTGCGATAAAGTCTTTTCAGTTGCTGGTGTATTAATGGGATGCTTGGTAATTTTTAATCCTCCAGTTTGTATAGTTGGCTTGGTTACAATTTCGAGAGTTGAAGCTTTTCCAGTTGTATATGTCTGCTGCGTTTTAACAGGATATCTCGTAACTTCATCTTTATTTGGAGTAGTTTGTTTTTTCATAATATCAAATACTGGAGTTAAATCAGTTATGGTAGTTGGCATTTGATTTGTTGATGATTTAGTTGATGTTTCGTAAACTGGACGTCGAGAGAAACTTGTTTTCAGAGGAATAATACTTGGTTTAGTTGCTACATCAAGTATTGCTTCATCTTCTGATGGCATAACTCTAATCGTACTGGTTTTAATCGCTGGTTCATATACTGGACGCTGCGAAGATGATATGATTTTAACAGTAGTTGTCGTGGTCGGTGGTTCATATGCAGGGCTATTCGTTGACGGCACAATACTTACTGTGCTTTCTTTAGTTGCTGATTCGTATACCGGACGACGCGAAGATATCGGTAAGAGACTTACAATGCTTGGTTTAGTAGTTGGTTCGTATATTGGCCTATATAATGTTGATGGTTTGTGTCCTGGTCCTGGTTTTTTGAAACCACCTATTGGTCCTATATTAACCTTGGATGGATGTGACACTTTTTGAAGTGTATTTGATACCGAACCCGGGGCAATGGTGGATAATATTTCAAACGTAGGAGTCTGCTGCTGATTCGTACGCTGAGTCGAAGTGATGACTTTATCAGCTGATATCACCGGCACAGGAATCATGGGTATTCTCGTGTATTCTGGTTCATCTGAGAAAATATTGCTTGCTGGTATCTTTGACGATGAAATAATGGTGGTGTCAGTTACGAGCTGAGGCGATTTGGTAATATCTGTAGTTTGGAGGCTTGGCTTAGAAACATAAGCAGGCATCAGATGAATATCTGAATCTCCCATCTGACCATAATTGTTTTGATTCTCTTTATCTGCCAAAAGCGAAGGCGACATAGGTATGTAAAGTGTCGGTTTTGATAGACCAGTTTGATTTTTCAAACTAGCAGAGATATCTTTTATTATGTTAACTAAAGATGGTTGCATCGTTGTGCCTTCCTTTATAATGCTAATTAAAGATGGTCGCTTTGTGGTGCCTTCCTTTACAATATTTACTAAAGTTGGTCGCTTCGTGATGCCTTCCTTTACAACATTTACTAAACTCGGTCGCTTCGTGGTGCCTTCCTTTACAACATTTACTAAAGCCGGACGCTTTGTAGTTCCTTCTTTTACAATATTTACTAAAGTCGGCCTCAAAGTACTAAGCTTTTGACGTATCGTCGTTGTGGTAGGTCGACCTGGCTTACCCTTCGTCGGCGGGGTGTAAGCTTCTTGCTCTCCCAAAATACCACTGTCCAATGCCATATTTCCCAGAAGATAAATTGGCTTCTCCTTAGTCACGGTTGTTGTTTTAAGAGTTACTAGTTTGATTTCCTCTTCGTTCGTCGTTGGTTGAACGTAGTTCGTTCCCTGCTCGAACTCAGTTTCTGTCGGCTTCACATTATGCAGGGGCACTACGTCTACATACGTTTGATCATCTTCCAAAGGTGTCATGAGAATGCTCGTATCCTGAGAGACGTCCTGTTGATCGACTGAGCCTCCGGATAAAATGTACGGAAGCATGTTGGTCCATTGGCTGTTGACGCTGCCCGGTATCGAGGAACCTGACGTGTGAATCTTGATCGGTTTGTTTAGCTCGCCCTTCAAAACTTTTTGCACATTCTGTACTACGTCGGATACCTAAACACACAAAAATAGTGTATTAAATTTTTGTAAATAATACATATATTACTAATGAAATATTTTTTATTAATAACAATACTCGAAATACTTTAATTATCTGCTTGTTATTATGTAAGCGCATTGGAATTGACAAAAAATATGTTCTACGTCACAAACATGAATTTCTAGACAAGTAATTTCCGAGCATTTAAAATACAGTTACTTTAATTTATTTTGAAGCAAGCAAGTTTTACCGAACAGGAAATGTAAGAGGGAATGGTTGCGATTCCAATTTTTACAACAAAAGCTGGTTATACTTGAACAGAATACTGTTGCGCAATCCTGAATTCACATATAAAATTAAAAATGTTTTGAATGATGTCAATCTTTACAGGCATTATAATCTCGAAAGTGTGAGTACTATCGGCCAACCGAAAAAAAAAAAAAAAAAAAAAAAAAAAATCATAACAGCCTGCATCTAAAAGCATCTCCCTCGTTGAACCCACATAAACGATCGCGCGATAAAGCGGCTTCCGAGTAAATTCCTCGCGAGATGAATCTCTCGCAAGTTGTTAGAGTGCAGCTCAAGGATGGATGGGGAGGGGAAAAAGCATCATGTACCTTCGGCACGCCATCAGCTAACTGGGCCTGATGGTGTCCGAGCTCGATGGGCAGGCTGCCGGGGCCGCCAGCGGCGCTGCCCGCGGCGATCATGCCCTGGATCTCGTGCTTGGTCATCTGCTTCATCACGAGCTGGCCGTCGCCGTTGAGGGTGTAGAACTGGAACTCGTCGGGCATGAAGAGCGTGACCGGCGAGCCCGGCGGCTCGCGGCCACGCGTCTTCGCCTCCGCCTTCTGGCGCGCATCGCCGGCCTCATCGATCACGACGCTGCGAACACGCCAACATGCGCCAAGTGTCATTTAAGTATACTTATGCACGTGTGAGAAAGTTTTGCTTTTGATATTTCATTCTAATTATTCAATATCAATTTTAGGTTTTCATTTATTTACTCTGAACGAGTTGGTATTGCCAATCTTATTCAATTACGACGCAGTCTGCGATCCGAAAAAAGTTCGGTAGCCTTATTTATGAATCGCCGGTCATTGACACTGTACTCCAAAAATATTAACCTCTTTTCGCATAACTGTTCTACATTCATTTTTTTCGGAAGCAATTATCTTTCATTACATGACTTGGGTTTCTTTCTTCACGAAATGAAATACGTAGTTATTTGTATTCATAAAATGTGCCGCATTTATTTAACTTATTTGATTCAGAATTTTATCGTAGTATTAGAGTTATCTGTAAAATAACCAAACTGACTAAAATATAGAAGGATGTCGAGAATTGTTTTTTGTAATTTAAGAAAAAAGAATTAGAAAAAGATGGATACTGCATAAAGCTGCAGCAATATCCCCAAGCAGAAATTGAAATTCTTCCGCCAGCCGTAGCGGCAATCATCTATTCAATATTCAATGAATCCTAACGCTGTATCTAACGAACCCGATCCCACTGCGGCGCGCGGAATACAAAGCGCGCTTGCGCGCCGTTAATCGACGCGCAGCCGCGCGCGAACTGCGAATGGGCATATTGGCCGCGCGTGTGATGCGAAAGCCGCGGGACGGAATCTTTTCCGCGCTATTCATACATACATGTGCACCGTAATGCAAACGATCGTATTGAGCTAACTGGCCGCGCGAACGGTACCTGCGTACATACCCTTCTTTCTTCCGTCCCTCCTTCTCACGCACACTCACCTCTTAACCGAGCTGCCGGCGCTCGAGGTGGCGGAGGATGACTCCTCCGACGATGACGAAGTGGACCCTGCCGAGCAGCAGCAGCAGCAACACAATGCGGCCACCAGGAGCAGCAGCGGCAGCGATCCTCGTTGCTTGGCTGTCATACTGACCTGCGGGCATAAGGATAATGCGGCTTTTCTTTATAGGCGACCCGTTAACCTTTTCACGCCGCGAGCGCCGGCGCAGCGTCCAATTTTATTGCTGTCGATGCGCCGCCGCGTCGCGACGATACATTAAACATGAGGCGAACGGTAAATCCCGTGGGCGCACGCGGAAGAATAGCATTTTTGTGGAGGGAATACGCCGCTCGAGGGGGGGAACGCGGCTCAGGTGCCGCGGTCACGGATCACTGCTAAGCTCCGGGGTTCCGACCCATTCGAGCTGATGATTCGTTCAAATGCCGGGATGCCGCCTCGAATTATCGCTGTAATGACTTTCGGAGATAATGTACGGCTTTTCGGTCTGGTTATGTAACAACATTTCAAAGATCCGTTTATTTGGGGATACTTTTTTTACTCAGGGTCATTGCACTGCCATGTGAACAAGTATTGCTATAATTCTTTGCCAATTTAATTAATAAATTAATTTTTTATCGTTTCAATGATTGCTCTAGGTTTTCAATATAATGAATAGAGAAACTGTTATCACTTAAATTTTAAGTACTACGTAATTATTGTCTAAATTAATTTCATGGAATTTATGTAACAAGAATGAGGATTTCTTTAGTTTATTGAAATTGTTGAGTAGAGAAAAAGTGAGCTTTTTTTGTATAAGTATAGCATTCTTCAACCCACCGAGCAAAAGCAATCATGGTAATAATCTATTATTACTCCAGTAAGTAAAAGTAACAAGACACACTTATTATAAAATGCATAACTCTCATTTTATACACGCATTATAAAAAGAGTTATAGTGTAATAGCATTTTTTTCCTGGTATATGTTATTATCAGTAATATCGTTATTACGCTTGTCTCGCGTAATTGCTCTCATTTCGAACCGGTATCAGACGTATAAAAGTATACAGAACAAAATCGTTGTTATTACAATATATATAAAAAATTACCAAACTTTTTAAAAAATAGTTCCGACAATTATTGCATACTAAAAACGATCGAAGAAAATTAAGAAAAGGTGGTTATTTATGAGAGTACAAGAAAATATTTGTTCACTTTGCCACAATCGTGTAATAGATTGAAACATTTGACTAAAAAGAAAGGATGTTTAATTTTCGGTGACAATCGAATTTTATATAAAAACTTAAAAGATATATAGTTAAGAATTCGGCTAGTATATATAGAAGCAAAGCATTTCAGGACAAAGGCGCAAAGTGCAGCGCGCGCACTGCGGGCAGGCGCGTTTCGCAAGTAGAAAGAGTCCGCGTCTTGGGGCGCGCGCGAAATACAAAAAGCGCGCTCGAATCGATTTAAAAATGAACAAACAACGATCTCATTTGTTTTTCTCCACTTACGTATTCTGGTTTCTGCCCTCCAGATAAGTATATCCCTCGGCAGCCTCAGCTCGACATCAAGAGTCAGAGTTCAAGTGAAACACAGAAGGAAAATGTATATATATCTCGGGAAATCGTCTTTGTGTCACGTACGGCACGGTGAAATGCGCTGCGCGAAAAGTCACTACACGAGTAGCGAAGCACCGGGTAGTGTCATCCTTTAGCCACAGTCTTTCTCTCCCCCGTCCTCTCGGAAAAAGGTCCAAGGGCGAAAAGAGTCGGTTCTCGTTCCCCGCTGTCTTGACCTTGCATCCACGGTCTGGGGGCTAGTGACCTCTTTCCTCTTTGTCGATCGCGTGTCCTCTCTCTCTCTCACCGATCTCTCTCGTTCCTTAACCGGGCGCGCATCTCTCGGCTGGACACTCGCTCTTTGCGGACTGGACGCGTCCGTCTTGGCCGCGGGCCCGAGATGACTGTACGCACGGGCGAGCGACGTAGCTTGGGCCTCGCTCGCTCGCTCGCGCCGAGAGCCGCGAGGGAAAGAGAGGAGAAAGAGCGAAGAACTGAGAAAGAGCGAGAGGAGGGTATATACGTACGTACGTACAGCTAGCTACCTACCTGTGCGCACGGGAGCGGGAGCAGGTTGAGCTCTCGATGCCGAGGAGGGGAGAGAAGAGCGGCAGGAAGAAGAGGAAAAAGAACGAACGAGAGCAACGAGGTGCACGCGCGCCCATCAGAATAAGAGAGTATAAAGCTGCTGGGGTAGTGTTCTGTAGGGAGCGAATACATTGGAGCCTCCGATCGACTCGTGTCCGAGGTCTTTTCTCGAGTTTTCGATTGGGGCCGAGCCCGCACGCGGCAGTGAAAGCTTTTTCCATTTCGAGGCTTTTAAATTCGTCGAAAGTCAAGTTTGACAATTAGTATTTTTTCGCGGGAGAGAAAGAACTAATTTGGCAACCGTTTTCATAAATCCTTCTGCAATTATAAGTTGTCCATTAGTGTTGAAGAAAGGAGATTTAAAATACTACTCAATTGGGAATTTGATGTAAGCTTTCAAAGACCATATTGCGTGAGAGGCTTTGCCCCAATTTTTTTATTAAAAAAAATAAATAATAAGTATAGATGAACAAGACATTTGCATAACTATTAAATTCTCGCTAAATTGTAGGTCCTTGAAAAAAGCAGATCAAAACTAGATTTTCGTGAAAAAAATAATAATTTGTGAAAAAAAAACCAGTATTCCTTAATCAAATCTCAATCCCAAAATAACCCGGCTATCAAGCACTCAACATTCCAGGCTCACCCTACGCGGCAATTAAATCATTAACTATACGTCCCGATCCCGATCTCTGCGCGTGCAGAAATAGCCCCGTGCGGAGGACTCGCTCGCATTCCAGTGCGCGCCTCTGACGCCGGCTGCCTGTCCACCGATTAATCCCTCCCCCCTCTGCGTGCATATACCTGGCGTGCGAGGAAATGAAAATTGCGCTCGCTACCGTGCTTGCAAAGTCTTGGGAAAGGCTGTATGCGCGCGCGATTGAGGGCCGATCGCCGACGCGCGCGGCCGAGGGTCGTTAGCCTATACCCGTGCACCGCGATCTATACCTATACTCCTCCGGCGAGACCGAGAGCTGTGGAATTCCGAGTTTTCGCGCGAGTTTCGACGCTCGTGGTGTACTGCTATATAACGCCGCACTGCTTTCATGGACGGTATAGACTTTTTCTTGTTGTTATTTAAACTCGCAAGTTAAGAAGGTTCCTTCATTGTTGAAATTAACAAAATTTCAGGCAACCACGCAATAACTTGATACCAGGGTTTCAAGAGAATTTGTACCTTGAATTCACGATAAAAAATAAAAGATGAAAGATTATTCTTTGTTTCGAATTAAATTCATGTATACGAAACGTTATAATTAAAACCGTCAAGTTCAGCGGCGCAACCTTAGCATAATCCTATTCTCGATCTGCATCGTGCTCCATTCGATTATTTAATATCGCTGCTCTGAAACGTAACAAACGACGGCTCCACTATCCGCTCTAAGGCGCGTTTAAAGTTTCCTATTTATTCCGATCATCGAGCATCGCCCCGTATATATATAAAATTGATACGTCAGATCGGCGCGTAAGAGATGCCGTAATGGCCGCGATCATTAGCGTGATATATTGTTAGCCCCCTCGTTCTCTCTCGCGCACACAGAGCCGGCGCTGTACCGTTATACTCCCATTGCCCCGCGGGATCTCCGATAAATTATTTACGCCTTGAGCAAGCGCTCATGCCATATCGCGATCGGAATCAATTTCCGTTTCTTATAGTTTAAATATAACCGCGCGCGGCGAGGGAAACCGCCTGCAATAAGAAGCGTAATTAGCGAGTTCGTAATTCGCGCGCGTAACCGAGGCGGCGGAGAGTTGAATAACTGGTTGCCGGGGTAGGTGCACGCACGGAGGGGAATGAGATTTTTCATTTTCGAAGATGATTCGGTGGGAGGAGCTGGATGTGCTTGTGCTTTTGAGTCTTCTCTCTTTTTCTTTCCACGTGATTAAAGCTGTGCAAGTGAACGCGAGGCAATAAACTCTTATGCGACTCTGTCGTACAGCAATGAAACGAGATTTACTAGCGCCATTTAATTATAATTTTAGCTACGATATTTACGATTAGCACTTAATTGCACTTAAAACGATCCCCTTTATTGTCATCATGAAAAAAAGGATCGAAGAACGATATTCAAAGTCAAAAGATTTTCGCACAAAAGCCCAGGGATCGTATGAGAATAATCTGCTCCAGATTTCCGAGAAACATCAAGGATAGGCCGATACAGCGAATAATTTTTCTATTGACGAGGCAGCGAAGGCTAGCCCCGCCTCGAAATCTCAAAAAGCGCGCGATCCGCCTATCACGCGATCGGCAAAACCTTCCTCCCTTCGGATGATCCATCCTTTATAGCTCTCTCAGGGCCGCTCTACGGAGAACCGATTAGACGGAGGATCCTTCTTCTCTCCTCTCTCTCTCTCGCACCTGTTTCCCCGCGGCACGTAAAGAGCGTTGACTCGTGGGTTAACCTTGCGCCGCGCGGTAGCCATCCGTCTCGCCGCCGCCTCTCCCCCTCGAACCGGTCGCGCGTGCACGCTCTTCTTCTTCTCATCTCCTTCTCGTATACGGAGAGATAGCGCGCAATGACAAGGATAATGACGATGACGGGCCCGTGTGTAATATCCGTGGGGATCATACAGCATGCATCGGGTGGGCAAGAGGTTTCGTCAAGTGCAAGCGGCTTGCACTTTCCTGTGTGGCCCTCGTGTGTGTGGATGCCTCGGCTCGGCTGCATTGTATGCATACGCGTCGCCGATGAAAGTAAAATCGGAGGCGCGCGCTGCATCTCGTGGGACGTTATATGAGTGCGCCGGCGATTACGACATCCTTCGCCGCGCGTATTAGGCGCGACGACGTAGCACTTTTCTCTCCGCTGTGATGCGTTTGTAAACGATTTTTCAAGTGTGTAATGTGTGTATATTTATATACGCGGCTCGCGGTTAAATTTCAATGGTCATCGGTATAAATTGAATTATAGGCATCCCCTTTTAAGAAGTCGACGCACTGTAACTGTACACGAATTCTTCATTTTTTATACTTCATTGCAAAATCTTCCTCCCATTAGCATTTTGGTATAAGTTATCGGACTGCAAAACCGGTAAGTTATTTGGTTTGAAAGACACATTCCAGTTGAAAAGAAGAAAAAGGCCGGGGTGACAAAATTCCAAGTTCCTTTGAGCGCGAATGACGAAAGTACCGGAAATATTGCGCGTGAAATGCTATTTTTTCTCTTTCATAAATGCAGTTGCATGCGTGCATACCATTATAAACTTGCAGCCGCATTGAGTTCCATTTCAAATGCGATCACTTTCACAATTTCACTGCTATACGATTAACGGAAAAATATTCTATATCATATTACTTAATTAGAAAGTGTAATTTCCGATTTAATAATAATTCGGGCAGTAAATCTTTGTATATTATGATGGAAATAAAGAAGGATAAAGAGTTGAAGCGATCAAAGCTCAGTGCCCTCGAAAAGCGCGGCGAATGGTCATTACAGCAAGCCGCTCCGCATTCACCGACTGAACTCGATGCAGCATACACACGTGCGGCTGTACTTGGTAGCACACTTTTTTCCGCGTCGTCCCGGTAAAAATCGTAACACATCGCACACGCGCATATACGCAGGCGGCTCGATCAATTCGAGTGGCCGAGTCGAAGTTAACGGTGCGTCGTCTCTACGGTACCTTCCTCGCTTTTGCTTATTTAAACTTACGGTTCACTAGCCTCGAAAGCCGAAAGGATGGAAAAAATGCCTTTCTATACCCGCGCGCCTCGCCGCTTGGCGACCGCTGTCCAAAATCCAAAACTCACTCTGTGCTTATGTACTTGTATGGACGCGTGTAGTTTTGCGGGCGACGCACCTACCCGCGTTTTTGGAATGCGTGCCAAGGTGCGCGCACGCGCCTGTGTCTCAAGCAGGAGTCCGAGTCGGACGTGTAGTTTGAGGAGCTCGCGCGCACCCGTTTTTAGTCTTTCTTAAGTGTGCTTAAAACTGTATTTGTAATGCAAAGAGCCGATGCGGAGAGGAATGGGAATGCGATTTTTATGTCGAGTGCGTCTTGACACACGGGTTTTTTTTCTTTTCGCCGGCCCGGTATGCCGTAAAGAAGCTTCGAGTCATTTCGTGGAGAAGGATTACTTGTAATTGTATTATCAAGGTACTATGGACTCTGTTATTATTTGAAATACATGCTTATGAAAATATTTGGTTCTCGCAGCTTTAATGTTTTCACTCGTTGGAAAAAAATATACTCAAAATGTTACCTATATTCAAGTCCTCCGTCACTTTATTTTTTATCCAATGCGCACTTAAGAAACGTTCATTTCCTTCTACTGTCTAGAACATTTTCACTGATGAATTTATAGTTTCATTAGCTAACGTTATCGATTAATTTATTTAGAGTATTGCGATTCCACGGCTACGGAACGTGACCTGCAATAAATCCAGCTGACAATTAGTCTATAGGTACAAAGATGTCAATTTTTCTTACATTGATTTAAAAGATTTTGAATACAGAAATTTGCGTCATCACGAATTTTAAAAATATTATATTGGTCGCAGTCATGGTCTGGCATAAAGTATAGTATTTTCGTAGTAAACGTTTGTCAATATGCGCATGTACTTAAAAATACTATTCGACGTCGACATTTTGTGTTACGTTAGTTTTGACGTAGTATTGTTGTGTAAACAATATGGTATTCAACTGCTTTATTTATTGTACAGCTCCTTTCTCTAAGAGAATTTGTTTGAAAATTTGACCAGAAATTTTGTTGGTGTACCCGAAATATTTGTTCCTACAAATAACGATCACATTAATTAAAATTTTGTTATCAATTTCAATTAAAAAGGCTGCACTAAACGTAACATAAAAAAAACCGGTATGGTGTACTGGTTTCAGTTTCTTAAAATTATTGTGAAAAGCAGTTTCCGTGTAAAAGAAAGACCTTTGAGGTACGAGCGTTTACGGCCTTAAGGAACTATAGGAACGGGCGTAGTTCACGCTATTGTTTAAATCATAAAAAATTTAAGTACAGATGCAGTTAGGGTTAACGGGCAGTGTGAAGTAGAATAAGTCGAATGAGGTAAGACTGATATACATAACAATTCTTCTTTTCCCCCGTAAAACGATAATTATTCCTTTTCTTATTTCTTCTCAATGCTCTCTATGCTATAGGAATAATCTCTGGGCAACTAAAATGCAATCACCGGCATGAAGGAGCCCTTGGGAATTTCGCCCGGCGTCACTTCCTCGACGACTTAACCCCGATGCAGCGGCGGTGGCTGTGGCCTGCTCTCCTCTTCCCGGCTCTTTTTCGAGTTACATCATTTCTTACTCGGCCGCTCGCTCGTTGCCGCGCAGGAGGACGACGCCGACGACGACGGATTACGGTATCACACCGGTCGGCGAGAAGTGGGCCTACGCGTGTCCTCTCTTTTTCTCCTCTCGCTCCTTTCGTTCGCTCTTGAATGGAAGCGGTCAGTGGACGATGTCGCGCGTATCACGCGCTTCAATGACTCACTTTTGTGCCAAGCAGACAGTGTACACTCGATGATTGGATATGTGCCTCCGAGCGTAACAGGCAGAATTGTTTGGCTTGGATTTTTAAGATATCAGAGAGGTGGCCATTGGAAAATTAGCTGCATATTCTGCGTCAAGCTCAATGCATACTTTACTACAATATTTAGCACACTTGATGTAGGTGGGTGCAATGTTACAATGCTGGGGACCAATTATAGTTTTTTACGGCGGAAACAAAATTAAATAATAAGCATTTATCTGATATAAAAACTTGCTAAGTTTGAGCTGGATTAACGACAGTGTAACGAGAGCGAAGAGAAAACGGAGAAAAATTTCGACCCATTTAAGTAAACTGTACAGTGCAAAGAGATTTAAGTTTTTAGCGCGGAAGTTTGCAATAAAAAGGCTCAAGGCTTTAAAGATTAAAGTAACAGTACTTGAATCAAGCAAAGGCAGTCAAGATTATTGAATTTAAAAAGTTTAACAAACACACATTTTTTACAATATCTTATTCGAAGTGCAGTTGTTTGCATTTTGAAATTTTGTTTTTTTTTTTCTCAATTAATTATAAGAAACATTAGATTTTGTAAAGATATAAATATTTTTGAAACTTATAAATGCACGGCAAAAAATGATGACTCACATTTAATCAACTTGTTTATTCTTTAACCACATCGAAAAAAGATTTACGTAATCTCCCGTTACCCTAAAAGCCGTATCGGAATGTAAAAAAGAACGGAACTAAAGTAAAAAGTTCGATCTCCAATTATTCATTATAGATCCGCGCGGAAACTCCATCACTGAAATTCGTGATGAAAAAAATATATCGTACAGTTGTTCAGTAATTCAATATTATACTTTTACGTAATATTATGCAAACAATATTAGCAATCCTACTCATAAAGAAGAAATGAAATAGAATGGACTATTATCTACATCAATAAAACATCATATATAGTGCAATCCTAGTGAGGAAAATGTTACAATGAAATCCATCCCTTGAGAGCGTTCTCATGCGCGCAATCCCCAAACAACTCCCGCAATCTGCACGCATTAGCTTCAGAAATACTCCCACGAAAGCCCCGCCATTCATCAGTTGCAAAGCGCACTATGCAGTGCGCGCACCGAAAATTGCCGCCGTCGCCCGCTGACCGTGTCCTTGGGTCTCCTCGCTCTGCGCGCGCATCGTCGCGATTATCCGAGGGACGGTGGCGGCTGCGGCGACGACGACGACCGGCTGACCTGGAAAAATCATCGCGCAGTCCCCATGCATCCACGTGGACGCGACGACGCTTCGTGATATTCTTTCGGCCCGTACGATTATTCGTGCGTGCGTCGGCGGTTTAATTGGGGAAACGAAACAGGCGCGTGCGCGAAAATGTGAATGACGCAGGTGCGACACGACGACGATGAGGCTCTCGTGATCGGCAGTTCGTTGGCCCGTGCCCGTCGTTTCTCTTCCGGCGCGAATAAGGTATGCTTGTCGCTATTTCGACTATAAGGTTTGTATAATCTTTCTTTTGAAAATCGACGTATTTATTGCGCTAAGCGCCGTTAAAGTCAATTAGCGCTTATTGCAAAACACTATGGTTTGCTTAACATAATGTAATGACCAAATTTAAACTTGGTATTAATTATCATGGCCATCTGATAAAGGAATTCTGTTTTTATTTAATTAGTCAATGTAATTAGCGTTCGCAAGACAGTATCTCTTGTCGCCTTTATCGCCACATAATTAGTAATTTGACAGGAAGACAAATGTCCTCGGGATAAATAAACTATACGCGCGCGCGCGCCTAATGGAAAATAACGCGATATATTTTCCCCGGGAACAACTTGTTTATCACATAATAACAAGTTTCCATCGCGATAAAGAGAACTAAAAATTTACGAAATAGCTCATTTTAATATTAACTAGTTATCGCGCGGGCGACTCGTCACTGTTCCGTTCGATAAAAGCCCGCGCGATCGTTTTATTTAACGGCTGCACTCTGCGGCGATGGGAATCAATCCATATTACGGCGTGCGCGCGCAATCTCGCCGAGTGAATCATAATAAAGTGTATTAAAACTCGACTGCAGCCATTGCCGGTGAACCGTGTGATATATATACACGTTTCCTCTCAATTAATAACTTCTTTCGATCGTGGAATTTTATGGAGAGACAGCCGCGTCGGGGGATCGCTCGATTGGTAAGCTCTCGATAATTATATTCATTCGATTTGTGTCACAGCCGTCGAATTTCGTAACGAATTTAGCTTTGAAGACGCGACAATGGACATAATTTTTATTCGATTTATCGCGCGAGTTACCGATTCCGCGCTTATCAGGCAAGATGCAACGCATCATCGCAGTACTAAATGCGATAATTGAGTTATTAATATCAAGATGATAGTAGAAAGAAATAAATGTTGACAGAAATTGTGCATTAGTAGCGCAATTTTTGTCGGTAAACAAAACTTATCTTTAACCCAGTTCTCAGAAAAAAAAAAAAATTAATTTTCTTCTTCCTCGTTAACATAGTTCACGATAAGATAAATTTACAATCACTATAAATTAATATACTCGAGAACATTGACATTTTTTCAAATAAAAAAAAACATTTGAATGTACTTTATTGTATTACAATCGATCTAATTCGCATCCCCGTGACGTAATGCGATAATCCCACTTCTCGCCACTCTCCGCGCGAGCAATCATGTCGCTGGAATTGAAGAAATTAAAAAATACGAGCCGAACGTGTATCTCCCGCGTGTGCGCGCGACGATGATAGGCCAAAGTTAACATGCGCGAGTAGATTTAACTATATGAGAAGCGAGGGAGCGCGTATTAGGGCGAAACGTCGAGCGAGTGAATGGTCGCAGATGCCGATTTAATGAGCGGATGAATGAAATACGCTTTATTATTCGCCGTGCAGCTATTCATAGGCCGTGTGCTCTACGCGCAGTTTTGTCATTTACATACCATTACACGCTGACACACGTGATACTATATACCTAGCGCGCCCAACAATGTACTCGTATTGTTCTACATTTGCGGTTTCGGGCCTTCAAGACTATATTCTGTGGTGCGGCTTTATTAGACGACTTAGACCCCCTCTGTCAATGGAGTTTATTGTTTTGTTTGTTTTTCGAGGCAGAATCATTATTCGTTATTCGTGGATCCACATTGACTTCTGTAAAAACTCTATAGACTCCCAGAAATCAGAGAACACTATAGAACAATGTAATAAAATAATCATATAGCAGTAAAACTATATATTACTCGATTAGATGGTTCAAAACATTTTCAATTGATAGAATTTAAAGCTTTAGAAGAGCCGAATGCTCGCCTGAATGCCCAAGTACTTTGATAAATAAAGTATTTCAACCCTAAGATGATTGAATAATATACCTCTATGCAACGAACAAACTTCAAACTTTTACAAATGAAGATTGGAAAAATACATAGAACAATAGGATTTTACATTTTTATTTGTTAATATAATTAAATGAATTCTCATTCAATAATATATACATTAAGTCTACTGTCGCGGACGAGCCGTGGCAACTGCCGACATCCATCGGTCGGGCATCGGACACCTCGCAGCTAGTAGATATAAGATCCTGCGAGCTGCTCCCACGATACGCGAGAGCCCTCGCGACCTTTCACAGGAAAGTGCAAGCCTGCACTTTTCATCGTGGGACCAGCCGCAACGAAACTGCGACGGTGCTCCAGTGGGGTTCCGACTGTCGAACTGACTGATGTACACTACATAAACTCTATTATAACTCTGCCATTGCAAGTTTGTCAGACTTTTATCAATGAAAATTATCAGGCGTATGTTAAATAATTATTTTTATTTATTTTAATCTTGTTCGACAGCTTGTCAATTTCAGTAGCAACAAGTACGTATTTAAAAACTGTATTGATACGTTGATGATGGTACTATACCAACAAGTTATTTAATATATTATAATACTTTAGACCAATTAAAGCAAAAGAGCTATGCTGGCCTTGCCCTTTAGAGACTGTGTCACGCCACCGTCACGTGACCCATATAAACTCCATATACCCATCAGGACTCACATGACCTCACCGGCTCGCGTATAAAGAATGATGAGGTCTTATAAAAACTAGATTTCTCGAAGGAAAAACTTTCATTTTTATGTATGACCGAAATATGTTAGAAATAAGTAAAAATTTAAGTATAAAGTTGAGCAAAATTGCAATTAATGTTATCTTCATATGACCCGACTTCGACATTGACGATGTAGCGGTGCTGCGTCCCTCGGGCGTTGCTCCCTTGCCACGTGCAAAGGGGGTGGAGCTTCGAGGGTTGAAAAGCAGGCCTGCCAACAGTATGAGCTTCAAGCTACTTTGATCCCTGCTTAAAAAATAGATTCATAAAATGAATTCCGCTCCAAACCCTATACAGAAGCATTTTTCCCTCCCGCCAATTGCAAATCTTTTAAACAACCCGACAGCATAAAAAAACCTTCCCGAAATTTGAGCTCGCGATTTCGTCAGCTCGAATAGTAGCTGCTTTAGCGTCGGCGCACCGCCGAATTCACCGAC
The DNA here is from genome assembly GCA_900474315.1 of Torymus auratus. Classification (NCBI taxonomy): domain Eukaryota; kingdom Metazoa; phylum Arthropoda; class Insecta; order Hymenoptera; family Torymidae; genus Torymus; species Torymus auratus. The sequence goes on from UXGD01000051.1 coordinate 107,121, forward strand.
CATCGCGCCATCCCACGCGACGCCGGCAGTCACGCACAGAACGCTTACATATACATATAGTACTTCCACATATACATAGGCGCGCTTGCGCGAACGTCCGACTCGTCATCAGTCACACGCGGGCGCACAGTAGCCGCGCGCGCTGCTGAATTGCAACGAGAGTGTCGCGTGGCCCCTGCAGCTGCTGTTTTTCTCACACAACCGGGAGCTGAAAGAGCTGCGGCCGAAGGAGAGGAGCAGCCCGCTGCAGCCGCAGGAACTCCGGCCCCGTCGAAAAATGTGCGTACGCTCTTTCGTCATAACCAAATTAGAGCCGTCTGCTGCGCCGGCCGAGGAGCAGTAGAAGTCTAAAAGACACACACGCGAGAGTCCGGTGTTTTCGTGCGGTCGGTGCTGTAGTTTTGTGTGAGCGGGGGAGTTTTCCCGAGGAGATGGTTCCGGGGAGGTAGTTATTAAAGCTGTTGAGTATGTTTTTGCACTTTCGAGCGTTCGATCGATAGTTTGAAAGTGCAGTGAATGGGAGGTATATACATATACCGGCAGAGCTTGCATCAATGTAGTTTCTATAAACTATAACTGTACACGTAGAGTATTTAAAATTTTGAATAAATCAAATTACTTTATTTTTATCGGAGCATGGCTAAAGTTAAAATCGTTCCGCTACTGCACGTGAGTTCGTATATAAATCATTTGAAATATCAAGCGAAAGCTGATAAAGACCCAACACATTCGCGCAGAGGCTGTGTTGATGAAGCTGTTTCTTAACCTTTGATCGCGCACGCGACGAGTGTGTTACTGACCACTGCTGGTTGACAAACATATTCTACGGGGTTTTCAAGCAAAAATAAGCATCCGTGGTATTTTTTTTATTTTTTTTTTTGAGAATCGCATAGTACGCGTGCAAAGTATTTTCAAAAGTGGCACAGTAATTGATTTTTTCATATTTCTTCTCAATTAAATTTTTTTATTCGTTGAAAACGCAAAAAAAGCATCACCTCCCGTATACTCTAAAACCAGATTCGTCCCCATCTCTGGCCCGCTCGCCTGATCCCCGTGTCTGCGAGAGCGCTCACAGCCCGTCCGCTACGTGGGCACACTTATACACATGCACGCAAGGTGTGTGTATTGATAAAAGTGCATTGTACGATCGGCGCGCTTTTATCGCGCGCGAAAAGGAGGCACGAGAGACGCCGCCGCTCGATAATTCTGGCCGCCGGCTCGGCCGTACCAATACTTACACAGATGCAGCGCTAGCGCTACAAAGGGGTGTATGTATACGTGTACATGTATACCGACAGGCGTGGACTGTACAGTGTCCTCGTGGCCGGCGTGTTTGCCGCCGTCTGTAACCTATTTTTCTGTAATTTATATGTTGTTCATTCGTAATAGGTGATGCTGGCTTTTTGCGATGGATCTTGTTGCGCGAGGAGAAGTTGTTTACAAATATAAATATAGGTTTTAAACATGGCTATAAGTAGGCATTGTGTCTTGCGTGCATGTCGATTGATTTATGCTCTTTAAATTTTAACAAGGGAAAATTCACTTATTATATGTATCGCACTCCGAGTTAATAACATATTGATTTTACCTATTCACGAATGAAAACGGTTTTTAGTTATGGGATAAATAAAAAACTTTATTTAGTTGAATTTAGAAAATATGATAATGATCATTTTGAATCTTTGTCTATTTATATAGTAAAAGTTAAGTTTTTTAATATTTAACGTGGTTCTAACATGTTAGTTTTACTGCAAAACATTTTGTGTCTCTTTAATTATTAACTGTTCATCCGAATGAATAAAAGAAGTTTAAAACCATAGAAGAATGTATATACTTTAGTATAAATTATTTGTAAACTATAAGTAATAAAAGGTATAGTATTTTAGAAAGCTTTGCTCCGAAATAACTCTAAAAGTAGAGCTAATAACAAGTTCATAGTAATGTCTTAAATAATAATCTTCAATTGTTGATCTAATTTCATAATAGTTCTGATATCAATTTTTTGAATCCAATCGAATTCTAACCACATCAATAAATTTCCAATAGAATTATGTCAAGACATTAAAGTTCACGCAATTCAATCACTCCTCAAACGGTCAATTCACAGTAAGCCAAAGCTCATCTAATGAAAATCCCATCAAACCTCGCGCATTAACACTCGTGCTCGACATAATGGAACAACGCATCATATAACAGCTGCGCGCGAAACACTTCCCAGACAACTAACTGCGTGAGCGATCCGCTAACCACAGCCGCGGGAAAATGTTTCGCTGCAGCCGCGTGAAAAACGGCGTTCGTCCATGACAATGCACTCGCGTGACCTGGGGCTGCTCGTAACGGAATACATTCATTCGGAGAGATGCGCGCGTAATGACCTTTGATAAGTAATGAGGGAACGCTCGTGCGCCGCCGTTACGTTGCACGCGCGCTAATTGCCGCGCTTTTCCGGATTAAACGCTGTGACTGTAAGTAACAGTAGTCGCAGCTGATTACGCCGATGGCTGTCAATTTTCTTCTTGTGATTTTATAATTAGCTGCGCTGTTTAGGTTGAATTATATAGTTTATATGCTATTATAACAAAGTTTTTTATTTATTTCAGGAAAACGGTTTGCACAACTGCTTAGAGAGAACCACTTCAAGGAAACCTACTTCTTTTTATAGCGATATTTAAGCCAAGACTGCCTTAGAAAATGGTGAGCGGCTATTTGTAGCCGACGATTCGCCGAGGCGCACCGCGTACTTGTTATTTTTCTACTGCAGCAGGTATAAAACAACATCCAAATACAATAAAAAAAATCATCATAGTGCGCACCCAACAAAATCTTGTAAATGATTGCGCAGATTGTTGACTAACCGCCGAGGAAAAAAAGCGTCACGATGGCGTACGACGACGTGATCCTGCAGATGGGCCAGTTCGGCAAGTACCAGCGCAGGATATACCTGCTGCTCTGCCTGCCGGCGATATCGTGCGCCTTCCACAAGCTCGCCGGGGTCTTCCTCGGGGCCAAGATGCTCTCAAGGTGAGCCACATACGTTTTTGCCGTGCCGTCGCGCGAGCCTATGGTACAACGATACCCGCGAGGCATGTAAATGGGAGCGGGTTATTGTTCGGGGCAAAAAGTGATGAATAGTAATTGGGGTGATTCGGAGTTTCATTGGAAATAAAATAGTACATGTAAAAATGTAAAAGCACGGTTAACTGAAAAATACAATTTTCCAGATGATTCGTTTTTTTAATCAAACATTTCTTTTGTCAGGTGTCTGCTGCCGTTTGAAACAGCTGACAATGCGAGCTTCTTCATCCCTGATGCCCTGATGAACTCGAGCTATCCCTGGGACGCGAAGACAAGGTCGTGGTCGCAGTGTGAGCGATATACCGACCTGTCGTCCATTAGCCCGGCCAGGAACACGAGCAAGTGCGACCACTTTGTGTACGACACGAGCAAGTACAAGAGCTCGACGACGTCCGAGGTATCTAATAGCTTCTAACAGCTTGTGTATAGCTTTTACGATGTTGTCGAACGTGGCGAGACTAATTTGCTCCTGAGATTTAACATTGTATCTGATTTTCTTTAACCGATTTTATTTAAACAAAAAATGTAAAAATTTCTAAGCTGCACATTTATCTCATCATTAATTATTTTTCTTAAAACAAATCATTACTATGTACTATATTCGCAGTGGGACCTGGTGTGCGACCGCGACTGGCTGCGCGCGATGGGCGACTCGGTCTTCATGGTCGGCGTGATGCTCGGCTCGACGATCTTCGGTGCCCTGTCGGACAAGTACGGCCGGCGGCCGATTTTCTTCCTGTCCCTTGTCATCCAGCTGATCGGGGGTGTCGTTGTTGCCGTCGCGCCTGAGTACGTCTCCTACCTCATCTTTCGGGCGATCGTCGGCTCGACTACCAGCGGCGTCTTCCTCGTCGCCTACGTCATCGGTAAGTCTGCTTTCGGACTGAGAGGAGACGTAAGAGAGTTATGGCTTGCTGCGAAGATGGCCAAATTTGACGGTCATGGGAGCATGCTGCTTAATTGCTTAATTATAGCTTTAACTAGAAATGATAGATGGTATAGGCTCCGGGAAGGTTGATTGACGAAAATAGCTGTCATTGTCAATCACTCGTGTCACTATAACGATCTCTTTATGAAATCGCTATTAGTTGCTGTAGATATTTTTTACTCTCTTTTAACTATTTTATTTTTTCAAATCTTTTATTGAAAAAGCTTCTTGACACCTTTGAAGATAAATTTAATATACAGAGCATTAGATTAAAAGAGTACATAGTACGTCCCGGTTAAGTGCAAGTAAATTTTATGTGACGGATCATACCAAGCTAGAATTTAAAGGGCTCTAAAACGTTTCCGTTATACTTTATTGCCACACGTATTCGACTATACGACTCTTGTAGAACTCTAATACCTGTAAATGATATTCTAGTACACATGCTGAATTGAGTAATTGACGTTTACGGAGCCATTTTATATTTAAATATATTTATGCTTTACTATAGGTACCATAAATATCTACGTAATACGATGTTAATTACTAACCAATAACGCGTTTAGAAAAAGAGAATAAATGAAATTGTCAAGAAAAAGAGTTGCAAGAATGCAGTAGAATCTCGAAGTAAAATAGGCAACAATTTTTGAAAAACCATTGCTTATACCGAACACCGTTAGAATATTTAACTATTTTTTTTTCTAACATTTATCTATCTAGCGATCTCCATATACTCATAAGCAATATCTAATATAGAAACACAATAATATATTTCATACATATTATTAAAATTTCTCTGAAACCCATCTCGCACACTTTACGTTCTACTTATAAACTCTCCGCGTGCCGATTTTCTCAGCGCGCACGACGCTCCAGAATAACCAGCGCTACTCGTGAAAAAGCTTCGCGAGCGACGATTTAACGATCTTTTTGTCCCCCCGCTGCACGTAGACAGCCTGCGCGATCTTATCTTCGCAGTACACGCGCATCAGGGAAAACCAATGCGGCAAAAACGAAGAAAAGTGTATGGTAACGCGCGAGCGAGCGAAAGAGAGAGAGAGGGGGGGGGCTGAGATGGAACTCACTAATAAGGGCCGGTCATGAAACGTCGCGACTTCCGATTGCCGGCGTCGCCCGTATATATAATGCCGGAGATAATTTCCGCCGAAGGATATACCTACGCGGAGAGCTCGTTTCGCCCCACGTCCATAGTCGTCTTTTTTGCCCGCCCCGTCGCGAGAGCGTAATTTCACCGCTGCGCTGCTGGGATGTATGGGGCCGAGAGACGGCTTTATACGAGAAACAATAAAATCGTGTGGGTATAAGCGTGAGAGAGAAGAAGCTGCGGTGGCGATTGACTAAAGCTCGCGGTAAAGTCGAGATTTTAGATGGGATTTTGTACAAGTATATGATGTTATATATATAGGAGTTCGTGTGTCTAATCATGAATAGTATGAAGATAAATTAAAACGTAGGTCTGTAAAAAATCGATTTACAAATATGTTTGATATACAATAGGAATTTCTGCATGATTTAGCTCTAAGACGTGCAAAGGGAATCTTTTTAGATTGACTAATTTGTTGATTTTTCCTCAGAAACATATCCACTGAAATATTTCCTTTTTACGAAAAGCCGAGAGCGCGCGTCTCGCACACGTTGTCTCAGTGCAAACGAGGGCTGCTGCGCACTGGCCTCCCCGCGTCTTCTCCGGCATCCTGCGCGGCCCGCAAGAGTAGGATCGCACTCGGCCGTTGGCCCCGTGATTTTTACGGGGCAGAACTCGCCGGCTCCGGAGGATGTTTTCCCTCGCGCGCGCGCGAGAGAGAGAAAGAGAGAGAGAGAGGGAGAGAGAAGAGACTCGTCCTTTTGCACCGAGGCGCCTTTGAGCGCCGCCTCGGGAGCTGCCCTTCGTCGTCGGGCTCCTTTTTCCGCTCGCGGCGCGCGTGCACGCGCGGAGAGCTGATGCTTTTTGTCCCGCGCCGCGAGCGCCTTTATATACACGAGAGAGGGAAAGAGAGGAAGCTAAAATTAGACTCGCGCCCCGATTGTTTTAGCTAGAAATTGCCACTATAAACGGGTTTGCGTTTTAAAGCCCGCAAGAAAATGACGGGAAGGGGGGAGAGGGAGAAATTTCCTTTTTCACAAATAAATGCGCGCTTGCGTTTGGTCTATTTGGCCTTTGTATAAATATTTGCGCAGAGGCTATTTATAGAAGGGAATAAACTTTTCTTTATTGTTTAATTAAAATTTATAGCCGAGTCGTTCGCGTTATTACGAGCGTACATGCAAATTAAGCTTTTGCCCTTTTATTTAGCGTCGTTAAAAAGTTGAAGACTAACTTGCAAAACGAGATGGCGCGGTTACTTAATTATATTAGTTTCATAAACATTAATTTATATCGCATTTGCCACAGCCTCGGTATAACAATGAAAAAGTTATTTTTTTTAAGGTTCGGAGAAAATTCATCGATTTTCTATACGGTAAATAGTGACCTTTTTATAAAAATATCACCGTTATAAAAATAAAATGCGTGAAGATTCACTGCAGTAAAACAATGGTTTTCCATGAAGCGCGCGTATTAGAAACGCTGACGCACTGTGGATTAATCCTATGTAAACCTCTTGATGCTCATCTCTAAGAAAAATTTTCCGTTTGCCACTTGCAGCGCTGGAGATGGTGGGACCGCAGAAGCGGCTGATCGCGGGCGTCGGGTGTCAGTTATTCTTCACCGCGGGCTACATCATGACCGCCGGCTTCGCGTATTACATCACCGACTGGAGGACGCTGCAGCTCGCTCTCACGATCCCGAGCGTGGCCTTTCTTCTCTACTGGTGGTGAGACCTGTGTATATATACCGGCATCTCCTCCTTTGTGTGCGCACTCCCCGAGTCCTTGAAGCCCTTGAATCCCGAGAGCAGCCGCACCGACGCTGAATATTTATGAGCGCGCAAGCGCGTGCGTTGTTGTCGAGAAATAAGGCCCGCGGAGGCTCCGACAACTGTGTTACCCTTGTAAACTCGGAGCGTTCTTGATCCTGAGGAGATCTGATGTTTTTTTTTATCTTTGGAGCGTGGATTAGAACGGTAGATTATGGCGTAAAATGGAATCAAAACAAAAAATAACTTAGTCCAATAATAGAAGACATTAAAACCATGGCCAATGTCATACATGGAAGCCCCTTAAGTAATGCAATCATTCAAAATATTGATCATTTGATTTTCATTATGGATTCACTATTATATTTTTTACCTTTTATCTCTCCAATAAAAACAAAAAAAATCTACATCCAACCGAGCGCTAAATCAAGAGGCTTCAGCTAAACGTACGACCCAACGGGTTCTCCTGCGGCGCGCACATTCATCCGCTGCTACCACGATGATCCGTTGTTTCCGCGGGCGCGGACACGAAACGACGCCCGCCTCGAAACCGAATGCGCGCGCGTTCGCGTTAACGGTAAAATATATACATATACCCTGCGCACACGCAAGAACGGGTTATGCAAAAAGAGCAGCGACGACAACGACGATGATGGGTCCAAGCCGCGACGACCTTGCTCGGCTTTGTGTCACGACCGCTAAGAGATTACTATCTCTCGCCATATAGTTATGTGGTTCCGTTTCATGTTGGAGATGATCTCGAAAAATCTGACGTTTTTCGATGATTTTGTGACGAGCGGGAACCTGGAGCGCGCAAAAATAATTAACGGATCGATGGCGCGCAGGTGTCAGCAACCTCTCGTATAATACGACTTCTCAAAAGCGTCCCGAGAATTCGTGGAGTACAAATAACAGCTTTTTCCTCCTTTCGCGCGGTTTAGCTATTACTCCCGGGACCGAATAAAACCGCGATTTCGATACGCAACCGTTGATTGATTCGACACATCGCCCGCTTTTTCTCGCTCAAATAATAGCTAATACTACATTCTGATATTTGACAGATATTTTAAGTGATTGTTTCGGATTCTTTTTTGTATTTTCTAAATCGGAACTAAAAACAAAGGTACTTTTTTATCACTCAATAAAACCGAGATAAACCGCAATATTACATTTACAATCCCCTAATGTTTATAGACTGTATTCTAAGTTTATAAATTTGTTCATGGACCGCAAGGTTTATCCCGGAATCAGCGCGTTGGCTGCTGACGAAGGGCCGCGCAAAGGAGGCGCGCGAGCTCCTGCACAAGGCGTCCCGCGAGAACGGCGTCGACATCTCGGAGTCGACGCTCGAGCGACTCCTTGACGAGTCTAATAGCGACAGCACGCCCGACACCAAGAAGCCCTCCATCTTCGACCTGCTGCGGTATCCCAATCTGAGGAAGAAGAGCCTTCTGCTGTTCTTCAACTGGTGAGCCTTTCAAACTCCTTATATAATAACATTATTTTCATTAATCTTTTGTGTAATAGACGCGTAATTGCAGGATTTTCTAAAAAAAAAAAAGATTACTCAAATGTATATACACTTGAAAAGATTTCAAAGTCTATAAGGAATAAAAAGCTTCGACTTTTCCTATCGTCTTGTTTACGAGCATAATATAGCGTACAAAGCACTTTCTCGAGCGGCAACTGAAAAACTAGTTTGTATAATATTACCGCGGCCGCCTGGCCACCACCATCATCATCATCATTATCATCATCATCGCATCCTCCTCGTCCTTACAGGCATAATCTAAACGAAAAGCACTTAAGCATCCTCCTATCCCGACTGCCTGCGTATATATATCGTCGCGGAGACGCGAGTCATATTAACCCCCTGCATATATGTACTTGTAATACGTTGTTTGCAGGCTCGTAAACAGCGGCACGTACTACGGACTGTCGTGGAACGCCTCGACGCTCGGCGGCAACGACTACATGAATTTCGTCATATCCGGCCTGGTGGAGGTGCCGGCCTACACCTTTCTCATCTTCACGCTCAACCGCTGGGGCAGGAAGCTCATCCTCTGCGGCTGCATGATCGCCTCCGGCCTCGCCCTCATGGCCACGCTCTTCATACCCGCCGGTCGGTATATATTACAAAACTTGCCGATCTCTCGATCTCTGCCCTTACCGCGCGGCCCATTTTCGCGCATACACGTGGAAAGTTGCGTGCGACCGCTTCTTATTGAATGCATGCGTAATTGCACGGCTATAATTTTAGCTCTAGCGAGATACATTAAAATAATTACCAAGCGATCGAATTTCCAATTGGACTCTACGCGCATTCGCGGAAGATGCTATTTTAATCATTATGAATAATATTTTATAGATTTGAAAAGTTTCATTTTATGTGCGTCGTCGCTTGCCGCCAGACTAGTCAGCTTTAATTATTTGTTGACTTACTGCGGGAAAGAGATTTTATCAAATTTATTAGAAATATATAGATAAGATGATACGCAAAGTTAATGATTTGCGATAAATTACAATTAGTACCGATCGAAGATATCGACGATTTACCATTTTCTCTCTGACTAATAAATAAATCAAGTTGCTTTAGATAGAATATCATAAATATTTTTAAACATTTTAACTAGAATGCTAATTAAATTCTTAATTTTTATAAAATACCATTTTAATAATTGTAAGCACATGCAGTAGCATATAATTATTTGAATTGCTACACTCCATTTGCAGAGATGGTATGGCTGAAGGTGACGTTCGCAATGATTGCGAAGCTGGTGATCACCTCTTCCTACGGCACGATATACGTCTTCACCGCCGAGCAGTTTCCCACGGTCATCAGGAACGTCGGTCTCGGGGCTAGTTCGACGTTCGCCCGAATAGGCGGAGTCATCGCTCCCTACATCAATTTCCTCGTACGTGTATCGTAACGAACGTTCGAGTTTTTTCACATTCTCTATCTCTCACTCTCAAATTATAGTTATAAGTATGTGGTGCTTAATTTTCTTATAACGACGAGACTTTCCGACAGGCGATGTATTGGGAACCGCTGCCGTTCGTGATCTTTGGCTTCTGCTCGCTGCTCGGCGGCGTGCTATCACTGCTGCTACCGGAGACGCTGAATAAGAAACTGCCCGAGACAATTCAGGATGGCGAGGCCTTTGGAATGTAAGTATTATTGGGAAATTTTGGTGACTGACTTGGTAATTTAAAGATTTTGATAAATGGCAGTGATTGTACTCAAAAGCGAAGCTTTTAGTTCCTGTATATATAATAAACTTGAAGAAGGGATGTCAAAAAAAGCATTATTTTTGTTATCATAATTTATTGTTAAAAATCATCAAGTTAAAATTTAATTTCTATTTTAGCACATTAAAGGCACTTAAATACCATTAGGCTGTATCTATATTATTTAGTTGGTGAATTATTTATATAGGTAAATTAAGAGTTACGAAATAAGTTAATATAAATGGAGTCTTTAAAACATTAATATAAACGACATTATAAAGATTGATTGTACATATTTAACGTGTCAATCACGACTTTGCATTGCGTATTTTACATTGGGTTATGCTATTAAATGTAAATGCATTTTAATATTTCTTATGGACGGAAATAATTATTTTTATATGCCAAAGGTAGTTCAACCAATTTTTTGTACATTTATAACAAAATAAAAGTACATTTACCTCTCGATAAAAATTTTCTGTTCAGAGAGCTTTATAATATAATTAACAAATTATAAAAAGATTTGCATGACGCCATTTTATAAATTAACCAATTAATAACGAATTTATTCAATGTCTTTATGTATAATTTTCATACCTGAAAATTTTTTAATGGCATTATTGAGAAATAAATTTATTTTGTTTCAGGAAACGCTCTAAAAGTAAAAAGAAATGGGACGCAGAAGACGTAAATGGCAAAGATGAAATCAACAATATTAAGCAAGTTAAATCGTAACCAAATATCTTTAAATATTATTAAAAATTATTTGGTTTAAATTTTCAAAAGTAAGATTACAGACAAACTTTTACACTTTGAGTATTTTTATCATTTTCATATGTGAAACGCAGAAAATGTATATGAATTCATAAAACAAAGTGTAAACGTTCGTTGAGAAATGGTCGACTTATGTTTATGTAAACATGTACATATTAACAAAGGGTCTGCCAAATTATAGATTAATTCTAATTAAGGAATTTATCGTTTTTATAAAGTATTTTCGTTAGTAGAAAGTTCGTTTCGCATAAAAAAGTACTTTTATACTAAACTATTTATAGAACGTAAAATGCGGATGAATTGTTTCTTCTTTATATATTGTTATCATGAGTAGTCTCGTTACTAGTATAATTATTATTATTAATTATAAAACTCTTTTAATTTAAGTTCTGAGTCGTATTATTAAATGTAGTGAATTCATTCATCCGCATGATTAACAACCATCGTTAAGAAAACGATTGTTTAACAATACACACAAATGTACAACGATGAAAAATAATTTTTACCATACTTCGCTTTGTCATAAGAGGCTTCATATTTTCCTACTATCTTGTCATAGAATTTAACAAGAAATCTTGAGCAAGTACCAAAGTATGAACATTTTTATATATTAAGTATATGAAATACAAACACGACAATTGTACCAAATGGTTGTGCTCACGATTAAATTCAGCATTGCTCATTCTATTTCACAATGAATACTGAACTGCGATATAGGTCCTAATGTAAAATTTATTCTGAAATTTCTATATTTTTATCTCACCTAAAGACTGACCAAAACGCACAAAAGTAATTATAGCTTAATGAATAATCTCGTGTAAACATGTCAGCAGATAAAATTTCGGAATAAATTGATTTCGATTGCTTCTTAATGCACTTAGTTAATTAAGATATACTATTGTCTTTTTGTATTTTATAAATTGTAAAAGGAAATTACATTCACAAAAAATTGTATGAAAAATTTCAACATTGCAACATTCAAAAATCATTTTATTTTTAAAAATTTGTAAAACTACACTTTAATAAAACGATACAAAATAAGTTATTCTCGATTTCATGTACATGTATTAGCCATTTTCGTCATTTCTAATAGTATCTATAAATTATTGTTTATTAGACGAAAATTATTAGATTTTAAATTAATTATTTTTAACAATTGATTATCGAATTATCTTATACTCAATTCTTTTTTTTCAACAAGATTTGTCGGCGCATTACCATCTCTATTGATAGTGTAAACTATTGATAATTGTTTCGGAATACACTCCGTTGCTCTACATGTCATTATGTCCAGCATAATGTGCATTTGTTTTTGTTCTGTACCTTCAGGTACATTTATCGACAATGGGTTTGACAGATTACCTTTTGAGTCAGATGCTTTCCAATCGTCAGATGGTAACATCAAGGACCACTTCTGTGGTGCCTCTGCATTTAACTTTAAATCATTCTGGAATACTGGCGAGAACGATATAGATAAAGCTGAATCTTTTGTACTAACTGTAGAGGTAAAATTATAAGTATGTTCTCCTCTATTCCATGCTTCAGCTGGAAGATCAACAGGGATCTAAAATTTTAAATAGATTTTCTTGTTAAAAATTCTAGATATAAGAGCTAGACATCATTATGTGACTTACCACGTGTATTTTTTCAATATCAGATAAATCAAGAGCTTTAATGCAATGATTGTTTGTATCTGCTATATATAGAGTATTTCCATTTTGGCTGACTGCTAATCCACTGGGCTCATCAAACTGAAAGAGAAGATCCTTGACTGAAGTCTCGTTTGAATTTTTTAAAGCTGTCAACAAACTTTTCATGCCAAAAAAGCTTACACTATTATTTTTGGATGGTTTTCCACTGCCACACACTGTCACACAATTACCCTCACTATCTGTTTTCTTAATTTTATGGTTATAAGTATCTGCAATGTAAACCATTTTATCTGCATTATTCCAAGCTACACCTAATGGATGTTGCAATTTTGCAGAATACTTTTTGCCATCTTGGTCACCAAAACAATGCAAATTCTAGGATAAAGTATTATTAGTTATACATTAATTTTTTCAAAAGATTATGTACAAATTTTTTTTTTCAATACGTCCATGAAACAGGCCTTTTTAATGTCCGAAAGGCGTGTAGAAAATCGCGCATTCTGTGCGTGATTTTGGAAAGGGTGAGAAAAATAAAAGAATTATTTTTTCACAGGCTTTAGTGTCAAATTTATAAATTTGATGGCTTTTTGGCCTGTTTAGTTGGATATAGATAACTTTTAAATTTTGATAGGTGCACATAATGAAATCTATAAAAATGGAATGATTTGTAACTATGTTGTTTACGACTCTAAATGCACGATCCGCTACCCAACTTTCATGCACATAAAAAGGCCCTCTTATGCTCTCGATAAAAAAATACGGTATGTAGTAGGGAAGCAGAGCTATTTCAGACTGGGGTGAGGTACCTTGAGCACGCGTCTTCATCTCGGGCGCCTTTGGCGCCCTTGACTCCAATTCATGCTGAACACCTCACCTTTGTTTGAAATAGCTCATTTTCACCCCTTATTGCACAATGTACTCTTCCTACCGTTGGATTATTATCAGCTCCACAAACTGGCAAAACTTTTCCGTCATCAAGACAAACTCTTCTTACAGTACTACTTTCACTGTCAGCAAAGAAAACCGATTTAAATTCTTGAGCTACTGCAAGCCCTGAAGGTTGAGCTAAACTTGCAGCATGAGCATAAGAATTATTTCTGTTCGCTTCTCTTCCATTCCCAATTATATTTGCACATGTTCCTGCTTTGTACTCCCTAATGCAAGAAGTTTTTATATTATTATATTTTTTTTACTTTAGAAGTATCTTACTAGTATTTTACATACTTTTTTTTCCACCAAATAGTATCTTCTAAAAATAAAGCCCAAATCTGATGGGTTCCTGCTATGGCTATTAATAGAACTGGTACAGTTTTTCCATCATGCTCATGGTTATAAATAGCAACATCCCATGGGGATGATAGTTCTTGTTCTTTTCCTATTTTACCACCAGTATAGTCACGCCCTTGACTTCCTGTTCCAGCAATAGTAGTAACACTTTTTTCTTTTAGGTTTATCTAAACATGTATATTAAATTTTTCATAAAGCAAATTAATAGCTAATACAATTAATTGAATCTTTTTATTGTATTTTACTTACTTTTCTGATTGCGTGATTTTCATTATCAGCAACAAAAACATTGTCATTAAGTACACAAACTCCTTGAGGTGCATTAAATCGGGCAGTTTCAAAATTTCCATCTTTAAAACCAGATGAATATCCACCAATAACATTTTCAACTTTACCATTTTTCCCCATTATTAATATTCTATTATTACCAGTATCTGAGACTACTAACTTTTCCTCAGATTCAGTTTTGAATGCATGAATTTTTCCAGGAAATAGTAAACTACCTTTATTCATGGGTAAAATATGTTGAGCAAGTTTAAGAGGAATAGTTTCATTTGAAATTTGTTTCAACGATTTAAAATATTTAAGAGCAACTTTTGTATATAAAAATAGTTCTTCCCTATGTCCTTCACCTACTAAGACAAAAAGTGGTTGTCCTTTTGGTCCTGAAATTGAAGTTGACACTTTAATAGTTTGTTACTCAATATGCAACACTTTTGATGTATACAAACACATACCTAGCATAACTAAACTTGGCCAGCAGACAATACCAATATCTCGCCACATAGAAAGTTTAGCATCATTTACAACAGGATGTCCTATGTTATACCTTTGAACTGCTGCAAGAATTTTGCTAGAATCACGTTCATTGGCAAATTTTGCACTATGTACACCGACCTAAATTTTGTGAATCGCTTTTTAAAATTTTTTATTAATAAAATTTATATTTGCAGATTTAAATACTTTTGTACTAACAACAACAAGGCCATCTTGAATAGAAAACCTTTTCTCTAAAGCATCTAAGTCTGGTAAAATATGCATACAATTTATACAGCAGTAAGTGAAGAAGTCTAAGATGACAATTTTGCCAGCTAGATGCTTGTGTATAGATAAACTCTCCGAGACATTAAACCACTCCAAACCTATAAATAAAAAATAAACTTAAGAAGATATAAAGGAATATTTAAAAATGTTAAACCAAACAAAAAATTATCAGTGAGCTTTCTTTTATTAACCAATTTAATTAGTATAAAAATATAAATTAGCTAATCTTAAATAAATAATTTATTCATCCTTAAGAGGTAAATCAAACTCTTTATGGAGACTGGCAGTAGTAACACCACGCATTGATGCCAATGCTCCTAAAACTACTTGAGTGGCATCTTTAATATCGTTGTACTGGTGGAGTAATTCCATGATTTCTTTTACAGAGTCTTGCAACTCTGCATTTTTTTTCAATTCTATTAATTCTGATTCTAAAGATTCCTTAATCCCTGAAAATCGAGCATATTCCTTCTTTTCTTCTTCTGTTAAAGGCTTATCATTTTTAGTAGGGGTCTCTTTTTGAGGTGTAGAATTACTTTTGGATATTTCCTCCCGATTACGTTTGATGCCTCTAGAGGTTGACATTATTATGATTTACACAAGGATTACTGTACCTAAAAATGAGAAATAGTTGTTTATAGTCTCCCTATTATATTCTGTCAAAGTTATTCATACTTAATACAGTCAATCAATTAGTAGAAAAGTAGCTCACAACCTGTAGCCATTAGATTTCACTGTGTAGAATAATTAATAACCCAAGAAAATTAGTAACAATTGATTAAAATTGATCAAAAAGCATTTAAACTGACCTTTCGCAAAATCGTTGACTTGAACTCCCGCCTCAGCGTAAGCCTTGATGTGCTTCAGAACGATTTTCTCCTTTTCGCTCTCCTCTTTCACGCTGCTCACAACCCTGCGAAGCTCGATGCAGATCTGCGTTAGATCCTCCACTGTGCTTTGCACGCTCATTTTTTTTAGCCTTTCCGCGAAACCGCCGCGATCTTCTGCACCCCTGAAGAAGTCACCGCCTTGTCGCCGCCGATCGCTCGTGCTATGAGCCACAGATGATTTGTGGAAGTCGCGACGCGGCGTTGTCAAGTTTATAAGGCCTCGATAGTGATGCTGCTGGTGGCACGATTTCACTCTGAGCGCAAAGTTACGGACGAGACGAAAGCCGAAGCTTGTAGTCGCGCACGGCATTTCAATAGTATTTATGTAAACGGCAGAATTCGTATCTACCACTTGGTATGCGCGAATCGTCGCTGACAATTCGCGACTGAATCCATAATGCTGCACAACTGAGTTTTCAAGTTCAAATATGTTATTGTTATTTTTCGTAATATGATGCTACCGAATACCGACAGTGCAAATTGTCTACCTTATCGACGTCGGCATGTATGGATACATATGCGAGGTGAAATGAGCGTGTTTATATATATCTATGATTCAATCTGCATGCCGTCTCTTGTCGGCCGTCCCTCTATTGCTGCGTTGCCAGCAGACACCGGAACAGCTGATGCGAAGCGCATGTGTGTATTTTTGGAGCTGGAAGCGGAGATGGAGGTTACAGTGGTCGAAATTAATTAGCTAATGTGATTAAGAAAAGATAGTCTTCGGGTGTGTAAATAGCTTTATAAGATTAATTAAAAGAGCTTATGTCCATATATGCCTGTAATACTTACAGAAGGACCAACAGGTGGAATTGAAAATGCCTGGCTCTGTTATCTGTGATCTAGTCAACAAATATTTATTTTGATATAAGTAACAATCAAACATATTTATATATATGTACAAGCAGAATTTAGGGAAGTGGTGAGTTAATTAATAATGAAATGAAAGCTTCTATTTATGGATACTGATATAACACCATTTATAAAAACGAAATTTTTACTGAATGAGTCATTTATGATTATATCCTTTTCTGTAGAGTTTTTGAAAGAACCTGGCTGTGAAGAATTTTGCCTAATCCTACTCTTTTACATTAAGCAAAAATGGAGTTAATGGGCAATGGAAATAGATCTGATTCAAACACTGATCATGTTCCATTAGATATGAGTCAAAGGATAATTTCCATGGAACAAGATAACTATCCAGCACAAGCAGTAAATATTAATCTTTTTTTTTTTTTTGTTATTTAAAACATTAAATTATTTATTACTTCTATAGGAAACAAGCACTGAGGATGAATCTCACAATCCAGAGGAACCTGTTGATTTTGTTTTAGCCTATGTAGATAATGGAAATGTTTCTCATGCAAATAAAAGAGAAGCATTTGAAAGAAGTTTGTTAGATCAAGGATTGAGATTAGAATATGAACAGAATCGTCAATTGTGTTTTGTTAAAATCTATGCTTCTAAAGTCAGTAGCTATCATGCTTTATGATTTCCAAATATCAAACCTTCTCATAAAATATGTAACATTTAAAAAAAGCTAATATTGTTGAATTAAATTCACAGGAAATATTATGCAGGTACTGTGAAATTATGAAACTCAGAATGCCAATTAAGCCACTGCCTAATGAGGAATTAATAGAAGAAACAGATTTATTTGATGATGCTAAATCTTGGTTTATTAAATTGTTTAGTTTTGCACAATTAGATTTAGTTAAGTTTCCACCAAAGGAATATCAACTTGCAGCTGAATATTCTAGGGATAAAGATTATTTGTATGTAGACCATACTTATCAAAAGTAGTATTTATTTATGCATGCCTTTACTATAATATGCTATAACTAAGTAGTTAATCCCTTTTATTTTATGCACAAAAAAGATTTAATACAGAGGACAAGAATTTTTTACCTACTCATATTCGTATAATGATCGTGGATTTTATTTTGGGAAGACAGTGTGAAGGTATTCAGCGTTTATTAGCTGCAGGTGTATATTCTGCAGCATATCCATTGCATGATGTAAGGTTTTTATTTCAATCATAGTAAAAGTTATTTTTATTTATTAGTTATTTTAATTACTAGCTGAATAGTTTTTTTTTAACAAAGCTATCATTTGAAAATTTGTGTCATTTTTAACAAAGCTACATTGAATTTTATTTTTTAAGGGAACTATCAAACAAAAAGGAAGTACCAGATTCTTACTTTTTGAAGATTGGGCTAAAATCAAACATTGGATTAAGGTGCAACCTCTGGACACAGTACGAGAATACTTTGGAGTTAATTTTGCTATGTATTTTGCATGGCTTGGATTTTATACTTATATGCTTATACCTGCAAGTATAGTTGGGCTTCTGTGTTTCTTTTATGGTAAAAATATTACTTGTCTCAATACTAAAATTTTATAATGATTATTAAAAGACTTTATTGCTTCTATTTTACAGGACTTGTAACCATAAATTCAAATCGATTAGCTGAAGATGCTTGTAGTGACTGGGCTAAAGAAACTATTATGTGTCCCCAATGTGACAAGACTTGTGATTTTTGGAGATTAAGTGAAACTTGTTTGTTAACACGTGTCACATACTTATTTGATAATCCATCTGTTGTCTATTTTGCTGCTTTCATGTCTGTATGGTCAGTACTTTATCTTGAGTTATGGAAAAGAAGAGCTGCAGCTTTGAGTTACCGTTGGGGATTAGTTGGTTGGGACAGAACGACTGATCATTCACGACCACAATATTTATCTGCTATTGCAAATGCTAAATTAATCAAAGTTAAAGAAAAGGTATTTATTACTTGAAATAGTTTTTAATAGCAACTAATTAATGTAATTTAAGTGAATTCATCTAGTTATTTTAAAACTGCTTAAAAATTTCTATAAAATTTTCATACTATCCCTCTCTCATGATGCTCATATTTACTCGTAAGAGGACATTGTGTGTGTATAAATAAATAAATTAAAAAAAGATTTATAAAAAAAAAATACTTTTTGTTGAAATCAAAGAATTTTTATTTTTAAAAGCCAATCAATAACGAATTAATTTTAGTACATTTTAAATTGAATTTTTCCAGGTCAACCCTATTACAGGAGAAAAAGAGCCACATGTCAGTTTTTGGAAAGTCAGAGTTCCAGCAACATTTTTCAGTTTTTCAGTTGTTCTCTTATTAACTGCACTAGCACTTGCAGCAGTATTTGCTGTTGTTTTATACCGAATGGCAAGCATAACTTCAACATCATTATTTGGTAGAGAAGTTGATTCAGCAAGTTATAAGACCTTTGCTATTCCAGCAATTGCAGCCGCAATCAATTTGGTACATAAATATAAATATTATGTTATAAAACTTATTCCTCAAATTTCTTGCTATTAATAAAAAATCTTTTTCACAGGTATGCATTTTAGTTTTAAACTACATTTATGACTGGCTTGCAGAGTATTTGACAGAAATGGAATATTTAAGAACTCAAGCTGAATTTGATGATAGTCTTACACTTAAAGTTTATCTATTTCAATTTATCAACTACTATGCTTCTATATTCTATGTTGCTTTTCTAAAAGGTAAATTTGTAGGATATCCAAAAAAATATAACAAAATACTTGGGTATAGGTAGGTTGAATAAATATGTACTATTGACACTTTAGACCTAATTTTTATTTTAAATATAATGGTATTTTTTGTAGACAGGAAGAATGTTCACCTGGAGGATGTTTAATGGAGCTATCAATTCAATTAGTTATTATTATGATAGGAAAACAAATATTGTATACAGTGATGGAAATGTTTTTACCTATACTATATAAGTACTGGTCATTATTTCGTATTCATACTGGTCTAAAACAAAGAGATCCTATTGTTTCTCGCAGTCAATGGATACGAGATTTAAAACTTCTTGATTGGAGTGAGTCATAAAAATTAAAAATAAAAATTAAACAGAGTAACAGTACTACTAAGAATTTATTTTTAAAGGTGCTAGGGGATTATATGATGAATATTTAGAAATGGTTATTCAGTTTGGATTTATTATGCTATTTGTAGTAGCATTTCCACTGGCTCCTTTATTCGCGCTTGCAAATAACGTACTTGAGATGCGCTTAGATGCTGCGAAATTTTTACGACATTATCGTCGACCCGTACCGCGTCGAGCTCGTGACATCGGCATCTGGGGACGCATTCTTGATGCACTAGCTCGTATATCCATAATGACAAATGTATGCACATTAAAAAAATTTTGGAACATGTAGATCTTGCTAGTTAATTGTTGTCATAGATCTTTTGTTATTCTATAATGGTAAATATTTTTTTATTTTTTATTTTAGGGCTTTATCATAGCATTTTCCTCAACATTTATACCTCGATTAGTATATATGACTGTAGTTAGTCCTAACAAAACAGATATTGGCTTTTTAAATCATAGTCTCGCTCTGTTTGATACTAAAGATTTTGCTGCTGGTACAGCTCCCATATACAGTTCCTTTGAAAATGTCACAACATGTCGTTATACAGAGTACAGAAACCCACCCGACCACTTTGAATTGCCATATAAAAGACCAACTATCTATTGGCACATTCTTGCTGCTAGATTAGCATTTGTTGTAGTGTTTCAGGTGATAAATTTGTTTTTTATAATTATAACACATATGAAATATATTCTATTAACTAAAAAACAAATTAATTCATTTTTTAGAATGCTGTAGGGTTAGTAACAATGGCTGTGCAATGGTGCCTATCAGGAATACCACGAAAACTGAGTGATCAAATTAAACGAGAAGCCTATCTAACAGAAGAATTAATAATTAAACGGGAAGCTGAAAGAGCTAAAAATAAATTAGGAACTGATGATTATTTATTAAACAACAGCAACGATAATCTGAGAAAAAGAAACACACATACAGAATTTTCTGAAAATTTATAATAATTTTAACGGCGTGCCTTTGAAAAAATTTTGAATCTTCAAAATATTTTTATGAAAATGTTTTAATTTAAAGCAATTCTAAAATACTCATTATTGAAATTAGCATCTAAATTTTTAATCTATTTTGGCATAATAATCAACATTATACAATTTTTGTTCATGATAAATTGTATTTCAGCATTTTCATAACTATAAATAGTTACTATATATATAACATCCCTAGCAAAAATTTTAAAATGTAAATAAATCTAGATAAATGTAAAAAAAGTGTAAAAAAAGCGTAAAAAAAGTGTAAAAAAACTACTAGATTTCGGACGTTTTTTTACATTCTTTTACTCTTTTCTACACTTTCTTTACACTTTTTTACATTTTTGTAACTATCTTACGGTTTTTTAATATTTTGTAACACTTTCTTTGAAACTCATAATTCAAAAATTCTTTTACAGTTTTTTACACTTCTTCACATTTATTAACAAATTTTTTTAGTTTTGTAATGCTTATTAACATTTGATTATAGTGTTTTTATATTTTTTTACATTTTAATATGTTTTTTACACTTTTTTTTATTCTTATTGTTTTTATTTTTGTACACTTCTTTACATTTTTTTTACACTTTCTTACATTTTGTTATATGTATAGATTTTTTATGGCTAGTAAAAATTTTATGAACTGTAGGAAAGTGTAGGAAAATGTAAAGGAGTATATAAAAAAATGCAAAAAAGTGTAAATAAGTGTCGAAAACTGCAAGTTTTTATGGATTTTTACAAATTTTATGAAATGTACAAAAGTTTACGAAAATGTAAAGAAAGTGTAAATAAAGTGGAAATTCAGTATCAAACTACATTGTTATTACACTTTCTTACACTTTTTTACACGTTTCTACACTTGTGAAACAATTTTGCTACATCATCAGAGTTTTTTAAAATTTTTTCAAATGACTTGATATGATTTATGTCAACTTATACCTATAAGGAATTTATGATCTGAAATCTTTGCACGTTTCTATAATTTTGTTTATAATTTTATATATGTATATATTATCATGGTAAAGGTATTTTTAAAATTTTATCTTTTACGTGATATATCAAATGAACAATTTTTTTTTCTTATTTATAAAGTTTTTATAAAAATTATGAATTTGATAAAATAGTTAAAAATTTTATTTGTAGTTTTCTCTAAAGCCTAGTGACTATAAGTCATTATAGTCACTATATACTACAGTATCCTCTACTCCTTCTCTATATAAAATGCAAGTATACAGTATAAGTACAAGCAGCGTTGGCCGCGCACTATTTTGACTGTATGAAGTGTATATCTATATATACTGTATATATAGATATACATTCCTTGCAGTCAGAATAGTGCGCGGCCA
>UXGD01000052.1:0-128200 GCA_900474315.1 Torymus auratus
AAAATAACCTAAATTTCGTTCGAATAATTTTTTAGGGTGCCGTTGATATTTGGGCTCAAAACTGCGTAGGATGGTAGCCCGAGTAGAAATGAATCCGACATGTGACAAGGCACGAGTCAGGCCCTGATAATGCCAGATAAGGTCTGAGCAGGGCCTGACTCGTGCCTTGTCATATGCCGGATTCATTTCTACTCGGGAGATTATTACATTGCGCAGGGCAACTATCTCCAAGACGAAATTCGATATATTTATTTTGATAATATAGAATTTACCGTGTTCTGTCGGTAAAACAGCGTACATGAGTACAACACCCCCTCCTGATGTATTTATTTTATATACAAAATTTAGTATTAATACTCCATTCGATTGGTACTATGGGGATTGCTTAAAATTTTTAATGAGTGAAGATAAGAAGTATAACAAGTACAATAGAAAAATTAAAATGAATAATTTTCTAACTATTTTTGTTAATAAAGAATTTTTATTAACATATTAATACAGACTTATTGTATAAATCAAAAATATGATGATTAGAAGATTGATGACAGACTTTTATCTGCAACATCTTTTGGTGTCATGCCATTATCATCTTTTGTTAACTGAGCATTCATGGACAAAAGATATTTGACAACTTGTTCATGTCCACAAGACGCTGCATAATGCAAAGGTGTTTGACCATCTACGTCTACAGCATTCACATCAGATCCGGCTTCAACGAGGCACTTAAAAATCTTTAGGTCACCTCTGTCGGCGGCCCAATGTATTGGGAGCATACCATCTTCATCCTTCACACTTATATCTTTCTTATGTCGAGATAAAAAGAGCCGTACCTTTTCTTCGTTGCAATCTTTTACCCAGTCAAGAAGAGTTTTATCAATATCTTTTAATTCAGTATCGGTATTGGGTAGTCTGCTCACCACTACCCAGGCATTTGACTTTGATTGCGTATCTTTTTCCCAGTTAGGATCTAGTTTTCCTACAGCTCGAATATAACTTCCCATTGCCACCTCTTTGCTCATATCTCCCAAACTTTTCCAAGCTTCCCATTTATGCTTAGCTTGCATCTGATACCAACTTGGAGCTGGTATGTCACAAGGACCACAAGTAGCCTGTTTATAAAGTCCATAAAAACCCAACAATTGTCCTGTGTCTAGTTGTGATGCTAGAGACTGCAGATGAGATGCTGCACTGTTAAATGTTTCTTCAAGATCCGAAGATTCAAAGTCTAAACTTTCAGCCATATTTAATTAAGTCTGCTACTATTTTCACTACAGTAGAAAAAATTTAGTTATCAGAGAACCTTACAAAAACTCGTTTACGATCAAGATGATGTTCCACTGTTTCAAATGCAGACTGTTGTGATTCTTGATCTTTGAATCTTATAAAACCATAACCTTTGCTCAGACCTGTACTTTTATCAAATATAACATTAGCATTATTGACTGGACCATACTTAGAAAAATAATTTTTGAGTTCTCTTGTTCCTATTGTCCAGGGCAAATTGCTTACATAAATAGTTCTAATTGCTTGAACAATTTTTGATTCCATGTCGAAGTTTAAGCTTTTTTAATTTCTAACAAATGGATTGTATGATCTTGCATTAACTCATTAACATCAAGTCCACAACCTTTCCCAAGATCTGTTAATGGTACATGTGAACAAACTAGGCCCCACTTATTTAACAGATGTTCAATAGACCAATCAGCACTTCGCTCTTGATAAGTGCATAAAAATCTTGCAGCTGGATTTCTTTCTAACAAAAAACCAACTGTTACAACAATGTCTTCAAAGACAGAAGGATCGTAAAAACAATCTGAGCCCAGTATAAGATCTAAAGGTCCAAGAGTAAATAGGCTAGACAAAAAAAAGCCCCAAGTAATGCCAACAACTTTTACTTGAGAAAGAATTCCATTCAATTCACAACTTCTTTTTATATGTTGCAAGCTCTTAGGTAAAGTTGCAGAATCACTGAGTGTAACAGAAGCTCCACACTTACTAGCTACTATTCCAGGAAGGGCTGTACCTAAAAATTGATATTAATATTTAGGCTTTATTCTTCAAAAATTAAAATAACATTTGAAATATTAATTTAGTTTGATTTATTATTGTCTACATAAAATAAAAGTAAATATTTAATGAACAGTTGTCTAAAAAAGTATTGGTATTTTTACTTTATTCTGACAATAAGGAACTTGATAAAAAACATTTAAACGTTATAAATTATAAAATAAGTTCAGAAAAACTAAAATATTATTTAAATTACAGATTGAAAAGACTGATTACATAATTTTTCATTTAAAATATAATTTAAAGATAATCTTGTAAATCATAGAATTATACATAAGTATTAATGAAATATATTAATGAAATATATTTGTTTTGATAATTAATATCTATGCCTTTGTGCATACAAATTCTAATGTACATTAAACATATTCTTGAAACATTGATAGATTAGAAATTTATCATAATTCATCGATTAATATGAAAATAAAAGCAATTTTGTATTGTCTGCGTATATTACAACAATATCTTTCTTTTATAAAATTTTGTATACAAACAAGTGAGCTAATCAAGATAGCATATTATTAGTAACAATACAATAAACTATATTAGAAATAATAAAAAAATGCAAATAACTTTTTACCTGAACCAAGTTCTAAAACTCGTTTGCCAGAAAGTTCCTTTCGGTGATCCCACAAGTACCAGGCTAAAACTGGAGCCGAAGGCCAGGTATAAAAATGGTAGCTTGCTTGAAGTAGCTAAAAAAGCAAATAAAATGTAAATCTAATGTTCGTCAAATGTGTCCAGTTAGTGAAATGCGAATAAATGATGATCATTTATTGTACGCTATTACAACCAGACCCGCGTGCACGTGTGTACGATCATGTGTATACGTTTAAGTATAGTCTATACCCCACGGAGAGAAAGAGAGTCAGAGAGAGAGAGAGAGAGAGGGAGAGAGAGAGATATCAGCAAAACCTAACCACAACGTCACGTTCTGTTCTACGTGTTCTCGCGAGGCGCGTAACACCGGTAGCAGACGGATTTTTTCATGGGACTATCCGACGAGCGAAGGAGAAAGATGCTCTGAAGACGTGCACGCGCGCACTTACCTCGGGGATAAAGACTTCGAGACTCTCCTGGAGCTCGTCTTCGTCGCCTTCGTCGTCACTACGCGATGACGCTCTGCCCGACGTGAAAAAGAACTTTTTCACTTGTTCGGAGGCGACACCATCGGACATTAGGCCGTACGCGGATGTACTCGTGTGGAAGCCAAAGCTGTGCTCCAATCCCGGCATATCACACGGACAGGCGCGCGCGCATCACAACACTATTTCGCGCTTGCTTGACTTGTTCTTATAAGTAATCGCATTTTTTTTTTCAATTACACTCACGAAAAAGGTAAAACTCGTTACAGTTGACGCTCAACCATATGTCGAAGATAAGACGCGAGTAGAGATGAGATTTCCAGCGCGAGAGGCTGGAGAAAATTAAAAGCATTTGGCAATGACTAGGGACACGAAGTTGTGTGTGTGCACTGAGCACGCGTGCGACGTTGTCACGTGCCCAGTGTTTATTAAAAGGGCGCTAAATTTAAATGCTTCGAACGTTTATATGCTTATTTTATTTTACACTTAGGTGATTCATTCAATTAATATTTTATAATATTTAAAAAGTTTTCTTCTAGCTTAATTTTTTTTTTATATTAATATGGATTCCTTTTAGGTCGTCTAATTTTCTGATCCAAATATATTATAGGGTTTTTGATTATTTTTTACTCTACAGAAGCAGAATAAGTACTTATAATGAATAATAATTAGTACATAGCGAAGTCATGAAAATGTTTCAATTGCAGTTAAGTTACGAAATGAAGAAGCTGCAGAAAAGAGATAAATTATTGTGTTTTATTTCACATTACATAACTGTAAGTTATAGACCGCGAAGTAAAATGTTAGGTAATATCCATATGGTCCACAAGCAGAGTGGTGTGCCTGAATCGGCCTTTCCAATCTATGATCCATTTCAATTGACGATTTAATCGTGATTTATTACGTTAATTAACTCAACGTATATTAAAATAAAAATAATTAAATCCTTTCTCATGTTTTTTATTCAAATACTTCGAAAATGAATCGCGATTTTATCTAATATACTTATATAGCATATATGTCGGTTAAAATTACAAAAAAATAAAAACGCTACCAGTACCTAAGAACTTAATATTCAACATATTATAGTGATTGATTCACATACCAGTGTTTATAATGATTTTAGAAAACAAATCAATTAATTGTTATATGTTATATAGCTCAAGATATTCGGTTGTATGAAAAGTGTTTCGTCTATATCAGTTAGAGATAAACTCTTTATCTTTTCCTACAAAAAATAGAGATTATCGATAGTAGGCTATATATATAACAACTGTTTAACTATACATTTCATTCAGTTTCGATATAGGCATTCAAATATATTTTGGAAACTCGTTATTCTTTAATTTATCTTTGGAAATAATTATCATAATGGAAAATAATATCTATAACTTTTACTGGTAGTACAGTAAAGATCGTATTTTTATATAGCATATGAAACGAAAATATTCTATAAATAAGCTAATTGTGCAAGTGTCTATATTTACCTACATTCTTTGCAAAAGGAAGAAAGAAAAACACGCGCACGGCATGCCGGTCATTGTTTCTGTAAAAAGAGAACCGAAATTGTCGAATTAGCAATATTATTATTATTGCTTTATATTCTTTTTTTATCACTGCCAGATTAAGATTGTAGATCATCGACCATCGGTGTGCACGCACGGAGCTCGCGCGTCCAATCAGTGGTCCTACATCCGCGATCCACGTGACGTCTATATAG
The DNA here is from genome assembly GCA_900474315.1 of Torymus auratus. Classification (NCBI taxonomy): domain Eukaryota; kingdom Metazoa; phylum Arthropoda; class Insecta; order Hymenoptera; family Torymidae; genus Torymus; species Torymus auratus. Next base: position 4,873 of record UXGD01000052.1, read on the forward strand.
CGACCAGACCAGGAATCAGGACTTTCAGGAGTGGAGTGTGTGAGAGCAAAACAAAACATTGCTCATCATAGCGACTCTTACACATGCCTATCCCCGTATTGTCTCGTCATTTGGCAACTGCGCAAATGCATCTCCGGCGACGAGTGCGCACTGTGCCAGCGCATAGTAGTGCTGGCCGCCGCCACATCGGGCCAATTTGAGAGTGTGAAAAAAATGTCGGTACTCGCTACGACTGCTGCAGTGCTGTGGCGACTAGCACTCATGCATTCGTCTCTGGGCGGCGCGTTTTATCGATTAAAAAGTTCGTTAAGGTAAACGAGTCGCCGCTTTGAGGTTAGAGAGACTCGCACACACAGCCGCTCGCGCTATCAGCGCACGGTGATCGGTGCATCGAGCCGTATCCGTTGCGCGCGCTGCAGAGCGCATCGACAATTCCAAAATGTGAGCCGCGCGCCAGTCGTCATCCTTGAAAGGGGGAACACGCGCGGCAAGAAAAGACGTAAAGAAAGGCGTCGTCGAGGGACAGACAGAGAAGAGAGAGAAAGAGAGGAGAGGTGATAGAGGTAGGAGGAGGAAAAATGGAGCCGAGTACCGCCGACGACGACTGAAAAGTGCAGCAGCCGTCGTCGCGTGTCGCTCTTTCCCTCGGCTTCGTCGTTTTCTCTCTCTCGCGGATCGCCTTAAAGATGGAGGAACTCGGCGAGAAGAAGTTCCTTTCGAGGCGACGCTCCACCGTCTCCCAGTCGCTGAAAGTCAAGGACGAGCGGACGGCCAACGTGAAGAAGGTGCGTGAAGTGCGTGAGACCATTGTTACGATCATTCATTCCTACTCGCAAACACTCGCGCGCTTACGGCGCGCAGAAGCGTTCAGCTGCGCGCCTGGCTGCGTAAACAAATGGTTCATTTTTGCGAACGATTTACAGGTGACGGCGATACTGCAGAAACCGGAGACTAGCCGAACGCCGGAGGAGTGTGAAATTCTTCTGTCGTGCAGCGACATCGTCAAGGAAGTAAACCTCAGGTGTGCTTCACTCGCATTGTTATTGTTTTTGTATCAATGTTTGTGTTTACATTGCGCAATTTGATAATGTTTACCTTACGTGTTTTTATACATTGTTCATTCATTTTGGAGCAAAGATCTCAGCACAATGAGATTAAAGGTTCTCTATAGTTGTCTTATTAGATTAGCTTTAACGGGGACTTTCTAAAAATGAATTGTGACACATTCAATAGAAATGATAAAACAGAAATAGAAAATTAATCAATTTTGCTTATTAAAGTGACAATCAATTATAAATTTCTATAAAGAGCTAATAGTTTATAATAATTCTCTAACTTATTAATCATAAATATAATTTAAGCATTCAAATAGAAAATAATATTTTTACATACCTATATGTAAATATTTATTAATTTAATTGTTATTATTTGCAGGCAACAAAAAAGGGATAAAGTAAAAGCTAGATTAGAAGAAGTTGAAGACCCACCAGAAGTTTTAGAAGAAAAGTGTATAAGGTTAGCAGCTGCAATTAGTCGAGCTTCGTCGCTAACTGTTTACACTGGTGCAGGTATAAGTACAGCTGCTTCAATTCCAGACTACAGAGGAACTAATGGAGTATGGACGCGAATGCAGCAAGGAAAAGATATCGGGTCGGTACCCAATGTAATTTTTTGACTATTATAGATTGTGTTTAAAATATTTAAACCATTATCAAGTAATAACTAGGCAGATGTGCAACTTACATAAAAACTTTTGAGATTAAATTGTGTGATTTAGTAATATATCAACATATGATTTTTTTTTTTTTTTTTTTTTTTTTTTCCTGTAAACATGGTTATAATTATTTTATTAATAATAGTTTTCTATTTCTTATAATAAACAGAAATCACGATCTCAGCCAAGCAGAACCTACATTAACACATATGGCCTTGTATGCTTTATACAAAGCAGGAGTCTTGAAGCATATAGTATCGCAAAACTGTGATGGGTTGCACCTACGTAGTGGTATACCTAGAGGTTTACTCTCAGAGGTTCATGGAAATATGTATGTCGAAGTTTGTCGCGTTTGTAAACCATCGCGTGAATATTGGAGACTGTTTGATGTAACCGAGAAAACAGCGAGGTACGCGCATGCAACTGGACGAATTTGTCACAAATGTAACTCATCTCTGCAGGACTCGATAGTTCATTTCGGCGAACGTGGAAATCTACTGTGGCCAATCAACTGGAATGGTGCTAGCAGAGCCTCTAAACAGGCTGATGTTATACTTTGTTTGGGCTCAAGTTTAAAGGTTTTTAATTAATCTATTAATATTTTTAAATACTAACAAAAAGCCTATAATAAATAACTCTGCAGCTAATAATTTCTTTCGCATGATAACATTAAAAATATAACTACAATAGAAATAAAACTATGATATTAGATTTTTGAAATTTTGAAACGGTGCTGAATCTGTTAATATTTATGAATGTAATTAATGAATTCCTTACATTTAAATAAATTCTTAGTATTCCTTTATTACGTTTCTAGTTACTGCAAAATTAAATCGTAATATCAGGTTTATTACATTTTAAAAGTATTAAATTTATTTTACTTAATAATGCTCATATTTCAATAAGATATTTTTGAAAGTTGAAAATCCTTAATCAAAAAATAATATAACACACAAATTCCATGTTCTTTATATTAGGTCATATTGTTCCCATATTTTTTCCTATTGTATCTTTCATTAGATTTTGTATTTGTGTTTGTAATTCTCTCAATCATTATATAACTTTCACTCATTTATTTATTTAACTTATTAAATCTTGATAAGATAAAATGTTTACCAATAAATGAATTTTTATACTTTTATGTAAAGAATTTAATTTTTTTATCATCTAATATTTAATCTTTAATTTAGGTTCTTAAAAAGTACCCTTGGCTCTGGCAAATGGACCGACCAGTATCAAAAAGAGCACAATTGCATATTGTGAATCTCCAGTGGACACCCAAGGATGAAAATGCAGTACTAAAAATAAATGGTAAATGTGATAAAGTCATGAAAATAGTTATGTCACATTTGGGCCTAGATATACCAAGCTATAATCGAAGCAAAGATCCTATTTTTCATCACGCAATCAGACTTCAAAGTAATGAACTATCAAGCACATCACAACCTCATCTAGAGGCTCCAACAGTATCAAACACTGAAGTCGAGGAAGATGTAGTAAAGAAGGAAGAAATCAAAGATGAAGAAATCGAAGAAATTGAAGATGATGATGTAGTTATTTTAGAAGATATACCAAAAAAGGGTCCAGATCACCATATTTCTATGAATTCGCCAGAAAGGTATGTTATTTTTTAATGACAATATTTTATGTTAAAAAACGTTAAATCCGTTTAACAAGTGTAATTAAAATATCATATATTTTACAGGAATACTGTATTACCAGAAGAACTAATTGAAAAAGATGAAGAAGATGATTGTGAATCGCAAATAGTTATGCAGGAGCCAATCAGTGCTTATCCAGCCCCATTCTTCGCCGCGTTACCCTTTATCTCTATGGGTTTACCTTTTTCCCCTATGTATATGTATCCTCAATTATCGCCATTCCTCTTTTATTCGCCCTTCGTTCAAATGCCAGCGAGCGAAAATATTCAAGAAGATTGTCCGCCTAAACCAAAGCCTTCCTGCACTTTTTGCATGGAAAACGAAGGATCTCTCACTTGCCTTTATTATCAGCGAGACGTTGATGGTGATCCTGTCACGGCCGATCCTCTTTCAACTTTAGAAGCATTGGACACTGAAACGCAAAATGACTCTGATAAGATAATGATAACTGACGAAAACGCGCCTACAGTTGCCACAGCCAAAAATCCTGGATGGTTTGGAAAGGGTTACCGTAAAGGTATGAGAAGAAAGCGGTAGCATCCGACCATTTTTCACGTTGTACTTCGTTCGTTCCTCTTCCTCGTCGACATTGTCCTTACTGTCGCCGTCTCCTCGATTCTTAGAAGAATGTCGCATCTCAGCTACAGCGGAATTAAACAAAAAGTTCTGAGAACTGTTAGATTGTATAATCATCGCAAAGCGAGTAGTCTTTTAATTTAGATCATAGACTATATGAACAGCGTTTTGCCTGTGTGTTTGTGCTGTTTATTTAAGGCTAGTGTGTAGTGTGACTGATGTAAAGGGGGTTTGTTTCTTTTTAAATTATTTTCTTTTTTTCCCTTTTGTTCGTCGCATTTTACTATGAGATTTTCATATGTTCAAGTGAACATGTACGAAAATAAATAATGTAGAAGCAAATTTCTATTTTGATCAATGATCAATTCTTTTTATACATAAATAGTAAGGTTTTATCTATTTAAACTATATTTTGAAATTCTGTAATATCATGAACTAGAGCAAATCAAGATATGAATAATTTTTACTAGAGAAATATTTTTAGTAAAGTAAATAATACACAGATATTTTTATGGGCTCCAACTATAAATCAAAATAAATTGATATTAAAAAGAAGCATTATTGTCAACAATACGCAGATTTTTTATATTTCACTTTTCCCAAAAAAAAAGTAAAATAATTATGTAGTATTTTTAAATTCAGTTTATAATATGAAAAATGTCTTCAAAATTATTCCTAGCTCATTATCTAATTCACTAAATATTCATTCATAATAAACAATTAGAATAATGCACTTTTTTGAATCAAGTACACATATTTTGTATTTATCGCTTCTTTTTAATATCAATTCTTAAAAATATAGTATGAATAGATAAAAATGATCAATTTGTATTTGTTGAAATTTCCTTTATAAAACATTTTCAAGTCATAATTGCCCCTTTAGGGAAAAACTAAGGAATTCAGTATTAATAAGAGTCCAATCAAAATAAAATTCCATTGATACTTGCTTTTGAACATCTCACTTTTTTTTATTTGTAAACAGTTATGACTTCGTACATAAGCTACATTATGAACCAAGATCGATTTGCAGCACATCAGAGTAATCTAATATTTATTTATTGATAAATATATATAATTATGTATTTAACATAAAAGTAAAAAAAATAACAGTGCTGACAGCCTTAGGGTCGAATATATTCATCAAGGCTAAACAGTAATCTGTTGCAATATCCTAACTGTGAGATTAAACATGTAACCGGTGAACCATACAAACTAAAATCTTATTGATTACTGCTAATTTGCTCAGCTTGTTTACTAATAACTTATTGATTAAACTAGAGTTTGGCTTAGTTAATATGGTAACTAAGTAATTCTAACAAGTCAGAAATGCTAGTTTTTAAAATTTTTGGTGACTACATTTTGTATTGAATGAAAATTATTTCATTTTTGTAAAAAAATTATTTATTGTTGAATTAAGATTGGATTTAGTCAATATAATAATCCAATAAAATCAAAAATACTAGCTATTCAAATTTTTTGCGACTATTTTGCATTGGATGGAATTCGTTTCGTTATTTGTAACAAAATTATTTTTATTTTTTATATATATATATATATATTAAACTTTCAATTAATTTAACGTATGCAGTTCAGTAGTTTCCACTAAATTATTCATTTACCATAAAATGCGCAAAATTACTAAAATTTTGTTGGTTGAATTTTTTATGCAAACAAATTTTTTGCTAAACTGTGAATTGTATAGTGCTAGTTTCAGTATTTTTGGTTTATGGAACCGTAATAGCTGATTATTTACGCATGTAATACATGTTTTCATGCAACAATAACTTATTTATTAACTGATACTACTCAATTGGTATTCAATTTTATAAATTGAAGAGTCATGCTGGACAAAATATTTTGTTATTTTAAAAAGAATTATTTAAAAAAATTTTTAAAATATAGTTAAATTTCCTGTTGTATACTCTACATAAGAAACTGTAATTTATATTTATCTGAGTTATATTTTGCGTGTAACAATATTTTTCTATTAAGTGTTCGAAATTATGTGTGTATCAATCTGAATTGTATATATTCTTTAAGAATTATTTTACGTATACTATTACTTTATTAACTCACCATTTTTGTTGTTTGTATATATTTAGTGTCGAATAATTCAATTTTTATTATTTATAAATAATAAAAGATTTTTCAAGAAAAAAAGACTTCTTTGTCAACCTTATATCAACTTCAATATAGGTATTTTCTATTTCCGAAACTTTAAAATCGGCACAAGTGAAAGATCAAAATCTGTATTACAGGCTAGCATTTTTAGATTTTCTTTTTTTCATTTTAAATATTATAAAACTTTTACTTTTTTACTATATAGGTACTAAACTAAAACTTCTGAAATAATCCTATTATCATGCAAGCTCTGGTGCAAAGCCTGCCAGTGATATTGATAATTACTAAAAAGTGTAATTTTTCAGACATATTTTTGTGTGAAAAAAGATCTGTTTTTACTAAAACATTTTCAGATTTTCATTCGATTTTTCGATAAAAGCCTCAAGTGGTAACTTTTTGCCCTCTTCGCGTCAATGGAAATCCGTTTCAGCCACTGGCATTACTTCCTCCCGCGCGAGCGAGCGAGTATTCTCGCACCTCATCCTTGTGATATTGCTCGAGCATACCGTCGGTTATTATGCCGGATCCGCTTCTCTCCCAGACGCTTATGCAGACAAACTCTCTTTCGGCGAAAACCGCCACCCTCATCATACTCGTTTCGTTTTCTGCGATGCGCAGCACCGGCAGCAAAGACGCGCAGGAAAGTGCATCCATCAGCGACTGGGCTATACTTACCTACCGCCGTAAAATGAATTGCGAGAGGAAGGAAGTGCCAAAGACGCTCGGTGCGAATGGGATATGAGTGAGCTTAGCTACTTACCCACACACATATATAGGGACAATCGATACGCGCCACGTCACTATGATTTTTCGCGTATAAATGTGGAAGTCTGAGAACTCAGGACTTTTTGGCGTGGCTCGAGTGGGATCGGCTCCTTTTTGCTCCTCTTCTGCCTTTTAAGGATGAAAAATGAGCCGCGAATCACGTTTGCGCGCGCGCGATTGTATCGCATTCCTCGAGCAATGTCATGTAACAGAGTTCGAACTATCATTTGCGAGAAATCGATTTCCTCGAATTGCTTGTTTTATTTTTTTATTTTTCACGAATCAAATGCTGTGAGTGCAATCTAGCTTGAATGACAGACTGTTTCCAGAATTATTGAGAATTTAGTTATAATTGTTTAAAAGATTTGAATTTCAATATATTATTCCGAAAATATTTTTGGAGAATCATTTCTATCTAATAATAATTATTAAAACTGTATTTTAATTTTCAATTTTACTTTAAAAATGTAGAGGCTGATTACTTTTTCAACTTTTCACTGTTATGTCTTTTCCTTTCAGTTTTTATACATATTCTAGCATTTTTTTTTCTCTCTTTGTACATGTCTATTCTATGGTTTCTGTCATCGTCTATGATTTCTTTCTATTCATACGTCTCTCCATTATTGCTTTCTTCTGATTTTCTGCAACTCTTTTCAGCTCATTGTTCTCTTTATTCTTTTCTCAATACTTATCTAATATCTTTCCTACCGACATGCTGCTCTTGCGTTTTCTTTATAAAGGACATATCCAAGTTTCAATAAGATTTTGGATATTGTCCTTTATTTTCATTATTAAATACGGTACAGATTTTATTTTATATATTAATGTCATAATTTATTTTATACTTTTTCTGGTACAGGAAGAAATAATAGAAAGATTCATACGTTAAAATTAATTCTATTTGGTCCTTATATGACCATATTTGTCTAAGTATTTATGCATCTGGAACTCTAGCAGGTAAATAGTAAAAGAAAATATTAGTAGAAGATAGTTTATACTAAAAAATTTGTATATGTAACGTACGATGAATAAATAAAACTTTATTTGTTTACCCGTAGATTTACGTGCAACATTTAAAGCGCAATTTGCCTGTAAATTTAGAATACCAATATTATCGGTAGCTATACGCAACCACTGAGATAAACGATTATATCAAAAAGTCCGTTTTTAAAATTTAAAATTTTTAAATATACTTATATATAATGTTTCCCGGCAATTTTATTTCAAGAGTTCCAAAAATAAAAGTCTAAATCAACAAGTGGTTTACTCCGAACTGTTATATACTTGAAATATCTCTATATTAAATTAAAAGTGTGAGATTGAAAGATACATGCTACTATGTAGTACACATCTATACAAAGATTGAGTACCTGTCGGATTACTTTATGCGAGACCGATTTGCCGTTGTTATCACGGGCAGGTTTTCAAAACAATAATTTACATCGAACGAATGTTCCGAAAATGTGATATACTATTTTATACCAGGGGATTAGATGAAAACAGATATCACAAAATCATGAGGATTTCGTTAACTTCGAGGCACGCGCTGCAGCCGGCGAGGCGAAATAAAAGGCTATCCTATATAATGCGTAAACGGGAAAATGATTTTCCCTCTGCGCCCCGCGCGTATACAATAATAATACTATTGTGCACTGCATGCGGGGAATCAGAATTTCCGCGCGCGTTTGTCCGGGTGTATAGGTATATTATACGTGCAGCAGACGCACACACGAGCTATAGTCGGCGATCCATATATATAGATACATATATACGGGGGCGGTATATAGGCATAGGAAAAGTGCGAGTCGCGTCGTTACGCGGCAGCGCCACTGGCGCGAGGAGGAGAGCCGCGGCTGCACCCCCTCTATTCAGAGCCAGCTGCGCGGCGCAGCCGTCGTCGTCGTCGCATATACTCGCTCGCTCGCACCTTTTGCACCCCGTGTACACGTATATATGTGCGCGCGCGCGCCCACCCGTGCACGTACCAGAGATATCTCTTTCTCCTCCGCAGCTCTCTCTCTCTCTCTCTGTCTCTCTCTATACATACTCCTGCCGCTCGAATTAACATAAATCGCGGGGGCAAGCCGTAGGCGGCGGCGCTCTGCTGAGGACCGAGGGGATGCACAGGAGGTAAGCTGTCCGAGGAGGAGAGAGAGCGATATGTTGCTGCTGGCGGCGGTGGTGGGGGGTGAAACATTCGATCAAGAAGCGAGTCCTCCCCGTCGCCGTCGTCGTCGTCGTCGCTTCTGCGCTAGCCGTAGTGCGGAGCTGCTCCAGCGGAGGCGGCTAGACTGCTCGTGAGCCAGCGCTGCTCGGTGAGTCCCCGATTAAAAGCACCAGCACCGTAGAGGCATATGCACGCACACCTTATACCTACACACAGACATCACCTACAAGCCCATAACCCACAGACCCCCGTGCACGCGCAGAGGTGTGGCGCGAGCTGCGCTGTCTTTCTATAGAGAAACACCATGGCAGAGAGGCACACACATAAAGGGAAAGAGAGAGAGAGAGAGAGAGAACCGCTCGCGGTCTGTTGCCATGGAGACTCCCCTGATATGGCGTTCGGCCCCGGCGGCTCGACGTTTTCCTGATACCGCTATATATGTGCTGCTCCGACTCCGATTTCCCCTTTCCCTCTCTCGTACTTTGTCGCAGTTCGATGCGACTGTGTGTGCATATAGCCTTTGGCTCACTCTCTCTTTCCCTCCCTACCGCCCTACCTCCCTCGCGAACGACTGATCTCGCGATTAGCCACCGAGGCATACGTAGAGCCGCCGTATGTACGAGCGAGAATTGATCATGGACGGGGAAAAATGACGGCGCAAGCACGCGACAGATGGCTAATGCTCGTCCCTCTCTGTGTATACATACGCGCTGATGCCGCTAGTTGGCTAGAGGTGTATAGCTGCGTGGTTATAGGGGGTGGCGCTTAATCGAATGCGACCTGAAGAATGTGCGCTTGTTGTATATAAGGGATGCGAACATGAAATATTATACCCGCGGGCTTGTTGCTTTGGAGGAACAGAGTCGATTGTAGGCGCTGATGATGCTTCCAAAGTCATCATGTCGGGGATTTTTCGCCTCCTCATGATACGAAACTTTTGCTCCGAAACGTAACCGAATAGATGACCAGATGCTCTCGTATGCTCGTATATGTCTGGAAAAATGGTAATACTTTGTATGATCAATATGCGTTAAACCCCATATTATAGTATATACATTTAGTTGAATAATTTTTCAATTAAAAAGAACAGTTATTGTCTTAATTTTATTATTAGATTGTTTAGGCAAATTAATTACCTTCGTTATATTATAATTTGGCTACGAACCAATGGAATATATTATGATAATGATTATACTTGGCCTACCGGCAAAATACATTATACGCCGAGTGGAATTCCAAGAATATGTTATGTGTGTATAGCATAATTTGAATTATTCAACTGCACACCAAAGCTAATTTGCAAAACTTTAACAAATTCCCATAATAATAAGCTAAAATATCGTAAAAATTCAGATAATTTTTCTATATAAGATTGTGAAAATTTATTTAAGTCCAATAAACGGATTCTCCAAAACCAAATTGTGCCAATCACAAAGAACCTGTGGGTCAAAGAGGCACAGATGCTCACTCTTCGCTTATAGGTATACCAAATACGTGCTCTCTGATCCCGGGAGCGCGCGCCTGCTCTGTGTCTCTTGATGCGATTTTTCCGAAGATGATAATCGGAGCGTAACGGAGCTACGGAGATGTGGCTTCAAAGACATTTCTCTCTTGCGCTCCTTTATTCGCGTTGGCTCATAATACTCTTATTTACCGTGCGCCCCCCGTCTTTGCGAGATCTCCTCGAATTGATTGTCGAAGTCGAAATTCGATTTGACGTCTGAATGCTGCTGCAGCTTTTCCTGCATGCGTGCGGCGCGTGACGGGGGGGATGTGCGGCAAAGGTATCAAAGTGCGCGAGAGGGAAAATTCGGCTCCCGTGAATCGGAAGCAGCAGCGGAGTCTCGCGCTCGGCTGACGAGTGGCTCGAAAATGCGCCGTTGCGCGCGCGAGTCACCGATGCGCCAAACGCTGAATTTCCTATAAACGGAAATTCATGCAGAATCATTGAAAATTTTCCAATTCTCGTACCTATACTTGTCAGAAACCGCATATTAATGCATTTTTATACAGATGATGTTCAACGTTTTTACTTTTTTCACATCACTCGGGTATATTTTTACGGGAACAACCTTTTTTACTGCACGACACATTTTTGTACATGCAGCTACTTTTTTATCTCGGGGAAAAAATACTTAAAATGTAACGGTGCAGTCTTGACGAGACATGCGTCATAATATGGGAAATATCGAGGCCACGTAACTGCATACGGTTCATCACAAAATACTTTTTGCACTCCCAAAAACGGGTTGCTGCTTCGACCCTTTTGCTATACCTTCGCCGATCAACGATTCGTTTCACTTTCCAAAAAACTTTTAATAACTTTTAAAACGATTTTCACATTTTATAATTTATTATTTTCAAAATGACAGCCAGCTTTTTATATGCTAATTTTTATTTAAAAAAAAATGAGTAAGTTGAATTAAAGAGTCGCTTCTGAATAAACAGAAAGACAATTTTGTTGGAAAACATAAAAGAAACATAAAGCAATCAAGATTCGAAAACGCTTGAATTACTTTCACCGCACGCAAGTGTTCTTTATTTTGGTAGCGCCGTCGCACAGCGTATGTATCGGCCTCGCACGTGGCCGCAAGAAGAGTACACTCGTTCGATCATCGGTCGACCCTCCCGCGGCTATTCTTTCCCCGCGCGAACGTTAGCCATACGTATATCGCGCGCTTCTTTAATTTTTCCTTTTTTCTCCTTCCCGGTTCCAGTGCGCTCACGGACGCGTTCAAAGGCCGCGCAAGTATAGAGCGCGTTATATACGCCGTTATATTGTCCACGTGAAAAGGCCTTTCAACGCGCACATACACCGTGTGTGAAGCGATTGGTAAACAGGCTGGAATTTTTACGCGATAGCGCGACGAGTGACAGCCTGGCTTTCTTATACACGTGTATGTGTGTGTACGCTTTTTTCCCGTGGGCTCCTCTTCCGCGGGCTTTTATCGGACGAGATAAATCGGTCGCGTGAGCACGTATGCCCGGCACATTATCAATCACAGTATCGAGTTCTCGACACTTTTACACTGACTATAACTGCGGTACAATGATTTTCTGGAGGAACTTGTTATTCTTCAGTTTGCGTATTTACTGTTTCAGACATAAGTTTCTTGATTTGTTTATATTATTAATTAAGTTACTGTACCTCAATCAACCACATATACCAGTTCCAACTACTTTACTTTTTGTCGAACCTCAATCATTGGCTTAAAAGGGGTGCCGAATCATAGAATTAACTCGATTTCATTATTTAATAAATTAATTTTTGAACATTTATTTATCGGAAAAAGCGAATCTCAAGCCCTCCGTGTACAAAATACTATAGGCACTGAGAAATTGTTTTAACTGATTCCATTAATATTTTCTATATAATATATTTTTGTTGAAAAATCCAATTGTAAACCTAATAAATCCCTGCAAGGGCTGCACGAAATAGCAAGATTAATCAATCTTGATATTGTATTGTCTTGCCTTAATATTCAAGACAATAATCGATTCAATAGTTATATACAGTTTTCGATACAATATCAAGATTGTAGTGTCAAGAATGTAAAGAATCTTGTCTTGTCTGGAAAATAACTTTAACATTTTCTAATCTTAATAATTTATCGAAATAATCATAACTCAATAAATTTCGGTAGTTGCTGACGACCATCGAGATGTTCGAGTGATAAAGGTTGGCGAGGTAGTTGGCAACGCGCTATATATCCCCTTTGAGCCCGCTTACTTAGGTACGTGAGGACACTGGGAGAGTGTTGGTGAATCAACTAGGGTCTGGTCGGCGGTGCATATATATGGCGGGAGAAATCAAATTTCAAATTAATTAAAGGAACCAGCAAATTAAGTTTGAGGAAGCTACGGGCCAATAAATTGGCAGAGGTTTTTTTATTAAACCTAGTGTATTTGTATATTAAATTACCTTCACTTACATTATTCTTAAAATTCAGTAATATTTGTAACTAAAGTTTCTTAAATTTAAGGACATTAAAAAGGTCTGAAACTCAAATATCCGGGGGTACGAGATTATCGCGAAAAAAGGAAGCTACGTCAAGTCAATTATTTCAAAAACTTACACTTACTACTATTTTACATCTGCGTACCTTCCTCTTTTACGTGGATCTCTAATTTTTTAAACAATCGACTCGCTTTTTGTCGTACGTCTGCGTAACTCCAATATGATCAAGCATTTCAAGACAAGACAATAATACTTTTCATATTGACTGACAAGACCACGACAAGAGAGAAATTTTCAAGAATTTACAAGAGCGAGCCAATAATTACAGAAATATTGTACTGTCTCGCTCTCGTGCAGTCATAATTCCTGCCTTGCCGATACTACAGTCTTTTTAATATGTATTTTATAAAGATTTATTTAAAAAAATGTAACCTTCAGTTCCTCGATTCATATATAAAAACTGCACTGAAAAGTTTCTTGAAACATTTCCTAGGGGCCTTTCATTTCCTATTGGTATTTTGCATATTGATGTCCTTACCCAGTATTCTCTTCTAGTAGAGGTATAACCGTTGTTTAGTGCGTTTTAATATATATTTTTCCTAAATGATAAAATATGATAACTTTTATTTTTAAATATCGAAACTAAGAACCTATATAAAATATCTTAACCTACTTCTTACAGCTATAAGATAAGAGTATGGATAAAAAGTTTGATAAAAAATTTTTAAGTAGAATTCGTTCAAGTGATAAATTTAAAAACAATACTAAGAATCGAACGATTATAAATGTTTTGTAAAAGATTTGCAAAAGCTCAGCGATACTTTATTCTTAAAAAATATTATCAATTTAAGCAGACTCACGATTAAAGTACACTATATATACTATATTATTAGTTCGCTCTGTATAAACGTAGCAAACGTCTACAAACAATTCAGTTTGACAAATGCCGATTAACCGCGCATTCACAGCTTTTGGAAAAATAAAATCTACCTGAGGCATTAGAATCGGTTGGAAATTTAATTAAAAAGCCGCGAGCTAATTAAAAGCAAATATTTCGCGAGGCCAATGATTCGAATGTCATCCTCGACGCTTAAAGGCCACCCTCACATCCCGTTTAATATCTTTTAATTAGAGCTCTTCTCTCGGGCCCCGGCAAAAGTGTATAAGCTTAATTAAATTTCATTTTTTATCCGGTTCCGCGTGCATTTTCTGTGCTCTACATTGTTATTCCCTCCCTATCTTTTTGCATGTATATATGTATAAATATAACGCATCTCTCGCGCCGGCGGTAAAATGAAAAGGAGCTTATCTGCGCGAGGCGCTTTCATCTCGACACTTAGTCCATTCGCGCGTACGCGTATATATGAGCGCCACAAAGCGAATTCACGACTGATTTCAATTCGCGCAATCGCACGCGATTGGCAATTAAAAGGAGTGCGCGCGCGCGCGGCCGTGCGGGCTTCCTCGAAAGCTGATGACGCGGTGCACATCGCCTGGATGCAGTGAATTCAAGCTTCGAGGAATATATACATGGATGAACTCTGTGTCACGTGTTTCAATTATCATAAGATATTTTAAAGTGCAATAACCGTGGGCTGATAAATCAAGTCGATTCTGCAAATTTACAGTTTTTTACATTATAATATAGAAATTTTTAATAAAAATGATAAGTGCAGTGAATATATTATACACATTTATCGAAAAGCTGTCAATTACATACCCACAGAGTTAAAATGAAATTCAATTCAATTCGCATTACATACATGTATTAAAATGTATTCGTATATAGCTTGCTTTGTTGTGTCAAACAACGCGTAATGCATTATTTAAAAGTATGAATTTTTCGAATACAGGGCAACACACGAATTCGTTATAAAGAAAATACATAGACGTTTTGTTCGAGTACTGGGAAACGGACCTGCGAAAGATTCAAAGCAGTAATTTCAACAGCCCATCGTAAGATTTATCCGCCAGCCTCTCGGAATAGTCATTTGCATGTACGAAAACGCAGTAGCTCGGGCAGAAACATTTAAAGCTCGCTTTAACTGGGCGTCCTAGGCGCGGGGTCGGCTCGGTTTTAAAGCTGCCTCGTGCGTTTGTTGCTACTATATAGTGGTACGTATAGCAGCAGCAGCAGCCGCAGGAAGGAATCCGCAGGGCGCTCTTTGAAAATTGATGTTAATTAGCTCTATTGTTCGAGGGGGAGACGCGCACGCGCGACTTATTGAAACGCAGAGAGCTAGAGGCGAAGGCAAGCCCCGCAGCGACGCGTGCGCGTTTGTCGTTTCGACCGAGCCCTTTGAGCTTTGCCTACTCTCTGTCCCTCTCTTTTTGCAAACGAGACTCGTTATGGCGTCATCCGCGCGCGCCGCCTTCTTCCTTCTTGTTTTCCCAGCTTTTCTTTTTAATGCTGCCTTTCTTTTTGTTCGCTCGAACTAATTGCCTGGAGAAAGGGCGCGCGCGCTTCAAAGTAAAAATTTTTTACAGCATGGGAAGAAACACATAAGCAGACAAAAGAAATTGAGATTTGTATTTGTTTATATTTGCCTCTGTAAGCGATTGATTTTGTTAAAGTTGCATCAGTCGGAGGGAAAAAGGAGTTTTCGGAGCGCTTTTCCCCTGTAAATGGTCAACTTTATACGACGGAGTAATGCATTTATAAACGAACATAAACAGCCTCTTAAAGTACACTTAAAAAGAAGTTGAAAGTTTTCCTAGACTCTGGCGAGTAAGTGGCAGAAAACTTTCCTTTAAAGCGTGTAGATGTAATAGCATAAATTTCAAGTTATTGCATCGCGCAGTTTTATATTACCTCGAATAAGTATGAGATTCAAACGTAAGTTTATTTTAAAAATTTTATCTCATAGAGAGAAAGCTAAGTATAGCAACTATTTTCATTTGAGCTCTGAAATTTTTAAAAACATGGTTCAATAATTCGAAGTTGTTAAGTCAATTTTTAATTTGGACTTTTTATAGGATTTGAAAGCAGACGTCTAATAATCAATAAACTTAAAACCCTAAGGGGATTTCCATCAACTAAAAATATCCACTCTTGCAAGCGAATAGGAATTCTTTCAAAACCTCAATTTTAATTATAAGGTTATGATTTAATGCTTTATGCCTGCGGTTTAAAAAAAAAACTATTGTTACTCACGAGTTACGTAAACTTACAATACCTCAACTAGACACGTCTATTGTTTAAAAAAAAAATATTTATAATTTATAAACCATAAATCTTTTTAGAAGCTCGCGGCTTGATGTTTTTCGTTCGTAAATAAGTCGCCAAGGCCGAGTCAGCTCATTAAGAGTTGAAATTGAAAAAGGCCCTCGAAAAATTCGCAACGTGTCTTTATTGACTTAACTAGACTCGCAATTAAAGACCACCGTAAAAAAAAAGAAACCACACGTACACCCATGTCATATCGACTCGACAAAATATTTATCGTGCGTAAGGTCATCGTCTCTGGTAAAAACGTCGAAACACTCGAGTGGGACATCGCTCGCGCTCGTGTATGCACAACACTTTCGAGTCCGCTTCTCGGTCCTACAATGACTAATCGTTCCAACAATCCGGCGCATTAAAAATTCAAGTTCCGCCGAAAAAAGCAAGGAAAAAAAGGCCCCTTCCCCCATAAATCGCTCCGGCGAAGCTCAGAGTCATCGTTAAACATTCCTCGTGCGCGCGTGTGTATACACCTCGCGCGGACGCACTCGAATAAATATCCACTCTCGAGAAGGTGCGCGCACTCCTTCAGCAGCATCAGCAGCAGCGTCCACCGATCATCGCGCGGAGAAAAAAAGGCGAGAGAATCGGAAAGTCGAGTCCCTCTGTCTCTCTCCGCGGGAGAGTGAAAAAAGGAGGGTCGTGCGTGCGAGCCATAAATTATTCCTCCCGCGCTCTCGCTGGACGGCGCGCGGATGCTCTTTTCTCTCGACGCGACCCCGATATTGCGCGCTCGCCCCATAATATAAACACTTCGCTCGTTGCCGAGTGTAGTCGCTGTCCGCTCCCTTCTCCGCCTCGTCTATACCGCTTGTTCTCGTTTCTTTTTTTTCTCTCGAAGCCACCAAGTCACGCCGCGCGGGGATGTCTTTTTCCCTCTCGTTACCTATGCAAGCAAATATCGCGCCCTGAAAATATGTACCCCGCGGGGTGTCTATATAATGTGGTGATGCATTCTCGCACCGAATGGCTTCGAGATGCTCCGATGCTCGATTAGATAAACAGACTCCCGGGTTTCATCGACCTTGTGTTTTTTCTATTAAAACTGCTTTATGGGGTGATTAATGTTGTGTTTATACGCGACTGCGTTCAGAGATTACAGTAGTTATGATCAATATGAATGTTAAAGATAAATATTTATTCGTAAATTTAGGATTTATTTTAATGGCTATTAGGCAATTTTTAAATGATATTTACGCATGAAAAAATTATATAACTAATTCTATGCTGTAGAAAGTTTAGTTTACTTACATCGACGTCGGTAAACAAAGGCAAGAGCCTATACCTTTCGTTTAAAATGGGTTTGGCACTATATTCTGATGCGTTAAAGCAAAAATGAAGTTTTAAAGTAAAGTACTTCAAAAGGAAGTAGAATCTTTTTGTAAAAAAGAAGATTCTCTTTCTCTCAATGGAATTTTAGCTTTTCAAGGTTAGCACCAGGTATCTACATTTTAAATACAAAATTATTTTCACCGAAAATAAAGTTAATTTTACTTTTTTTTAGACAATTTCAGTAGATGTAACTGATGCAAAAAGAATACATTACCTTAATTTGTTTTTTCTTCACTTTTCCAAAGAAAGTAAATACCAGTTTGTATTTTAAAGACAGGCTAAGTCAAGAACCGACCTTGTATATATTTTTTTTATCTTAAAGATTATAAAGATTGTAATTTAACCAACAGCATCACACAATGAATGCTTTGATGGAATGAATATGAAGGAAATAAATCTAAACCAATTAATCATTCCCATGCGCCATATTTTCCAAAGATTGAGAAACCTCGTTCCCTTACTCCCTCTAAGTTTACAGATGTCTTTTGAAATGCATATAGCTCAGCAAGTTTGAAAACGAAATTCGAATCATTACCCAACCACATTACAACCGTAATCGCAGTACTTGCAAGAGTCAGAAGACATGCGGCGCAATTTCCATAAGGTAATAGAGCAGAATGAGCCCGCGCGCGAGACAGATCGCTGCCACGACAAGCCGCGAATTTCAAAACTCTCCTTATACCTATATACACCCGCCCGGTCCGCGCAAAATATCAACTCGTGACTTCTTTCGCGAAAAATCCATAAGTCGCCGCGAGCCCTGCAACTCCCCTCGGTTCTCATAATCCGGCGCGCGACGAGGGACAAAACGTTATATGTATATATACCGAATCGAGATCACGACATTATGCGCAGATCCGTACAGCTCTGTCCCTTTGTGCAGCTCGCGCGCGGTTTCGCAATCGTATAATATATATCGCGAAATATCTCGCGCGATGTGTGTGTGTATATAATAGCTCTCGCTTCCTCGGCTAATTTGTCGCCGTGCGCGCGCTCGTGCCTACAACGATCGGATCTAAATTTCCTTTCGAAAGCGGCGTCCATTGTCGGCGCCTGAATATGCATGATATGCACTACTATATACAGGCTCGTAAGGTTTTCGGTGCGCCCTGCATTCGTCAATCGCGCTCCCCCGCGTTCATGATACGGAGATAGCCCGGGGATTGCGCCGCTCTCTCTCTCTATATGTGGCTGTGTATATACGTTGCGCAACGCAAACGACGTATATCCATTATCGCGGTGTCTGATCGAATTTCCAGACCGTCTGCAGCGCGAGACTCCGATAGAGTGTAGGGAATGATTTCTCCGCACTCGGGGAAATGTTTGTTTGGTTGTGGGATGTATACGTACCCGGAGTAATTGTGCACGCACGCTCGTATAATGCTGAGTGATCCAGATGGGAAGACGACTCCTGAACTGAGAGTGAAAAATCGGGGCGATAAATTTGCGCCGCAAATTGGGTTGGTCCTTCCGCGCTAAACGCTATTGTTTCTAAGCTAGAAGATCTTTGTTATTATGAAAATGAGACGTGGGATGTATAGCAAAAAAGACAGATAGAAGGATATTAATTATTTCTAAACAATTTTTTTGTATGCATCGATATTACCTTCAGCTTCTATAATGTTTATAATATGAAAACCTAAACCAAAGAAGAAAAAGGCACGTTTAGTCAAGGTAACCGAGCGACAATAAAAATCGTTCAAGATTCCCATGTTTGAGGCACGCATGCACTGCAGGTTTATCGCAAGTACAATAAAAATGCAACGGTTTCTCATTCACGTGTGCAGCGCGCACACCTCGCGTCCCTCGCGCTCTATATCTAATCTCTCCCCTTATTTGTACTTGGCTCAGCGTATATATATATATATATATATCTCGAAAACCGAAAAAAAGCCGTGAACGGCGTGAGCGCCGCTAACGCGACGGAAATCCCGCGGTCTGGGGAAGAGAGCTATAGGTAGCTCCCGCGGGACACGAAACGGCCGACTTTAAAGAGCGCCAGCTCCAGAGGACTCGGGTCCACTCGCCAGGCTTTTCAGACTATAATCTCTCTCTTTCTCTATCCTCTTTTACTTTGCTTTATCAGCGGGCGTTACACACCTCCCTCGGCCAGTCTCCCGCGCGTGTCCCGCTCGTTCGCCGCTACGTTACACCGCGTATTTTCTATTGGACAACTACTACTTTCTCTCCTTTCCCCCCGCGTCGTCGGCAGCTAGCTCGTTCGTGTCCCTCCGTTAAATGGTTTGATGAGCTGTGAAAAGAATGGAGCTCTTTGCCGCTTATAGGAGTGTCGGCTTTCAGCCCGTCCGTTAATTGCGCTGGAAAGTCATTTGATGGACGTTAAAGCTCCTCGATCATTATATCTTATTACAATGGAGAGGTTATTATATCGCATCGCGCTCGTCATATATGAGAATTTTAACTGCATACTCTCTCTCTCCCTCTCTGAAGCTCGTAAAAGAATCTTTTTGGCACTTTGATTTGCCTCGTATACACTTCCCATCGTTACATATTTATGATAATATAATACCCTCTAAATATTTATGGCTGTACACGTTACATATTTCATAAAATCAAAAGACGAAGAGTAAAAAAAAACAGCTGACCCGTCGCTGCAGTATACGGGCGGGCGGCCATCGAATTGTAAATGTCATCGTTACGTAATTATATACGTCACGGAGATGTATTCTCGAGAGGGTTCTTCGCGCCCAAAACATAATTACCATTACTTGCATCTTCTCGGTCTCTACACAGATATCTAGACATAGATATATATTAACGCTGCAGGATGGAGCAGCAGTTTTCCTCTAAAACAATGAGAATGAGTTTCCAATCCCGTACTTTTCAATGAAAACATCCGATTTCCTTAGCTCTCGCTCGGTTCCGCTCTATTTTCCCGCACCTCGCTCTGCACGGTCCAGCTCTTTCCCTCTTATTTACACTCTGTTTCAATCTCTCTCGCCGGCTAGTCCGTCTCTATCTCTCTCTCTCTTTCCTCTATCCGCCCTCCGCGCACGCGAGGAGAAATTTGTTACCCAACTCTCGAGATTGTCATTCCTCGGGCGCACGCTGCATCTCATTTCCTCTTGCATCGGGGCTCCTGCCTCTTCTTTCTTCTTCTTCTTCTTCTTCTTTCGACGCTCCCTCCCCGGCTGTCTCTTTGCATTCAACAAGTCAATTTTCGACCCGAAAGGGATTTTCCGCCTTCTAACTTTACAGAGTCTCGCGCGCCGCCGACGCTATTTGTGCGTGCGCGTATACATGTGTATATATATACCTGCGGAAGAGGAAGGGACAGTGTTCCTCGCTCGCGCAGGAAGTTTTATCTACTAAGATTGAAATTAGTGCCGGAGCCCGGGGACGAGAGGCAGGACGACGACGACGACGAGCGAAAGGCTCGCCACGGCCCTAGGGTCCTCGCCCCCACTCTCCTTTCCAGCTTTTTTCTTTGCCTTATTTTTACGTGCCTCGTAAGTTTAACGTGAGCGCGCGTCGAAACTTTTTTTCGTCTCCTACTCCTCTCCGCTTTCTTCTCTCGCTCCGAGACCCCCTTTCGGAGTCATTGGATTCCGCTGGCTCTTCGCGCGCGTCTTATGTTTAATTTTACTGGGGGGTGGCAAATTAAAAAAGTTTGCCCGCGCGCTTCTCTATAGAGCCTCGGATTAGGCTTCGAATCGTTTTTGTTATTTTTGAGGCTCCGCCGAGGAACGTATAATTTTTTACGACGTTTAACGGAATGCTTATGCAAGGATCTGTATGTGTTTAATAAAATTTAATTTCACGCTAAAACGGGGAAAATTTTATTATCAATCAATCATTACTGACTGCAATAGATTTTAATATTTCTAAAAAGCAAGTTAATTTAACGATTAAAGAGATGTTGCGTTTATCGTAAATTCGTAATAAAGCTAAGCTTATATTACTATTAAATGAAATAATTGTGTCAAGGTTGTTCAGTTTTCATAACGTTTGTTAATTACACATCATTAACTTATATTTTCGCTGCTCGCATTTGGCATTCTGCACATAAAAAATAAATTCCAAAAATGGATTTTAAAAGTCACTTTCCGGCTGCACAGCGCGTTCTTCTTTTTCTCCACAACCTCATAATTAAAAAGGCCCCAGCTCGAAAAAAAACCTATACAACCCACGTGGAAGACAAAACATCGTAATACACAGCGCGATAAATCGATTGCGCAACCCCCGTCCCATCACTATATGTGAACGCGCGCCGTTGCCATTTTTCGAGGAGAGGTCATTAAACGGTTGTACTTGCGCGCGTGCGCTCGCGCCTATTTGTTCTTTTAATCTTGGCGGGCTTCGCTCGCTCTTTTTTTCCTTCTTCTTCTTTTTATCGCTTCTCCATCGCACACGTCTTCGCGCGCGCTAAGAGTTCACGCGAGGCGACGTCGAGTTCCGGGCTTCTCGCACGCCAGCTCGTCAGCGTTTAGACGTGCGCGCAAGCCTCTAAGACAGAGATGAAAAGAGGCTTATATAGAAGGAGGAAAGCCGATGGACAGTGTGTGGAAGTATATGGAAGGCCGATGGAGAGGAAAAGAAGACGCGTAAAAGGGAGATAAAAAGGTCGCGGCGATTGAAATATACATGCCGTGTGTGGAAGTAAAGTTAGGATTACTTTTTGTTGTTAGATCAAGAGCAAGATGTTTATATCAACGATTGTAACACTCGCAAACGGGGGGGACTAATCTCTCATTTCAGTGATTATTGTAGCCTATATAATAATATTTATTTTATTTTTGAGATGTGTGTTTATGTGTGTCACGAAATAATAACTATAAATAATGTAGATAATTCAATCATAGATTATTTATCCAATATAGAATATATCCATAAGAAATTTAAACTTATCGGCGACTCATTTTAAACTTAAATTTATTCAACAAAGAAGATACATATACTTTGCTCAAAACAAACAGTGTAACCGCAAGAATATCGGCAGGAAAGAGTAAAAAATGTAAAAGCACAATAGCCGCTGCATGCGTAACGAGGCTGAAAGGCTGTAGAGAAAGCTACATAGGTTCTCGAATCTGGAATAAAAAATAAGAGTTCTCCTAAAGGGAGCACGAAAGTAATAGACCACTAGCGTAGAAAAAAAGGAAACACAGAAAAAAAAGTGAAAAGTTGTAGGTGAAAAGTATCAGGAGAGAGAGAGAGAGAGTCTTGCGGGCGGACAGACGAGGCGGCGTATATATACCTAGACTCGGCGCGCCGCCACGAAAGAGAGGAAAATCGTTGACCCCGTTCTTTTTTCCCCTCTCTTTCGTGCGCGCACTCGGCGAGCTTTTTTTCCTACGGCTTTCTTTTATGCGCTCCTTCCGTCACACTGCGCCGCGACTCCGACGAGAGAGACCAACCAGTTTTCCGCCGTCGTCGTCGCACTGTATATACACTTGCCAGATAATAATGCCTCGCGCCAAGTGTACGACCACCTCGACTCTCGTCTCTTTTTCTTCTCCTCTTATTATCTATCTCGTGGCAGCCAGTGTCAATTCTTCTTGATGGATGGCCCGAGAGCTGCGGTGCTGCAGGATATTTTTTCTGCTTTTCTCCCTTTTCTTTCCAGATGCGCTATCTCTCTCTCTCTCGCGGTCCCTCTTTCTCTCGCTTCGCCGGCTGATTACCGTCGAGCGATAAGATTATGCGTATTACGGAATTTTTACACACTCTCGCGTGTAGCAAGTAATTATTAAATTCATTAGGTTGAAATGTCGCGGGACGAATGAACGACTGCGTCGTATAATAATATTAATCAGTTTCTATTACTTATTAGTATATAATATATTTACAAGTGCGACAGGGTGAATTACCGTAATCTATTTAATGACGCTAATTATACTCGCGAGATGAAAGAGCCGGTATAATCTAATTTAATCGGGCTAAAATTAATGATTTATACGTAAACCGGTAATTTCGCCATCGCGCACACTTTCTATAAATTAATTTTTCGAAAAACCGCCAAGTACGAATCAATATATACTGTATATACGAAAAGTGTATACACATCGCGCGCACGCGAAGCGCTCAACAGGCGGCAAGCTGCCTTTTTCCGCGGCACCGCGCGTTGTAATACAGCGGAATCTAGTGGGGTATATATATACGCGGCCGCAAACTGCGTGAACTTGACTATCAGCGGCCGCTAATGCCGGATAATTTTAGCGCACGCGATCGTAATAAATTTCGTTCCCTGCCTGCCTGTATCACACGTACAGCGTGGAAGCAAATGTAGTTTAAGGCTATATTACTCGCACGCCTCCGTATCAGTCGTGGCAGCAGCAACACTTTTAGACAGATAACGCACGCAAAGTCGAGTGTATAGAAAAGTTTGAGTGTGTGTCTGCGTATTATATGGATGTGCTTGCATCACTGCGAGAGATAGCGCGTACCATACTTTGGGTATGGCGTCGTGCGGCACGCTTCTCTCTCGCTGTATAGGGATGTCGATAGTGGAGAGAAACGTACACGCACGCGAGTTGCGGTAATAGTTTCAAATGTTTTTCATCTTTAATTTCTTTATTTTAGAATTCAAAAGCTTTCGTCTTTATAATTTTAGTATTTTTTGACGATAATAAATTATTAATTGTAATTCTTACGAAAAAACATAGTGGAATTTCCCTCGAAATGTTGAAAACACCCATACAGCTTTATGGATCGTATAAGATTTATAAGAATTTCGTAGCACTTTATTTGCGTAACCGATATTATTCCGATATTCCGAGTTCGTATAACGGACAGTCGGATGCTCAAAAGTGTGATACTCGAGTAGTTTAAAAATGAAATACGATCTCGTAAGCGCGACTTGTGATTTCTTAACGGTATATAACTTTAGAGTATCGTAACGGTTTTTTTATATACGAATTCCTTTAACAAATTTGGCAAAGTACACACAGGTGTAAGATGTATTTTAAATATTTTCGAGTATCTCTATAATGGAAGATATTATTATTGTACTGCATGTCCATAATGAAACTTGTGTCAAGGTATTACACGAAAGCAGCAGCATCCCAGTGGTAAGATTATCCAGTCAAAGTTACGAACGTCGCTCATGAAAGTTTCAAGAGCATCAGCCAGGCAATCAAGTAGGCACGTCCCTTTTCCCAGCCCTATATATATACATACACGCACGTGAAATTTCTATATGATATAACCGTTGAAGAGGATCGTCCAATCCTGAGCCCATCAGCCGCGCCGGTCGCACACATCGCCACGAAATTATAATTCCGTCCGGGGAAACGAAGGGTTTCACTTCCGGGCGAAATTTGAAAAAACGACACCCGTATTCGCCGCCCCCCGGGGTTAATGATATTCCAGGCGCCAGTAACATTACGCGCGCGCGTGTTCAACCCCCCGGTGCGGAATCTGGCAACGCCGGCCGCTCGGCGGGTATATAGGGGAGGCGCGCACCGGCGGAGCTGAGGGAGGGAGGAGATAAAACGCGCGCCTCGTCGCCGACGACGACCGGGACACAATGGACCCGCCCGGCACCCGCGTGCAGCAGCGAGAGGATCGTCCCTTCGACGAGAACGCGTCGTTTAATGCCTCCTTTCCACTTAGTCTTGAGGACGCGCAGGGCTCTAATTAAGTGCTAATGAGAAGGGAGACACGAGCGACTATTTTTCTCCGCTCTGTATACGGAGGGCGCGCAGGCGCATCGCACGCGTTAATTTTCCCTCGTTAGCGCTGAACGTGTCGATGTGTGCCAGTATGTGCGCCCAGCCTATATACGTTTATCGTGCCTGGGGAATTCGGGGAGAGGCGCTTGATGCTTTTAATTTGGGGAAAAGCTTTTGTCATTTTCATGATTAGCGGGACCCTTTCGCTTTTCCGGAAAAATTCCGGCCTTCGTTGCTAATTTTCTAGTTTACATTTGGAATATTCTGCGGTTTATCGTTTCGATATTTACGAAATGAAAACGTTATATTGAATTTGATTGTAAGAAAGCCAACAATTCCAACTTTTAATATATAGTTATAATTTCTTCACCCTTAATATTTGTCATGCTTCCCAAAAAAGTAAGCGACAAAAAAGTTTTCACGCTGAATAGGGTGCAGTCTTAAAAAAAATGAAAGCGATTTCTAAGGCGAACAACAGGCTCTATCGACATTTCTCCCCTCGTAAAAACTTTTTATACAGGGACTCCATTCTTTGTTCTTGCGCGACGGGAGTCTGCAATTGACTTCCCATATTACGTTTCATAAGGAAATGGTGCATTACCGAACTAGAATTAAATTCCGAGTTTCTAAAGGAGTGCCATAAACTTATAGAGACGACACGCTATGTCATTCATATTGCATAATTATAATATGCGAGAAAAGCTCCAGTTCGTGCATTTTTTTAATAAACTTCCATTAGAGAAGCTTTGTATAAAGCTCTTTATTATACATTAATAATTAACTTTTGAATTTCTTTGTTGACGTATCTCCGATACTCCTTTATTAGCTCCCTGGTACAGAAAATATCTTTATGTATATATTCATACGATTGTTTTTATAAAACATATTGGAAAAATTATTTTTAGGCAAGTGTTTACAATTGCTATGCAAATTATAGTTTTTTTTTTCTATAATTATAAAATAAAATAGTGTAAATATCTCTCATAATGACTAATGAAGAGATTATACATAAAAAACATACGAAGAATTAGAAACATAACATTTAATTCGAAAGAACCATCTGTTATTACTAAAAATTTTAATCCAATTTCGGTCAAATGAGCTCTACACCAAATCAGAAAGCATCTGCTGCAGGCAATAACCATCGTTTCCACCACTCACCTTTCCCGATCGCACAAAAGCGCTGCCAAGACCAGTACAAAAGGTGTTCATACATCCCGAGAGCCAGGTGGAGTCTCGGCTTTACCCCCCCAATACCAATATAGGTGTAGAATGTAGATGCTCACACACACATCGCTGTTAGCCTCGCCGGCTCGGCGCGACCTCTCAGCAGCCGTCGCGGCAAGCAATAGTCGAGCCAGGTTCCAGCTTCGGCCCTTTGCCAGCAGGCCTCGCCACCGTCGGGAAAGCTACGTCACGGCGCGCCGCTCGCGCGCGGCCTCGCCGCGAGGACCGGCAGAGATCGCGCTCGGCGTCTGCGTTGGCAGGACGTCGACTCCGCCGCGTTATATATACTGTACCGTGCGTATCTATACAATACGCGCGTGCTATCCGTCTGTCGCGGCGCGTTTCTCACTCGCGTGTCGTACACATACGTGGGCGAGAGCCAGCGTACGCACGCCGCGACCGTTTTGTTTTTGTTTGTACCAGTGAAGAGAGAGAGAGAGAGAGTGCTGTGCCGAGGAAGACAGACACGAGGGGAGAGGAGAGTAGTGTGGGCCTCGCTGCATTCGCTGCTGCTTCTGTAACTTGCTCCGCGCGTGTACTTATATATGCGCGAGGGGACAAAGCACGCTGCTGCGGTGACAAGTCGCGTAGCTACTCTGCACGAGGAGAGCGAGGGAAACGAGTGCGAGTGCGCGTGTTTGTGTGTGTCTGTGGATATCGAGAAAGAGAGAGAGGTACCCATTATATATCGTACAACAAAGTGCGGGCCGCGCGCGAGCCATGGCGCGCGGGACTTGCGCTCGCTCCGCGATGATGCCGTCGGCCGCGCGTCCGCTGCGCCGGTGATGACGATGGCGATGACGACGACTGGCCCTCCGCCACCTTCCAGCGGCTGCTGCTACCAATCTCCTCGCTCGGCGGCCCAGGAGGCCGTGTCCTAGGCGCCTCTCGAGTGTCTGTGTGTGTGCGCGTGTCTAGCTGCTTCTGCTGCTCCGATAGTGTCAACTCTGCTGCTCCGCTCTGCTGATTAGAGCGACCGAGATCGCCAACAGCCCAGAGTCATGAGGCGGATAAGTGGTAAGCGTGCACTCTGTACTTTTCTTCCCACTCCCAAGCCTGGATTTGGCTTTGTGAGGAGTGATGGATGCGTGTGTGTGTGGATGCGGGGATTTTCCTGCGGGACTTTATACGTTCCCGATGAGGTCATTGCATTCGGAGAGGGGAACGCTATAACGCCGAGGATCCTTGCGAGATTGGCCGTCTCTTGCACGCTCGCCCTGTGATTAGGACCTTCCTTTCGAGGGGATGTATATATACATGCGAGAGCGATGGAAAGTTTCTTGAACGAATTTTGTAATGTGGCTGTTCAAGTTTTTTTTTTCATTCGCGATAAGCCAGTTTTTGTAGTTTGATAGTAGAACTGTAGCCTTACAATGGTATGTAGCTCACATTATCACAATTTAGCCGTTATATAGTTATTCATGCCCTCGTATGGTGAAGTTAAACATCCTCCTTAATTGTATAATTACAAGAATCGCTCCAATTACAGGGCATGTATTCTATTATCATAATTGGGATAAAAATGTAGCATGCGCGCACGATTTAAAAACATTAACATAAATATGAATATTAAAAGGCTGTGCTATGTAGATGCCTTGTGTATTGTGTATAAATTTGAAAGTCATTATCTTGTAAGAACCTTATAAAGCTTGGTGCAAGTACGACAACTTTGTCTGCAATCGTAAAAATTATCTACGATTCAACTAGCAGAACGAAGCGGCCTTTATTAGTACTAATAAACCGATTTGGTAGGTCATAAAACAGATTTTCTTATAAACTTTTCTCGGGAGGGTTAAGTAAATAAAGTCATCGGTCGCCCTAAAGTCGCACGCGCAGACGGTTAAATTTCTTTCCAAGTCCCAAACTCGCTAATGAAGTTTCGCCCTCCGAGAGGAGAAAAAAGTCGCGGCGGATCTTCGCCCGCAGGCCGTACGTCGCGCACAATTTTAATTCCAGCGTCAAAAAAACTTGGCTTCCGCCGGCGAGCCGTGAAAAAAGAAAAACTCCTTGAGGCCGAGTCCTTGACGTCAGGTACACACACACATACTATTAGATAAACTTGTTAAACGTTCCTTATATACGTACAATGATTTAAAAGTCGCGGACCGCGCGCGCGTAATCATCGCGAAACAAGTTGCGTAGGTAGCCGCTAATTTGAACGAAAATAATGTTTTAGATATGCTAATTTTCATGTTAAATGCGGATAGTCGGTTAATTAACGTTCTGATTATACAAACGTACTGAAAACTTTAGATTATGAAAAAAAGCAATCTATATATAGCTATATAGTTTTGCAGGTGGACGAATTTTTACGTAAAGCGCATTCGCAGAAAAAGATTATCCTTATCTTTGTTGCGTAAAATCTTGTGGCGCGAAATGTGTTTAGAAAATCAGTCCCTCTGTGTGTCAAGAGATCGTTACACATTTGTTATTGATAGCGTTACGAAACACGTGGCATCAATCGAGGCAAGTTTATACAGTCGTAAAAAAGTATTTTAAAAAAGGTGAAGCGCAGCGAGCTCTAAACTATATAGAATTTCCAGTCACACGCGCCATATATACCTCGTTCATTGCACGCGTATATAAACGTAACTTTACGCAGTCGCGTTGTACACGTCGGTGCGGCGTCGAGCAGCTGTCTCCTCGACAAAATTCAGCTGTATTTCCCGCAGGACAGTGCCCCCGCGCTCACACACATACCCACATGTAGCATACACGAGCGTAGGTACATAGAAAACACACATGACGCTACGCCATTGTCCTCTCTGAAATCTCTAATCCATCGGATTTGTTTCCGGGGTCGAAAGTGCACTGGATTTCTCTCTCCCTCTCCCCTCGCTGCTCGTTTATCGAGAGATCGAACGAACGAGAGAAAGAAGGAACGAGAAAAAGAGAGAAAGAAGGATCACGACACACACACACACATACAGATCCGCACGCGAGAGCGTCCTTTACACTTACGTAAGGCCTTGGGTCGAGCGCGGAGCAAGCAGCGCGCAGCGAGAGCAACGGCAGGATATTTGCCTCTCCTCCGGGGCCTTTTAGCTATAGTTTCGACCGGCGAAACGCGTTCCCGTGTGTACGCTGCTCGCTCGTTCGCTCGGCTCTCGCCGAGGATTTTCAAGGCTGCTCGAGCTCACAGCGCTTAGCCGAGAGAGAGAGAGAGAAAAAGAGAGAGCTACAAGCCGTGCTCCTCTCTTCGCGCGCACTCTCTGTACAGTGCTTTTTGGGATTTCGAAAAAGATAGCTGTAGGGGATGGGCTCGCTCGGTTTTAAGTGCCGCCCGTGGCTAATGAGCTTTCGAGAAGGTGATGACTACCAGATTAGTGAAAATGCTTCTTTCATGTGATGCTAGGCTCTATTGTCCAGCCGCTGGTGTTCTGGACATTGTACAGTTTAAGGAAACCAGAGATATTTTGTACGGATTAATTAGGGAGATACGATAATTTATGGTCACCGTAGCTACCTATATATAAAGAACCTCGTAAAAATAGTTTCGTTTTAATTATTTAAGAACTTTAACGAATTTATAAGAAAGTGATTGTTCCCGCAGTCTCAAAAGGTTTAAAATTGTTTATCTTTATTTATTTTAGCAGATATCTGTTCAAACTATATATTATCTGCATCTCTGTATCGCATCGCGAAAGAAAGTTCGCGTATATAAAAGTTGAATTGACTAATGACTCGCGGTCAAAGTAATTATATTACACTCGAGTAAGCAAAGTTTCCAAAGTTATTTAATAACTAATGAGCGTGTTCCCGATATACGTACGCACCTATTAAGGAAATGACATATTTACAATTTTCACGATCAGTTGCGACCATATTAGGATGACGCGCACTTTCTAATTCGGACTTTTAACTACATGCGCAGCCCGTAATAAGGACTGATAGGCGGAGCTTAGGGCAGTTTATCCCTGTCTCATGAGCATGTACTCAGCAAGACAATGATGGGTTATTAATTTTATGTAAGACAAAGTATAGATTTTTCTCAGAAACACGTGCAATTTGAATGACACACGAGAAAGAGAGCATTGCCCTGTGCGCATATGAGTATCGCTTTAATTTCCTGAGAATATTATCAGGATATGCACAAGAAGAGTTTTGAAATATGATTTTAATAACAGAAACGCCTGTGTAAAAGACTTTTATAATTTTTTAATAATAAATTTAATAACTGGATTCATTATATGCGGTTCATTATCTTTGACCATCTTAATAAAATTGCCTTTTTACCGTTAAGCTTGATATAAAAAAGGCAAAATTAAAATAAAACCTCTGGTAAGAACCTTGGGGATAAGAGCGCGAAGATCGTTTAAAATGCCAAAAAATGCCCTTTAACAACCGGGAGAAAAACGGCTCGTAAAACAGCTCTCGTGTGTACTCTTGATCAAGAGCTTCATCAGAGAGCATCCGCGCCACTAACGAGAAGGAGAAAAAACTTTCTCGGTATTACGCCTCCTCCCCTCTCCCTCCTGCCAATATAAGGTTAACTTCCCGCTGGAATGCACTTGCGGACCGCGTCTACACAGCGACTCTTCACCCGTGCGCAGGCCAAAGACATGACGAACGGTCATCGAGTCTTCCGCTCTGTTCCTCCGGTCAGTCGCCTACGCGGCGTCTACAAGGTTTTGCCTTCCTCCTCTTCTCCTATACAAAGAAAGGGAGGGAGAGACATTGCACATATAAGCTCTGCGCCGCGAAGGGACTGAGAAAATCGGATGTTGCTGCTGCTGCTGTCCGGCGCGCGAGGAATTAAAGCGCGAGGGGGAGGAGAGAGGCGTAATCGGATTCTTAGGCGCATAAGACACGAGCGCGCGCGAGGGGTAAGTCGCCCGCGCCGCGTCTACGTTGAATCGATCGCACGGCGCTACTCTCGTTAGCCCTTTCGAAGACTTACGATCGCCGAGCGCGCGCCAACTATACGGGCAGCGGACCAGAAAACGCGGAGGGAGATGGAAAATAATAATGGCGGCCGGGGGAAGCGACGCGATGATAAAGGAGAGGAGGCAGGATGTGGGAGTGGAAGTGCGTGCGAGCGCCTCTCTCGTGCTGCATGTAAGACGCGAGTCGTCGCTGTGCGAAGGAGAGAGGGGAAGATAAAGGATTTTTAGCGCAGAGAATCGATGGCCGGGTATGATTTCGCGAGAGGTACTCGCTCAACCTCTCACACTCGCGATCGTTATTAATCGGCCTTAACGTGCAGCCCGCTATTCTCGCTGTCTCTCGCGCCCGAGTTTTATTGCCGCGATAAGAGCGCTTTTAATTTTATTAATGCCCTTTGTTACATCTGATACATTCGACTTTTGGCTGATTTACAGGCTCATAAATAGCGAGCCAAAGTAGTCTGCTATAGGGCAAAATTGCACGTTGCACATCTTGAAAAAAATATATATATTAAATTTTCTTATTTATTCTCTCATACGTATATGTATTACTAATAAATTCTTTGTAAGTCGCTTAACGTAAGGGACAAACGTATAATTAAAATACCACCTCGCATAGTTGTCTGTCATTATGTCGTACAAGTTCAAAGAAAGATTTTAATGATGGTAAGAGTGACTCTTTTTTTTAATTCTTTTAATAAAGGCATTGACATACATTGCTGTCAATTAATTGCCATACACATAAACAGATTTGGTCAAAACGCGAATGATTTCAAAGGTGCAATAAATTTTCTTGCATTTTTGCGATTCTCTTTTGCTTCAAATTGATAGGCGTAATAAAAAATTTAAGTGTCATCCTACAGTTCACAATTTATTGCAGTGGGACATTTGTTTCCCAAGACTCTAAGATCATCTCTAAAGTTTGCATCATATTTATTGCGTATGCGCAATAAAGTATTACATGTATATTATGATACATTTTTATTTTATTAAAAATTAAACATATCTTGCGACTTTTTCAAAAACATTCATGGTCGTGATTTTGTAATTTTGAAGAAATTCCGCTTACGCCTCAACCGCGAAAAGCATTATTTACAACGGTATAACTGGAACTTTCTCTTGAAGAAAGCAATGCATTTTTTCAAATTTTATGGACCTTTAAATGTGCATAACGTCTCATATTGGATATTAAAAATATTTTATACTTGCAACTCTCACAAGTAGAAGAAGGCTTCAATTATTCGCCGAATTGTGAATGAAAAAACGGAAATATTTAGTCGTAAAACTTTGGCACAATTAACATAAATGAACCGGACTTGTATATTTTCTGTTATTTATTTCTGAAAATTTAACGATGCAACTAATTTTATGTTGCTTTTTTTAGAAAGTCTTTAAATATGATGTGCAATATTGCTAGATTATAAACGTATAGAATATGCAAGCAAGGTAATTTTCAATATCGTATTTATATACTTACTCCGAAATTATATTGATTTATTTTACATTAAAATTATGCGCTGAAATTATGATTCAAATAGGCCCCGCGCCTCGAACACACAATAAAAATGTTCACAGTGAAACAAAGGCTGGTCTTGCATTCAAATTAAACGTAATCAAAATTACGTATTTGGAATCTTAATTTCATGTACATGGGTTTAGCATACCAAATTACTTTTCGTTAACTCTTTGAAGACGCGATTTTTTAAACCTTTAAAGTAACATGCTGTTATTCGATATTTAATGTGCAAATTGTTAGATATTATTATTAAGCACCGTGAATTTTGATGGAATTTAAATTTTGACAGCGTGTTTCCCTTCTCCACAAAACGATAACAAAGAGACACGCGCTGCGCTCTTCCTGCTCTGCATGTATTTTCGCTTTGCCTGCCTTCGAAATTCTGTCAAAATAGTGCAGAAATTCATTCTATGTGGCAACGTATTCGTCAGAAATAATTTACATTTATTTTGATATTCATTCTCAGTATACCGGTTATTTAGCTCGCGAGGAAAATTAATATAAATAATAATTTCTTTCTTTATGCTTCGCGAGCATATTTCTGTAATCCTTATAAAAGGTTTTTTATCCGATAAATTATAGGGAGAGAAAGAGACTAGAGCGAGGGATGTAGGTGTAAAAGTCGGTAATTTATATCGTCCCTGAAAATAATTTCGTCTCGCGAAGTGTCGGATAAAAAAATATCGCGAAAGAAAATAAATAATAAGCGAATACACGGCACGCAAGACAATCGCGCCGTAACTTATTCGAAAGGTTTGGAGTAAGAATTTTCGAAGGCGAACAGCAAGATTCACAACTAACATTTTAAACAGGCAACTATAAAGACGGAAGGATTGGACGAGAGAGAGAGAGACGAGAGAAAGACGAGAGGGCAGCAACAGCAGCAGTCGCATAAAGTGGCACGTTACGAGGGCGGGCTCGTAAAATCTTAGCCTCGCGTATCCTGCATTCGTCCCCGGGACTTGTTTCTCTCTCCGCCTCTCCTCCATCTTTCGCTCGCTCTCCTTCACGCTATACCTTCTCGTTTTCATTGCCCTTTCTCTCGTCCGCAAGAGAGAGAGAGAGAGCCTATCGCTCTCTCGTTCTCTCCCTCGTAATAAAACATAAACCGTAGTGGAAAGTACCGCTCGACAGGAAGAAAAGGCACTGCTTCTACTCGAAAGAGAAAGAGAGCTGCGCTATGGCGGCTACAGACCCTTAGATTTCGAAGGGATCGAAGACCGCTCGATGCTGCTGCTGCCGCCACGGCGAGCGAGCCAACCTCGAGAAATTCGAGATACCCCGGCTTCTTCTACTACTCCTCTACCTCTTTCTCGTCTTTTTGCGGGGGAGTAGTAGACTGTCGCTGCTTTCCCGCTCTTATACCTATAATGTATATAGGTATATGCACCTCGGAGCAAATTTTTTCCTCCGTTATAGGTACTCCTTCGGTAGCAGGAAAGAATACTCGCCGTCTCGGCGTGGGAACGAATTTGTCGCCGATTAACAGACCGGACTCGTGTAATTCCGCGCGCGCGCGACGCTCTTATCGATCGATCGATGATATGCGCTTCGCGAAATTACAGCCGGTCTGCCGGCCGGACTGGAGCGAGTTTTCGGAGTGGAGAGAGAGGAGGGACGAGATTTAAGAAGTCGACGACGTGAGAAACGCCCCGGGCGGGTTAAAGTGCAGCCGAGTACCTGCGCGCGGCTGTTTCTCCGTGTTTTTTTTTTTTTTTTACTCCACTTTGGCAATCTCGCTCGATCGCGGAACAATAAAATTCGAGGGTTTTCGGATTCCCGGTAAAGTGGTGCCGGCGAGCTAGCAGGCGAGAAGGCGTTAACGTGCGCGGAGTATCGACAAGTATATGTATAGTGGCGTGGAGGATAAAAGTGGGAATTTAGTAACGATTGTATAAACAAACTTTTATTTTTATGATATTGCCGCGAGAAATTATACTTTTTTTTTTGGTCTTCGTGAATAACCGGATTAAGCCGGATGGAAAAATAAGAGCTGATAATGCGAGTACAATATCGAGGATTAACCAACCAACAACGCGGTTGCCGCCTCCCGACATTTTTATTTAATGCGTGCATAAACTTAAAAATTACATTGTCAGCCGCAAAGTAAAGTTACGACTGTAATCCGTTTACGTGGTCGGTAAAAGAAGTCGGAGTTCAGGTAAAGTAGAAAAGATATGGGAGATAGCCGAGTCTTTTTATAGAGGTATCAAACGTTTGAGGTAAAAACTCCAGTGTATAAGTTGCTTTTATAATATACTTATAAGCCCAGTGAAAAAACCCAATGTTCGATTTAAAAGTACGTACGTATAATGAAATTATATCATATCAAAATGGAGTAACTATAAAGGAAGGCGAGAAACATCCGTATAATACTTATGAGGCATCGCTAGACTTTACAGAGTGTCGCAACAACAAGGCGATCAAGTCACGAAACATACTACTCCACCGCAGCGATGAAAAGCAAGAGAAATATTTGCCCTCGCACAAAAGCTGCTCAGTGTGTATACACACACAGAAGAGCGGACCACCGGGACTCTGGCATCACGCGATACTCACCTCCTAACATAAACACGGAAGCCGCGAGCGGAAGCCCGAAAAGGCGAATTAAAACTCCGCGACGATTACGACAGCGACGATTCTCACTCACACTCTCTCTTGTGTCACAGCGTCGTCGTCGTCGCATGCATCAATATCGACGCTCCTTCCGGTTCACTAAAAATAAAACCCGTACTACAACGCTGCCCTCTCGCTCGCTCGCTCGCGGCTCGAGAAAGCCTTCGACGGCTTGCATTTACGTGCTCCGGGTCCATTGACCCTTATCTTCCTCTCCCTCTCTCTCTCCTCCCTCTTGCCCTCGCGTTTCGTCGTCGTGGAACAATCGCTCGCCTGTACACGTATGTGTGCGAGTAGACGCTCGTATATATACGTAGGGATTTTTTGGACAGACGCCCATAGTGCGGAGAGAGGGCATTAGATGAACATCGCCGAGAGGAATCGATGCGCCGCGCTCTTTCTCTCGCGCGCGCGGGCGGAGATCTTTGTGTGCGAGAGAGATTTCGCGGATCCTCTCTTGGATATATCTCGTTTTTCCTTTGGCCTCCGCGCTGATTGTCCTTTTGGAAAGTTTCTGGTGAAGTGGAACGGTCTCGCGCTTTGTATGTATAGCTATACTTACGGAAAGAGAGAGCGCGCGCCATTGGCTCGCGTGGATGAATGGCTTATGCAATTCGTGTACCAGAGTTTTTTGAAGAATTTGGCCGATTCGGCGAAATAAAATATATTGAGCGATGGCGTAAAGTAGTTTTGTGCGTTATGCGAAAGGTATTGAGTAAGTAACTTTTATATGTAAAACAGTGTACGTTGGTTTTAGTTTAATCAGTTAGAGTAATCCTGCTGTAGTAACACTGAATGAAAATTTCAATTTTGGTTGCCGTAAAAGAACTCCACTCTGAGTATTAAAATTCTCGTTTTTTTTTCTCTAGAATTACACTGTTGTAATAAAAAGTTTTATACACTGCGGCTATCATGGAAAATGAAAAAACATAACGTGAATGTCTCCCATCATTCCGGCGACTATTTAATTTTCCCACATATAGCAGTATCATTTAATAATGGGCAATGTCTTTATTTCTCGTCACGGTTCACGTCCGGAAATAAAATACGCCACGGTACCGTGTTACTTTATCAAAATCCATACGCAACCGCAGGGCTAATAAACAATTCTTTACGAGCCTATCGTAGCCGAAATTTATTAACTTCCAGCCGCGCGCATCACGCATGCGACGCGTCTAAAACCAAAATTTCCATAACGCTCTTTGCGCCCGTAAAAACATAAAGTGTGTCGCGCGCTCGCGCGTAGTAATGAAGCCATATCCCATAAACATGAATGTCCCCCTCGTATTCTCTGTCTCACTATACCGCGGCGACTCCATTTTCAAAAAACGAAGAGCGCACGAAATAAAAACGCATAAACAAGAGGAGAAAGGGGGGAGAAGCGCGACGACGAGGCGCTCGTATACTTTCGAAATAATCGATGCAAATGCCATGCGACCCGCGCCAAATCCGTTTGATATCCTTCCTCCCCCGGCCTTCCCCTTTGGCTTAAAACCGTAAATTCGAGGCTTATGCGCTCTCTGGGCTCCCAGCGGGCGCGCGCGCGCACTTTCGTCTCCTCGCTTCATAGTCGTAATCTCGATCGCCCCCGCGCTGCACGGAGTCAAACGCCAGCGAGGCTTTTCCGGTTCTCTCGGACGCCAGAGAGAGAGATTCAGGGAGAAAGAGAGAAAGCTTATTAGGAAAATAGAAATCTCAGTCCCCCCTCGCGAAGGAGGCCGCTGCGTATACGCGGATGCACGACTATAGTGGCTCGACGAATGTGTGTGCGTGAATTGAGATGCGATGATGCGGAGGAGGGAGGGAAAAATCCTCGACCTTCGCGTACTATATAGCTGGCGAGTGCGCGTGCGCGATCGTTTCCGCGTCTTTGTTGATCGACAGAAGGAGAGAGAGAGAAGGGACGCGCGGAGAAGCGTGTTTTGTGTAATGCGTAGGCGATGTAATGCAGAAGGAATTTCTTTTATTCTCTCTACTCCTGCACCTATGTTATTTGCTCTTCGGTTTCCGCCTCCGTTTCTACAAACCTTTAAGCATCTTTGAAATGAATTCGAGTAAATATAGAGCATTCGAGTTTCAAAGAAATATCGTCGATTGAAAGTTATATCTGGTAAAAAATTGATCTACGCGTACGAGTAAATAAAAATAAGTATTATTATTTTATTTTCAACTATGATAAATCTCCTTTACAAGTTTATGAGAAATTCTTTGACGAATCGATTTATAATCCATTAACGTTTTCTCGTAAAACCAGTCAAGTTAAATACAGTATTCTTTTCTTTGCAATTGAACTCTACTGGATTCCTAGAAAATAAACACACTTATGTGAAGATGAGTAAGGTGTGCATTCTTCTCATTCTCTCGAAGGAATACTTGTTTTTCTGCAAGATGTTTTTTTAACGTATTGGTAAATGTTAAACAATGTCTGATTGACAGTTATTATAGATACAACATTAGGTGCTTATAGTTGAAAAAGCTTAAACAATACACAATTATTTGTAAACTTTTATGCAACGGTTTGAAGTTTACATCTCAAAAAAATGATTTGCAAATACATCAAAAAATCACTGTAAAAGTTATTTTCCCATTTGAAAACGGATTTACATGAATAAACATTAACGACAACATGGTATTGCCGATCTGAAAGAGCTGCCCTCTTGTAAAAACCTACTTTAACCATCCAATTTGTGAGAGCTCAATATTCAAATTTGATCCAGTCCCGTTACACCGCTTCAAAGCCCTTTTAAAGCCTGCCATATCGAGATGCGCCGCGCGGAGAGCATAAAAATTTCAAAAATTTATTCCACCCCGCCACAAATCGACAGAATATACCTCGATGCATCGTCCCGTGCGAACAATGAACTGCCAGCATGATATCGCCCGGTACAAACGAGCCGCAAAATACACGAGAATAAAAAAAAATCCCCCCCACCCACTGTCCATCAATAACAGTCAGAATTCTAGACTCACGAGCGACTCTGAAAAAAAGCTCAGCGCATATGCACGGGACGACGCGACACACGTCATCCTTAATCGACAATCCAATTACATCGCCGTGATTCACTGTGATGCGCGCGCCGCCCAACCCGCTCGCTCTCGCCTATATCTGCCGGAAACTCATCATCGTCGCTCGAATTTTTCGATCCCCATATAAGCGCGCAATCGAAAGAAAGGAAGGAAAAAGAAAGCCGGCACGCGGTGGAAAATTGCTCTCTTGACGGCGCGTGAGAGCGCAGCGCGATGAAAAAGGAAAGCTCGACGTGCCATCATCGGGATCATCGCAGAGTAATACACAGAGCGGGTCCCGTATGAACGCGAGAAGTCTCTTTCTCTCCTGAAGAGCTCCGGGCGATCGAGAGGTGCACCGCGCAGAGCTCAAGACGCGCGCGCGCCACGCGGGCTACCGCCGCGCGCGTACGCGCTACTTTTCACGCATATAAGAAAGCGCGCGGGAGTGGGAGAGAAAGAGCGGACACGAGTGCGAGGAGTATTATATGCGCGTGAAGAGGCTCTCTCGCGAGAGAGAGAGAGGAGCCTTGAACGAGCTGCTGCATGCCGCTACTTTGCCGCCCGAGTGCATGATGCTTCGTCTGCAAGGTCTCGCTGTATAGGTATGAGCTCGGAGAAGATGAACGCGCGCGGTTTTTTTTAGCCCGCGGCGTATGTGGCCTCGATATCGATGAACTTTACAATCATCATACATTTTCTCGCAGAATATATCCTGCTTCAAAATTTTTAAATCCCATTTTTGTAAGTTTACAATATTGTTTTCTGTTGGTCATTTTTCTATCTAAATGATTGCTGCCAAGTAGGTACACCTACCGATCGAAAGAATCACTTTATTTGCCGAAAAAAACGCACATTTCCGCTGCCAAGTGGCACACGAGAGGAGAGAGAGGAGATGCACACACACTGCTTTTTCCCGAGAAGCACGCGCCGTAAATTCTTGGCAATCACGGTAGCCCAAATCGAAGACGGTTATCTCTCTCTCTCTCTCTCGAAGACAATGTTCTCAACTCCTGCCCATACAGGCGCTCGACTCGTCGGCTTTTTAGCGCACGAGGGCACAGCAGTATAGTCCACTCACCTAATCCCGTCCCGGGCGACTATTTTCTTCCCGGGGCAGAAGAAAACGCGTGGGCGGCCCTGACTTTCCCCGGACGAGGATAAAGTCCTCTGTGCCGTCAAGATGATATCGAGGAATGAACGTGGGATGATGCTGGCTTTAGCTGGAATTTGAAGGGGTGGAATTGTGTGTATTAGGAGGAGGTTGGGGATTTCGGAGAGAGACCTACAAAGTAGTTTCTTTCTATATGACACTATTTTTCCGAGATGGTAATCTGTAAATTGACTTTTTCGATGCGATAGTCGCGAGCATTTTAAAATAATTATAAGGCAGCATTGGTCTCCTATTGCGGAAGATTTTACTCATGGTTAAAAGCTTTTCACAAAATTAGTATCTGATGTAAAGCGAACACGTCGATAAAATGCTCTTACGACCGACATAAAACTATCAACTAAAATATATGATTTTATATTCACGACTATTTTAGTAAAATAAGTTATTTCATTATTTTTATTAATTCAATCCAGAAAAGAACCGCACGTACAATAGGATCCATATATAGAATCTATTATATACTCTGCACAAAAGCACACACAGAGCGTCGGCTATATGCCTAAAATTTCGCACGGCGGCCGCACACACAATATATCCCATGCGACTTTTCGACAGCCGGCGCGGGCTGCTCCTCCCGCTGCACACGCACAAACCATTCGAAACACACAAGCCCCTCCCGACACGCAGTCGCGCGTTCGGGGGTGTGGGTGCCCACCTCCTGCGGCCGCGGCTCAGCGACCTTGAAAGTCGCGGCGCTCGCCTTCTCCCCGGTTATAGGGACTCTCTTTGTTCGCTCGCCACTCGCACGTATATGTATCTACGCACGTGCGTTCTGCTATAGAGAGTACTTTCGCGCTCATACAATACACGAGCGGCGCTACTGCGGTAGAATTGAGGCGACACGAGCCCTCTGGGATACCACGAGCGTCCTTTTCGGAGTAGCTATATAGCTTGAGTCCTCGGCGTACTCGCTTTTAGTCGCCGCGCAAAGGCAAAGCGCGCGCGCGTGTTTGCTGAATACATGTGTGTGTGAGCGATGCAATAGCCTGGACGGCGGGCGGGGATAAAGGCATAGTATTGACTCGTCGGCTCGCCGGATATTCGAGAGCGGTGTCGTGCCACGGACGTCGGGAATCACTGGTTTTAAAGCTTTCGTGCGATATTATAGCCTGGGAATAGGCTATTTCGATATGGGCATTATACATACGGGTAGTTTAGAGCGGATTCAAGAAATACAGTCGTTCTTGCCAAATTGACACGAGATATTGTGGTTTATATATCTTCCGATGGAATTATTTTTCTTACGAGTTGACGAGTCCTTTTTTTTTACTGTAAAGTATAACTTATTGTTATAAAAATGTAAAAATTTATACTCAAAGGAACAAGATTATAAATTAA
The DNA here is from genome assembly GCA_900474315.1 of Torymus auratus. Lineage (NCBI taxonomy): Eukaryota > Metazoa > Arthropoda > Insecta > Hymenoptera > Torymidae > Torymus > Torymus auratus. The sequence goes on from UXGD01000052.1 coordinate 45,784, forward strand.
TGACAGCGACCGTATAAGAAAAAATAGCGAATACCAAAAATTTCACTCCACTGCACTTTTACGACTCATAAATTATTCATACAATTTATAGGGAGTAGATTTTCGTAAAAAAGTTAGACACTTATTTGAAAACCTATAAAACCGTCCGACAGCATAAAGAAATATATAATGGTTCGGAAGTGTCAGAAAAATTTATTACGTAATATGTATAAGAGAACAGGGATTGCTTATGAAGTGCATATTAAAAATTTAACTCATTGTAAATTCAAACGGTAAAATTTTCATCTTTATAGAAATCCCCAAAACTAAAGATTTTTATAGCATTTCCTATATTTATTTAGCATATCCGAACCCAAAAGGTTCGTGTATACACACTTTCGTTTTCCAAACGCGCGACTGCTCGCTTTGATCTCGCGCACTCTCGCCGTAAAACGCGTCCATTCGCATTGATTAAGAATACGCGAGCGGCCAGCACTAAATCAAAATCAGAAAAGTTGCCCGCGCAAACACGCGCCGGCCATTCAGTCGAGGAAAGGAAAACAAACCCCCCATGCGCTCTCACAATAGCGTATACACAGGCCGACCGAACCGCAGACGACCGAAAGTCAACAGAGCGAGCCCCGCGTGCTCGCGATCAATGGAATTTCCTCCTCCGCTTTGCTGCCGGTGTGTATATATACGCACACACATCACGCGCTCTCGCTCATTAAAACCGAGACGAAGCGAAAACTGAGACTTTGCGCTGACGCGCCGAGGTAAGGTATATGGCATGCATATATAGGCGAAAAAAAAGGAGTAGCGCGCGGACGTGCTAGCGTAATTTGCGATTTCCTCGCGGCGTACGTTGTGTACTACTATATGTGTGTCTCGAATTATACCTCATTAAAAGCGCGCGAGAGGGGAGAGAGAGAGAGAAAGAGAGCGCGCGGCTGCACGCGTAATGAGAAAGAACGCGCGAGTGCGCTGGATATACCTTACGCACGGCGCGACGACGACCTTGAAGGTGTAGCTAACGCGGCCGATGCAGATAAGAGAAAAACCGTTGCGCCCTTACAGCGTTATGCAACGCGCGATCTTTATAGAGTCACGTCGGTTTCTTTTATTTTTCAGATATCGATTGTAACGAATCACTCTCGCGGCCCTCCCGCCTCCACTTTTATTTTCTAATCGTTATTACTGTAGTTGATTTTTTCACTTTATATAAGAGCGTAAAAGTATTTATTACGTTTGGATATTCTGTGGAAGCCGTGCGCGATCGAAATGGAATGATTTCTTTCATCTGCTATAAAGTACATGATTTCGTACAAGACCATTACCAAAATAATGTACATTAAATTTATTTCTCAAGAAATCACCTTTATTCGTATTCAGGATAATTCTTATTTGCAATATACCGATATATTACAGCCACTATATATCTACTTTGTTTTAGTAAATATATACAAAAATTTACAAAGGCAAGGTTTAAAACGTAGGAAAATACACTTGGCGTTCCTCTGCCTTGACTCCATCATTTTTCAAGCTTATCAAAAAAATCACGAGTACAGTCGCGCATAACTCACAAAGCTCCGGCGTATACGCAATTTCCTCTCTCTCTCTCTCTTTCTCCCTCCTTCCAGCGCGCCTCTCTCACGTTCACGTCGCGCATCAACGCACGTAAAATAAAAACGCAGTCACGTCCAGCACACTACAACTCCACCAGCGCAGCTACTCCGTAATCTGCGTATTTCACGTTCGCCTTCCTCAAAGAGCTTAATATAAATCTTACTCTGCGCGCGTTCGCGCGCTTCTCCCCCGACGCGCGCGGCTGCCACAAAAAACCCGCTGCGGCGCCCTTAATTAACGCTGCGGATTCTTTTTTTTTCTCTCGCCCTTTTCCCCCTTCTTGGCCAGGTGCGTAACCCGAACCGATGCAGGCGCCCGCGTGCGCGCAAGGCGACGACGGTGGTGCGTGTGGCTACTCCTATATCTCGACGTCGCGCAGCCGGACTCTGACTAAACGTGGCAGCAGCGCAGTTGTGTTCCCCATAACACGAAAGCTGCTGCTGCTGCTCTGTGTGTGTTTTTAGCGCGCGGACGGGTGTGGGCCATTGCCGAGCTGAACGCGCTCTCTTGACGACGCGGTTCATTGATTTTGCTATATGCGAGTATACGGATTTTTGTTTCTGCAGGCCTTTTTTTGTGTTCAAGGCGCGGTGAAAAGGTTCGCGAGATTCTATATACGATTGCAATCAGTGCCAAGTGCGCGCGAGCGCGCGTTCAATCGATGGCAGTTTTATTATGGGTTCTGACGTTCTGTTAGTTACAGCTCGAAGCGAAAATCTGCGTGAAAGTGGATTTTTTTATTCACCGGGAGGGCAATTCATATTGAATGCCTATCTTCTATTATTATTAATATTAATAAACAAGTACATACGCACTTTGGTAATGCAAAATTTTAATTCTGATGTACTAGTGGATTTAAAAAAAATTATTTTATAAAATAGAGGCGGCGTTTTTAATTAACTTATGAACGCGAATATGGAGAGTGCACTGGCCAAAAGCATTTCAAGCAATTACCGCATAAATCATTTAAAAAATGGGCTCATTTCAATAATAAATTGAAAGGAATTTGACGAAAAAGCGATAAAAAAGCGAGCGCTTTAATGCACTCGTAGCCATAAAAATTCCTATACACACCGCCACGATCAGCAGCCTTTTTAACAAAAAGCTGTAAATTTCGTCAATGCACCTCCTTCCCTCCTCCTTAATTATTATTATACAGCGCTGCATACAGGCTTCCCTCACGGCTCTGCACCGGGCCAAGCGCGCACCTTTCCGAAAAAAGAAGCCAAAGACCAAAGGACACGTGCTACCGCAGCAGCAGCAGCGACGACGGCATGTGCGCGCGTAACCGGGCGCCGGCCCGGCTGTCCTCCCCCGGAAATCGTTTCGGACGCTTCTCCGTCTCCTCCTCGTGCTTCTCTTTTTTGCGCTCGCGAATATATATGTGCGCGCCCGACGGAATTTCCTCAGCGCGCGCTCGAGGCAGCAAAAAGCCACTTGCCTTGCGCGCCATAAACGTCGTGCATTTTTTTTTCTCCTCTCCGCAAGCGCGCACAACTCCACTGGCTTTTCGTTTGCGAACCGCGCGGAGATGCTTGTTTTTGCTCTCCTTTCTTGCGACGAAGCGTCGTGTACTATATACTATGCTATATATATAGTGTATGTGAGCGCGGAAGATGCTACTTTTATTTTCTTATTTCTGCCGTGGTAGTATAGTGTTGTTGCGATCATACGGAACGGGAACGTTGTTTGTCTCGTCGTAGCTGAGCTTAATTATAACAGCCGCAATGAGATTTTTCGCCGTCTCGTGCGCATTGCGCAATCGATTCTATGATTGTTATACCGGCTAGTCGATTAGTTTTTTACGGCTGGTCGATAATTGCTTTGTTAGTTAATGGTTTTACTGTTTTTGCCAGATGAGAGAGAGTCGGACTATAAGGTCGACGGCTATAGCGACTGACCACGGGCAAAAAAAAAATGATGTATAGAGTGTGCTTAGATTTTCGTCGACTATACCATTGGCATTTGTAATTATAAGCTTCTTTTTACGAGTTGTTTGCTCGCTCCTGCAAAAGTTTAATCACGCGTGCATTCAAATTTTGCACGATACAGGCGGTTAAGTTTTTACATCTGTGCGTAAGCATTGTTAACGAACTATACCGTTCGAATGATTTGCTTCATGATGTTCAATTCGGAAGCCAATTCCTAAAGGAGAAGAACCAATTTAAGTATAGAATTTGTTTTGCCAGCAGAAAAAGAGGGAGCGAAGAGAAAAAGCTAATTGAACGCAACGAGGCGACCTTTGGTGACCGATTAAATTTCCCAGAAAGGCTATATTAAACGCAATTAGCACATGCCCGTCACTATTAAGCCGAGCCCAGCCATGGCGGCGGCGGCGACGGTAGCGTACGGTAAATTATGCAAACTCATCCATCCGAAATATCTTTGTAACTAAGTTTGTCAGCAGGCGAGGAAACTATCATATTAGTCGCGACGGGCTAAATCGGGTCAATTTCCGCTTAATGGAATCAAGATGCGCGTCAAATTTATTTTAATAAAATTCTCTAACGAACACCTGATAAGAACGTACATACTCAACAGTTTCGTCTATGTTATGACTTTCATGATGTATAATTAATAAAATTTAATGATGTAACATGTGAGTGTAACTTATAGAACATTTCAATCAGCGTTGATGAGTAAAGTCTAGTTTTTCAATTAACGTTGGCACGACTGAGTAGTGTAACAATATTCCTTTTTTATGCAAAGTTCTAATTTAGATATTAATATTTTAAAAAAAAGACAATTACGCCAAGAATAATTATCTCGTCAGCAACTTTTCAATTTTCCGTATCTCATAACTATTTTTACAACCATAGAGAGGCATGAACAAAGAAAGAAACAAAAAATCGCCATTGTATTCCTTCCAAGAATTGACATAACCGTTCAGAAACAAAATTTTTCTGTCCTCCTCAGCGAGATAAAAAGCCTCGACATGGGGCCTTTCATATACACGCGATCCTTATTAAAATCTTGATCCACGCATCGAAACAGTCTTCCGCGGCAATCTCTCAACTCCTGTTTTTCATTAGCCTCTTCCCTCTTCCAGGCCGTACACAGTCACGTCTCGTCTCGGCGTCCCTTATCAAAGTTTATCCAAAAGTCTCGACATTCCCCTTCCGCTTTCCTCTTCACTCTCTCTCTCTCCTCTGTCGTCGAATTTTCCCGGATCGGTGCGCGCCGGCGTGACGGACGATTAGCTTCTGCGGTTGACGGAATTACGCCAGCGTGTATAACTCGCTCTCTCTCCCTCTCATGTTTTTCCCGACGCGCGCGTCGTCGTTCGATTACAACGTGACACCGGCAGCAGTAGCTACGACGCGCTGCTCTCGAGAGTGGCAATATCGGCCCGCCTATGGCGTGTATATATATATATATACATGTATATGTATACGCATAGGGAAGGCATTGTTCTTTGTTGCGCGCGAGCGCGGACGTAAGAGGGAGCGAAGGAGATTGAAAGGCGCGGTAAAAGGACTCGAAGAATTTCGGTGAAAGCTCTCGCCCCGGCGTATACACGCACACAGACTGTGCGGCGAGCGGGGTATTATAGTGTGGCTTATTTGCGCGCGCCTAAGAGAATTGTGGTTTCTGAATATTGATTTTTTTGTCTGACTTGGCGAGGGAGCGGGGCTCGTGAGGAGAATTTCCGATCAACTTATTATTGCTTTTCTTGTATTAATCAGAGTAATGCACTTTGCTATTCCGTAGAAGGAAAAACTTTATTTCGTATTTCTCTTCAAAATAACAAATAATAATAATATTGATGCTTAAAATTAGCATATATATATCGAATTCATCAGACCGGCCACTCTTTATGGCAATAAACAATTTGAAATTTTTTTTTAAATCTTAACTGAAGGCACAGAAGACTTCTTTTTGTTTTGCTAAAAAATATGATGACTTTGTAGAATGCGTCACGCAAATTTGCTATTGTCAAGAAGTGACAGTAAAGTATTTGCAAGTTCTTAAATCACTCAGCGAAAGTGATAAGACTTTTTTTTTTCTTGAGCAATATCTCATGTCCACTATACAATACTAGAAACAATTTCAAGCCTCGTGTAGCCTCTCTGGAAATTGCTATATTTCAAAAGCCACGCGTGAGTTCTGTATTAAGAACAATGATTGGTGGAAAAGGGTCAAGAAAGCGACAAGAGTATATAGTGAAGAATGTCGTTAAAACTTTACTGCACTGGCATAAAATTCGTGCTTTACTTGTTACGTATGTGAATTTTAATGGCTGGAATGCTTATATTATGAGATTAGGTCAGAATGGAAGTTTGAAAGACTAGGATATAAAAAAACTGTTTTATTTAATTCCTGATTCTTTAACTAATCCTTATGTATATTTCTTTCTGTTACAGGTGAGTGTGCAGTTATTTACCTTGTTCTACCCATTACGTAAGTGCAGAGTAAAACTTAAATTTCACTAAACTTATAAATACGTATATTCCAACGAAAATAAGACACGAATCGTCAAATCGCACTCAACGATCTACTTGTTAAAACCACTTGTTAAAAAAAAGTGAATTTGCAAAAGCAAGCAATAAAAAACAAGGCCGCGCGGAGACCTCGCTTCTCTACAGAGGTACACGCGAGCAACATAATAGAGTGCGACAAAGAGCTGAGCACGCGCGTCGGCGAAAAGCCGAGGCAAGAAAGAGACGATCTTCCACTCGAATATGTCCTCTCCTCGCCTCGTCGTCGTCGTGCTCGAGCGACTTGGTCGTCGCGCTGTGCTGCCTTTGATGTAATGACGCGTGGAGCCAGCCCGTCTTTGACGTAACTCTCTCTCTCTCTTCTTTCTCTCGCGCAGGCTCACTTTTCTTCCTCCTGCGCGCACACCTTGCGACTGAAAGCGAGAAAGGGAGAGCTTCCTGAGCCTCTTTTAATTTGAAAAGGCGCGCACTCGCGCCCCACACCCCGCAAGCCCGCGCCTTGACGTTTTCATAAGGGCTTTTTTTCTCTCTCTCTCTTCCCGCGCTGTCTATCTCCTCCCGCGAGGACGAGACGAGCCCTCTCCCGCGCCGTATATACTTTCCCTTTCTTCGCTCTCCTCATGCTGATGCGGCGCGAAAGCATATATCTGCGTGTGATGCGCGAACTGGCTGCTGCTTTTTTCTCGCTTTAATTTCGCGGATTTTCCTGCGTGCTCACGCTTCTTCGCTTCCACGGATTTTGTTTGCCTCCTCTTCTCGCTATATAGCCCCCTTACTCGCGAGTATATTTACCACCCTTTTTTTTAATTACTCCTTGAAAAACGCGAGGATAGTATAATGATCGCAGCCAGCAGTCGACGAGGTAAATTGCTTTGTATACTCCGGACAACGCGCGGAAAGTTGAAACTCTCGCAAAGACTCTCTATACTTACGCGAGCTTGGTATTCGCTGCTAATCCTTATTTCCTCGCAGCGCGAGAGTTGCGTATGTGCGTATATATATACGGGTTCGGCTTAAACTTTGGACAACCTGTTTGAAAGTTTTAACACCTACGCGGAAAGCGCGCTCGAGCTCAATGTAAACAAGGAAATAGCGCAAATGAAAATGCCTCCATCCGAACTATACCAAACACTCGAGGGTGTTTTAACTTAAAATTTTTTCATTCGAATAACCGTGTGTATAACCGTGCTATCTAAAATTTTCGGAACAGATGTGTCGATGTTTTTACGGTATCTATATATTATCACTTATCAGCCTTAACATCACTAACCATCAGAATTCTTTGATTACTTCCACGTAGATGCACGCACCAACTCGCGGGCGGGCAAATGATAAAAAGCGCATATTGCGCGCACGTATATTATATACATCACGAGCGTGCGTTATCTTGGGTTTTCAATCGCCACCGCCATATGGCATCGATCGCACATCCTGTGTTGACGCGTGACGTCGCGCGCAGACTTTTAAATATTATCCTTTCAAAAGTCGCGCACGAGAGAGAGTGAGTGCGCGGTAAGCCGAAACCACTCGTTCTCGTTAGTCATTCCTAATGAAATCCATATGTCCCTTGTGCTAGCACGGGGATCGAATTATTCATGACCTTAAACGCGATACATCAAAAGCCGGGTTATAATAGTAATGACGATATTAGCGCGACAACCCTTATACAAGTGTCTTGTCGATTATGCGAGCACGCCGCGATTGCGCAATCCGGATGTTTAGTTTTTCATTGACCCGAATAGAGCCCGCTAATAAATCCATTTGGTCGCAATTAACTTCATTCAATGCTAATGCGTTGCTGTTTTGTAAATAAAACGCTGTATAGTCGAGAATGAAGATTCATTTCTTTGCGCGAGCCAGCGACACGAACCACTCTACAATCTATTAGTCACTCGTTTTTATTAATTTAAACTAGCCAATAAAGAGATGGCTTATACTTCGAGTGATCACCATGTTTACTATAGCGCCTGTTTCTTATTGTATAAATAATTGTCTCTGCGTGCTTAGACAGATGAATATTCTCTTCTCCTCAAGAAGATTTCGATAGCAATAGCCCTTTGTTCCTCCGGTAGTCGGCGTATTACAACAAAAAAGCCAAACGCGCGACCTCCGCAGCAAAAAAAAAAGAAAAAGAGACTAGCGTGCGTGCGGTAATTCTATAAACGTCGCTCAATTAACGTCGAACGAGTGAATCGGCGTAATTACACTTCACCACCCGTATATATACATGCACGCACGTAAAGGAACAAGAGCCGCGCGCGCGGATGCGATTGTGGAGGCAAATGAAGCGTCCCGCCGTACATAATACACCCGCGAGCTTTTCATTCAATCGACGGCGGCGGCGATATCTCCGCAGGGGACAATGCGCGTTCGAGAGGTTAAATCCGCGCCCCCGCGGCGAGTACTGCAAAAAGGACCGGCGGCGGAATGAATGGGCCGAGCGTACGTGACGAGGCGTCCGGTGACCCCCGCGACATGCGCAGCCGAATATATATTGTACGTGTTTGCTCGCGCGGCGTTTTTGCCAGTCGAATCGCGTCGGTCGCGCGCCAGTTTTACGTCTCTTTCTCTCTCTTTCGCTTGTACGCAAGTCGCGAATAATTGACCGCGTGCGCACGTACGCCGCCGGGGCTTGTATTACACGCTGCTCGAATTACCGATTTGGAAGTGAGAAGGAAAAAGGGAGAGAGAGGGAGGGAGACTGGATTTAGAGAGGTGGAGGGAAAGTGATTACGCGCGACGCCTGTATTTTCAGGTGTCCGAGGCGCGTGAATCTTTTTCCGCCTGGATTCGAGGACGATGTAGAGCCGTGCTGTGAAATAAATTGCCGCCTCGTGGTGCCCGTGTTTCTTTATTTTCGGTGGCCGAGCGACGAGAGTTATTTTATTTTCCTTTTAGATGGAGCTTTTACCAGCGAAAAATGATGTTTGAGATTTGGGGTTATTATATAGAATTATAACGCAATTTTGGAATTAATTGTGATGCTTTTATAATGTGGAACTTTTGTATCGTGATAAACTGCATAAAGAATTAAGATTGTTCTCCGAAAATTGTGAAATACATAAAAGAAAAAGTACAAACGAGGAGGAGGAGACTATAATAATAAGTATAAAGTAAAAACTCACTTGGTACTTTATACTTACTACACTTAAACATTTTCATTTGAGCTCGAGTATAAAAAGGAAAATTGTATAACTTTACGCTAACCGTAAAAGCACCAATGACGTTCAGTGCATCCACCGCAAATCAGCGATGTTCTTTTTCAAATAATTAACAGAGTGCTGCACTGAATTCGCAACTGCAGAAGAACAACCCACTTAGCTGTGCACTCGGTCTCAAAACAGCGGGTAAAAATGCAATTCACCGGCACATTTTCCAAGAGTCTATTATCTCCCCCCGTTCGCATTTAGCTTGTAGCACGCGACATCAGCCATACGTCTACGCCCAGTGGCACAGTGAAAATTCTCGGTCCAAAGCTGCTGCTGCTGCTGGCGTTGTTTACGGGCAAGTGAAAATAATTACGCTCTCTTAGCGCGTGGCCGCAAAAAGAAAAGGAAAAATACTCTCTCTCTCTTTCCCTCTTCTCTCTTTCTCGTGGTCATTGGGAAACAAAACGCGCGCTGTGTAATTGTAAGCTGCGCTGCTCAAGTCGGTCGATCGTATTCCTCGAGAGGCGCGCGCGCGTTCTCGTTTGTCTAATGAAGGACGGACAGCGTCGTGAGTTTTCTTTCTTGGGTGATAGTCGTGGAAATCTTTCGCGTGGTTTAGGCGGAGGCGCGAGATCGCTCTCGCTGTTTTGTCGGTATAACGCCGAGGGCCGGATTCACGGAAGAGCTATTATGGAAATTGTTTACCGTTTGGCCTGTGGCGCGCTCTGCACTTTCCAACGTTTTTGTCTCGGGACGATTGTTCGGCTGACCGCGTTTTTCGCTCTCCTTTATATATTATTGCTCCGTGACTCTCTCGTGCTACTCATGATCGTCAATTATTCATTCTTCGAGGCGCGATAGAGCGGGAAAGTGATGTTTCGACACTTATTGTATTCCGATCGGGCCGAACAATGTATATACCTGCGTGATTGATATACCTTGAGAATGTATAATGCGTTGTTGTAAAACTGCTCTCATTTTTTGTAGTGCGCGAGCGCTGCAGAGTTCGTAAACAGCAAGCAATAGAGCGACGATATATTTTTTCCACTCGGTGGGAGAGGAGCCTCGGAAAAATTAAAACGATTCCAGTCTATTGACTCTCCTCTCGAGGGCCCCAATGTAAATGGTTCCATTTCAATATTAGTTCCCACGTCGCTATATACTCGCGTCTGCCTGCTCCCTCCGATTAATTTCAATCGCTGATGAATATTTCATTGATTAATTCCATCTTGTCTCTCTCTTTCTCGATGTCGTTTCTTCGCGTTCGCCCGTATTTCTCCGGCTGCGCGCAAGTTTCTTCGACCGAAGCGCGCGATCCGCCGAGTTCGTAATTTATACTCTTTTGAATCGCGATAGCCCTTTGTAGCGGCTCTTTCTCGCCGTTCGTTTTCTCGCTTAAACAAGGAAATTCATTTCGCTCTTTGGCAAGCGCTTCTTATACCGCCGCGTTTTATTTATACACGCAATTCGCCCGATTGTTTTCTCGCGTGAAAGTTTATTAATGCTACTCCGTTTGATTATACGCGTATTCGTATACGTGCGTAATAAAATAGATTCTAATGGTATATATTTTATGTAATTTGTGGTTCAAATGATCTTATACGAGCGAAAGTTTCGATATGAAAAAAAAGTCCAGATTAATGTTTTAATATACTACTAGCTATAGCGTTAGATAATAATGATGCCGATATTTTATTTTGGAAAGTATTTTAAATGCATGCTGTGAATTTATAACGAATAATTTTTAAAAAATTCTAATCAAATGATGTTGGACACAAGATTGAAGTGAAATATTTTCAAAATTTCTATAATTTTCCGAAACGCCTCGTGATTTTATCGATATAATTCATGAAATTCCCGCAATGACGAACAGCCTTTCTCGTAAATCAAGTGGGCCAGCTAAATTTTTACAATCGATATATGCGTTTAAAATAAATATTCCTGAAATCCCTCGTCAGAATTACTACCGAAAATCGTAAACCGTTCTACTTTCCAACATCACTTCAGCAGCACGCTCCTCGAAAACTTAAATTAAAAATTTCTATACCGCGCGTATAACACATATATATACGCACACATTATATTCCTCATGCCTTCCACGCTTGAGCTCCCTCGGCGGGTTATTTACCCTCTACCTCTGCCCCCTCTCTCTGCTTCCTCTCGTCTCGTTATTACGATTCGAGTCGGACCGCGCGTTGCAGAGCCGAGTGCATAAGTACATACGAGGCGGCTGCGGCGTCGGCGGGTCACGAAATTCGAAGCTCTCGGCTGCGCGCATGCAGCACGCCGCTGTTGCTGTATACTGGCCGCGCGCGCGCTCGTGGAGACGTGGCAACGCTGTCGACGATCAAAGAAACACTTTGTAGTCGACGTATAACGCCGCCAATTCGAGGGCCCGAGAGCTACTCGATGGCGTTTCACGCGTCGAGCGGTCCCTCGGCGAAACTCACGCTTTCGACTCTGTACATATATGTATGCTGCTCCCTGGCTTTTCAAAGCCCGCCCTCGTATAATGTGTGCGCGTGTGTGTGTATGTGTAAGAGAACAACGATGCATGCAGTTGCCGACTTTCCGCGGCGTGTCGTTTGCATTTTTACGCGCGGCGTACACATACACGGCTTTTTCGTTATTTTGTCCGTACGCACGCTCGTTGCATTTTACGCTTACTGATTGAAAATTAGCTCCTACAACAAATTATTCTCGGCAGGACGTGTTTTAACGTCGTTTCGATTGCAGGAGTATAGTAAATTTGAGGATCTTGCACAGCTGAATAATTATGAGTCACGGGGCTGCTGCTACGGCTACTGCGGAAATGCATGTATGCAAATACACAGTGTGACGCATTCATTTAAATGCATTTAGATGTCGAAATGTGATTTGAACCGTGATCTAATTTTTACACTATATTCTCTTTGCATAGATTTCCGATAAAAAAAGCTTCTGTCTATGTAGCTATAGCAACTGATAATGTATGGAAAAAAAGTGTAATAATATACTGTAGCTGCGGAATATAAGCTAATGAGTTGGAATGATTGTATTTGTTATGCGACATATCCACACGTGCACGTGGTTTTCCAGCGATCGCGACCCTCGCAACAATGGTAGCGCCCTCGTTCGCGTCTCGCGTTACGTACAGCTTATACATACAGCACCACGCGCGCATATTCTCCAATGCAGCTCGTTGTCGCTTTCGTAACTCGCCCGCCGCAGTTCGCCATTTGGAATTTACCGTTGGCACACGGGCCCGTTAAACAGCCTCGCGCGCAAGCGCTGCAGTCGCACGGGTCTCCCGCTATATACCCAGCGCTAAAACAATCACAGGCGCGCTCACAGGGTAGCGCATATCACGAGCTGCAGCAGCAGCAGCAGGAGTTCAAAAATCATCATTTCGAAAGTTCATCACGAGCGCGACCCTCCAATTATATATCAAGAGTCCGCGCGCGAGATAGCGCTTGCGTCCTTGTTCCCAGAACATAACGTCGTCGTCGCATATAGTATCTCTCTACCGCGGCGTGGTTTTTCTCCCGAGCGCGGCTGTCGCGCAGATGCGCGCACGCCTTTATCGAGAGAGACTCCTCGAAGCGATTAACCCATTTTCGCTCGGCTTTATGCGCTCGCGACGACGGCAACGCTTATGGTTAACTTCGCCAATAACCTCGTTTCCGAGTGAAGACCGCGCGCGTTACACTTTAAGGAGATGCTGCGAGCGCGCGTTTACTTTGCGAGAGAGCTTATATACTCGCGTATATATGACGTCCTGGGTATATATTGTACGTGGAAAGGGACGTGCGCACGTATGTGTATATAAACGGGAATCTTTCATTAGCGTGTACGAGCTACTGCCGCTGAATTTCGCGCAAGAGTGTCAGATTTCGCTGTGCTCGAGGTACCGTATGTATATATACATATATTCCGCTCCGACGAATCGTATCGTATATATGTGTGCGTCGATTATACACGGAAGCGAAATTAAAAATGCCTTTTCATCGGGATATATTGAAATGTTGTTGAAGCTCCGTATATGCAAACATTGTTCATTTGTTCCTGCATAATATTCCCTTTTGGCGAAAATTGATTTTCTGGAAGCGAGCGTTCCGTTCAAATGTTTACGAGCGTCGCGCGAGCGCGGACAAAAGGCGCAATAACGTACCGTGCGTATTGCCACTCCCATTTGGGCATGAATTGAATGCGCGCCAGTGCGTTTTATACTTTACGAGAGCGTTAAAAAAATAATTACGAAAATTTTATTTTATTTTCCAACTATAACTTTAGATTTAGCAATTAAAAACAAACGCTGTTTTTCTTGACGCTTTGTTTAATTTTTAAACGAAGTACAGTCCTTGGCTAGCGCATAAAGTTAACGCTTGATACGACATGCCCGTAGGGTATAATCCGTGGAAGTGAGCATGCGACAATCCCGTAAAAACCAACAACCATACCGAAAGGTTGTCACGCGCACTTGACATTGAAATCAACTTTCCCCCGAGATCCCTATCCTCATATATAAAAGACAGTAGAATGAAATTATCCGCGTTCGCACTTGCATTTACGTAATTGCAGTCTCCTCGCACTGCAGCTTAGCCTGCGCTGCATTACGATAATAATTGTGATTAAGAGAAAGTGTCGAGAGTGTGCTTCGGGCGCGAGAAAAAACGAAAGAGAGAAGACAATATAGACGCACATTATATATACATACACTGCAAGGCAGGAGAAAATGCACTGCTGCGGTGATGACTATACCACCGCACGGAGGAACCACAGATGCGCGTAAGAGACGTTGAGTCTCGGATGACACGGGCGCGCGACGCGTTCTCGAACCCGATCTCTTTTTTACGCCCGTTCGCTGCGGGTTTTTTGGCAAAAAAGAGAGCCACAGACGGACTCGTTACCCGAGACATTCGGCGCGCACGCGCCTGCGAGGTATAATGAGCTGTCCGGCACCTGCTTCCGCGCGCCCGCAGTGATGTTCTCTCTCGCCGCTTGTCATCGGCCGTTTTTTCGGGGGAATTCGTTTCATTTCGGCAGTAGCTTCGTGTATTTTATACCAGTGAGCCTCGCGCTGCAGGAAAAGGTTATATTCTTTGGCGAAAGCGGGCGCGTATTTTCGTACGACTGCGAACGAGGTGTGTATAGCACGGTGTGGCGCAGCTTTTCCAGAATGTTAATTAGTCGTCCACGTTGGAAAGTTGGGCTAAGACCGGTAGCGCGGGCGCTCAATTTACATTGCTAATGTCTGTTTGTAATTCATATATATTTTATACCGTAACGTATATAAATTCTCGATGCTTTTCTTATATATACACACGCACCTCGTGGCTTTTCCCGTCTTGAAAAAAAAAAACATGTCCGCGACGGCAAATTTTCCGCGCTGTAATCAGCGCGCAGGCTACTAGCACCTCGCGTAACCTCACGTGGTACTTTATAGCGTACGTCTTCGAGCAGCGTACATGTATACGTACGTTTCAATTTATCGATCGCTATGTACTTCAAATTCTTTCCAATCTATTAATCTGACATTTTAAGCAATCATTAATTGCGACTGCGCACGCGCGCGCTTCGAGTGATTCTTGCCCATTTCGGCCGATCATAAAGCAGATAAAAATCACGACTATACATACTCGGTATCGCATTTAGGTTACGTTTTAAAAAGTCCATATTTACAGTACGCGATAGCAGCGAGTATATATTGAACGAGCCAAGGAAAACTCCATTATTCGAAACTGTCGATAATTTAGCCCGATTTCTTTCTTTCGCGGCGTCGAGTTATCGACTTCCAGGCAAATGTATGTATAACACTTTCTCTATTCGCGCAGTCAAAGAACCGCGGGAGAGGAAAAGCCTTCCACGATATCGGCCGCGTCATATAAGATTAAATTTTCTCATGGGGCCGAGTATCTATATAATAGAGGCAGCTCATATACACTGAGAGAGAGAGAGAGCCTAAGCAATGTCGCGGAAAGCATAAACGTTCTTTTAACGGGCCGCTCACGCGGATCCCATCGGCGCATCGTGCGCAGCGCTTTCGTTAATCTGCAGAATGCATAATAAATCACGCGAATTTTCCCCCCTGCGGGAGCTACGGCCTGTATATATGCACGCACACACTCGACATCGCGGTTTACCGTTAACGGCTAATGTTGCGCGCGCAGTAAGTATACAGCGAGGAGAGAGACTATACGGAAAGACCGCGTTTAATACGGCTATAAAGAATGCCGGGCATTGCGCGAGGTAGAGACTAGAGTCATAGTTGGGCACAATCAAGCACGGCCACCTGGAAAAATTTTAGCCAGCGCGATTCGGTTTATCGCAGGGGGCACGAGGAAAACGTATACGAGAGCATACACTGCAGTTCTGCGCTTTATCGCGCGACCGTGATATATATATTCATATATAAGTGCACATACGCGTTGACGGTTAATTATTTTTCCGGCTGTCCCCTCGAGAGAGAGAGTACCGAGGCTAGACGCTCTTCCGGGTTCGTTGCTAGCACACTCATATACGTGTGTGCGTCTCTTACTTGCCCGGGTGGCCACTATACCGCTCCTCTCTCCCTCTCTAGCTCCCCGCCTTTTTCTCGTCGTGATGCGGTTTCCCCGGTGTGTCTCTTGAGACGAGAGCTCGGCGTGATGTGTTTGCCGAAACAATGACCCTTGTTAGCCGGTCTATTTTATTTCGATGCGGAAAGCAAATAATGCCGTTACCATCTAATCTTTCGAATATATCAATCGAATTGATTTATTTCGGCTTATCTGTGCGAGCTATTGGATCAAATTTTTAAAACATTAGATTGTACAATCGATTTTGATGTACGTCACGACCCTTTCCGCAGATACAGAGTCATATTTTTATCGTATAGTAAATTCTTATCTAATTAGATATAGTTGATTTGGGACAAAGAGATGTACTGTGGGAGATTGAGCTCTGCAACCACCAGTCGAAAGTTGCCTCTCAAAACGCGACGTTTCCACTTAGAAAACGTCAGTTTCTCAGTCCTTTTCTCTCTGCCTCTCGTAATGGATATGACCCTCGCGTAGCTTCTGAATGCCATCAGGCAAACGGCAGCTGCCACTAGCTCGAACCACTTCGAACTAGCATGGCGCATCTCTCCTTCTGCCTCGTCGACGTCCTTTCAGATCCTCGCAGACAGATATACCCGTCGTGTGCCACTTCTTAATATTTCCATTTTTTTCCACCCGCGCACTTCATCACGACGGTTTCCTCGTCGTCCCTTTCTCTGCGCATTACACGCAATTTGCATCCCGCGGTGGTAGCGGCGAAAACGCTTTTTTCCGCGGAAGAAAAATGTAAATATATACAAAAATGCAGCGGGCGAGTGAAAGTTCACGGCAACATAATGGCATATTTCGAAAAACGTCTTTCTTCGTCTCTCCGCGACTGCAGTGTTATATACTCTCTCGCGGCATCGCGAGTACCTATAGCCGCTTCTTTTCATCTCTCGCGCAGGCAAGTCACGAGCGTGCATACACATACGTATATACGGGAGGCAGGGGCGCGGGTGAGCTTCCGGAAGCCGAGCTGAAAAGGCGACTTGGATGCGGAGAGAGAAGGAGCTGCGAGGGAGAGGAGGAACAGAAGAAGTACTAGCGGGAGAGATTGAGAGAGAGTCGAGGGGTCGGCACACCGCGCACAGTAAATCGATACTTTGCATTTAAATGCTAGCCAAAAGAGAGTGAGAGAGAGAGAGCAGAGGGAAGAATACGCGTCTGCGGTCTAGTTCAGTGGCTGCGGCACGGTCAAAAGTCGTCCAGACGGACCGCTTTTCTCTCTGCGTCGTTTAACCGCGAGATATTTTTTCACGTCGAGTGAAACTCGGGCCAAGCGCTTTTTTCACCCGCAAGACACGATAGTTCTCCGCAACTGTAAAGACGAGGAAAAAAGAAGATCGAAACCAATGGAAGAAAGTGTTATTTAGTACATCCTGATCGTTAGCCAAAGAGAGTGATTTTTCGCTCGCGGTATACTTATATATACACGTACGTCATGTAAATGAAGTTATTTTAAATTTAGATCCGGTTCGGTCTGCATTATAGCGGGCATAAAGAACGATAACTATGGGCTTGAGCTAACAATATAAATCTAAAGCGCGCAAGCATTACCTATGTGATTATCATTCATTATGCTCGCCTAATTCTACTTGTATTTCACTTACCATGGCTTTTAAGACAGTTTTACTGGCACTTAAATCACTTATGAATGTCCTATTTTGCATCTACAGGATATCTTAAACAAGAAGCCTTCGACGTCGATATAGTCCCGAAAGTAACATATATTATTCACGATTATTACCGCGAAAAATACATAGACGAGCGGTCACGACCATTAGCGGGATAATTGAGTTGTATATAAGCAAATCTTCTCCTCGATCGCGCCCACACAATCACACAGGCAATATAATCGCACCTCGCTGCGTGTCGCGCGCTCGAATCGATCGATCAATCAAGCATCCTCGCAGCACGCATGTTGTAGTAGCGGCCTCCAGCCAGTTTCGATTTATGAACAATGAGGGCACTTTTCGCGCCTCCCGCGGCTCCCGCACTCTTCCTCGCGCCTGCGTGCGTAAGCCCTGTGGGGGGATAAAACTTAATTTTCCCGCGCCGACGCGGAAGCGAGCCGATGATTCGATATCGGGCCCCCACGGGCAGCTATTCTCTCTCTCTCTCGGAATCAATGCGATTTGCCGCGTTTAGCTCGCGCCGGCCAGCTAGCAAACCAGCTGCCTACAGCGAAATGCGAGGGAGAGAGTGCGTATATAGGAAATCGCATTCTATTATTTCCTTATTGGATTTTTCGATGGCTAGCCGCTGGGTCACCTGCGGAACTGCTGATCTTTGCCTTTCGCTATATGCTTGATACTTTCGCCCCGCGCCTTTGTTCGAGAGGGGTCAGTCGCGCTGGGATATATTCAATTTGGGCTGCGGCGGTTTTAAACTACCTCGAATAAAACTCTACCGTACTATATCGATAATTTTAATGTATTTGTTAATAATTTAAGATTGAAAGTTGTGTTCAACGTCGCTCTGCGTTTTCTATACGTAAAAGATATTCATTAACGAATATAACCAGAGCGAATTTTTCCGCTTGGGTTTTTACAGTTACAGAGCGAGCAACAAAAGCGATAGTAAAAGGCACTTTTTCAGAGCTGCGTCGCGGAGCGAGAGCAACGCGCAATTGAAATCCGCGGCACGCGCGTCTAATGACGTCGTCGCTCGCGGTGTTCCAGCCTGGTAATCGCACTCCCGCGAGCGAGCGAGCGCGTGCAATTTCGCGAAACGCGCGGCTGTTAAGTCATCTTTATTAGCGGTCGGCAATTTCACGCGCGCTAATCAAAACGCCCGGGCAGCAAACAATGCCGCACTCTCCGGGCCACAGAGCGAGCGAATCGTCCCTTGGGAAGAGAGAGAGAGAGAGGTAACTCAATCTTCGTCCCGCGCGCGCGTGTTTTATTTACCATGAATAATTTATGTATATAGCGCGGGAGAGGCCCAAGCTCGTGCTGCCCGCTGTACCGCCGTTTCTTTTTCTTATATATAGCGCTCGCGAAAATTGTGCTCGAAAGAGCGTCGAGGCTGAATTATTCATGATGGGCCGCCGCTCGCTCGGGAATGAAAAAAAAAGAGAAGCAGTGCGCTCGGCGGCGGCCCGAGTGCAGGAGCGCAAACACACCTCGGGCGCATGATGGCGAGGGTTAAAGAGCGCGTTTACGCGTGCACGTTCGAGGTGTTGCGCCCGCTCTCTCTCTCTCTCTCTTACGAGTGCACACGTGCGCGCAGAAAGCGACTTTGAAAGCGAGTGGCGAGGGGGTGCGGACCGCCGTGCGTGCGCGAGATTGCTCTTGACCTTCGCTACGTGGAGGTGGAGGTGAAAGAGGAGGAATGGGAACGCGGTAGGGTTGCCCCGAGCCGTTAAAAAATTACGAAGCAACGTGGAATGTTTCATTGGATGGCTTTTTCAAGGTAGTTTAACAGTATTATCCGCTAGCGAATATGTCTGGCTTCTTTTCCTCAAGATTACATAGAAATTCGAGATTCATTTATTCCACGAAATAAAGTTTGTATATTTGATAATTTCTCAAATTATTTTTTTAATATTCTTCAAGCTTTCCATAATATCTCATAATTTTTCATTTAACTCGTAAATAGTAATTATACTTTGGACGGATGATTTTTTTCTATTAGATTACATAAATCTGAATAATTTATAATAATTTTTCGATTTGACATATGGGCGTTTTTATATTAATAAAGATGAAGCTGGAAGGTCATGAAGATATTTTTATCTTGGCAATCAAAAACACTTTAATCATGAGTCATGGGTGTATACGCACTCCCGGATCCTGCACAATAAATTACTCTGCGTAATTCACTTTATCCGCGGAATTCCAGAAAACAGTATGTAAATTATCATGGTTTAACAGGCGCAATTAAGAGCTACAAATAATAATTTTAAAACATGAGGACCCCTTTAAACGCTTACCGTAATATAATAATATATATTTTTCTTTATTTGCAAGGAAACAATTAAAGTAAGAATTAAATTTAATTTTTACCGCTTCTCAGAAAAAAAAACTACTTCGTAAACGTAAAAAACAATTTTCTAGCACGCAAGCGTCAGTATCATCATGTTTAACTATACTTGCGTAAGCAGCGGCCTTATAAATAATGAAGATTAACAACGGGACATTCAATTTTTCCTCGTAGCTTTTTTTTTATACGAAAAATCTAAATAACCCCTCTCTCTCCCAAGCGAAAAAGAATCCAAAGGCTACCGCGCATGCGCGCGTCGAGCCGTCCTGCCCGCAGAGCTGCTCGGCGTGCAAAAAGAAAGATGCGTATATAAGAGAAATCCTTGGGCGTGAAAATTCCGCGCGCGCGACCTCATCGTCGATAAATTACGCGATGTACCTGCATCGGCGCGATAAATAGTAATTACTGCACCAGAGCAGCTCCACTCTTTTTCTCTCCACATAGTAGTTGTTTATATACGAAGGGCAAACTGCGCGATCCGATCGTAATTCATAGCTTTCTCCACTCGCTTGCGCGCGCACGTCCGCGAGAGAAAGAGCCGAGATATGGAAGCGCTTAGGAGGAGTTTCTTATCAATTAAGGCTCGACGATGCACTTTATAACTGCAGTGCTAGCTCTGCCTGGCCCGACAGATAGTATACACACCTATATGCGCTGCTTTTTCCTCTGCGCCATTTCCGCCCGTAAATGGCCGCGCGAATCCGCGCGCGTGCCTCGCCCTTATCGGCCACACTTATGGACTCGCGGATCGTCGTTTATCGGAGGAGATATGGCACGCGCGCGAGAGAGAGAGAGAGTTGAGTTCGCATGTGTACGCGGGTTATGAATGTCGGGCGTTATTCGGCCGATTAGGCGCGTTTTATGGAGGTATGTTCCGGGAAGAACTAGAGCGCTCGTCTCTCGCGGGCGTTTCTAGATTTGCATATATGGCGTTACACTGTGTTATCATCCGGTGCGAGAGCGTAGCTACTCGGAAAGGTTTTCCCGCGCATTGCGAGAGTAACCTTGGAGCTTATGATTGAATTAACGTTTTTATACGGTCGAAAGCGTGTGTGCGACTACGCGGTCGCCTTGTTGATTTGCATAAGTGCCGTGTATTTACGAGCATTAACGTGCGATGGGAAGCGAGAATTTTTCCGTAATTGTATAGGATTTTTGTAATTATAATAATTTATACCGTGTATAAGCGTGTAATCAATTACTTATCAATATTTTTATATTTCTGTTTCAGGTAAGCCATTTTTCTCCAACATTCCTACCAAATGTCAGAGACAAATCGCCGGGGAGTTGGTCAGTATAGTTAGCTCAATTAAGATATGGGAACTCGTAAGTGGAAGGAAAATTTCGAAAATTTTCTCCTACGGGATATCGGAACTATGAATTATAAGTAATTAGTCATTAGTTGTCGATAGCTATTAATTTTGCTGCTACGTGCGCCAACACTTTTCCTCCTCTAATGACCAATACTAACAAAATTTCTTTTTCAAATTTAATAATTCTCACGGTTCAAATAAGTTTTTTTTAATAAAGAGAAAAAGCAAGGCACCTCGAACCTCTGACGGTGCAGAAAAAGAACTAAACAAAGCTATACTGGCAATATGAATTTAATTAAAAAAGACCGTGCTCCCGCAGCGGAAAAAATGTTTATTAAATAGAATATCGGCTAGATATCGAATATGGCTTTTCAATAGCGTCGGGTATGAAGTGTGTGTGTGTGTGTGTGTAGAAAAAAGAAAAAACAATGGAATGGTAGCCGATAAGACGGGCGCATCGATCTTTTCTCGAAACGGAGATAGAATAGAGCACGAGTGCATTGCTGCTTGCCGGTGACGCGGCGCATATGATGCGTCAACGATGCATCTTCACCGTGTCGCACGTGCGTTTTTCCCTATATCTGCTGTATATAATACATAGGAATATGGAAATGAGACGGTAAACTTGCGATTCAAATATTGACTATCCGCACGCTTGGCTTGATTGAGGAAAAGCAAGTATACAGTTTTCCTTGAATATTTTCCAGTGGTAAATGTGAAAATTCATTTTGAACGTCGACACATCAACTGAAACTTTATATAGCAAGGTTGCGTTGTTTCTGCGAATTATAAACCATATTGTCAGACGCTAGAGAGTAAACTGTTTACCATGAAACTGCATTATTTCAACGTACAAAAGCTTATTAATTCTAGCTCATTATATAGCAAGCTCCCAGCTCTTCCCAAAATAGGCGTAACTTGTTACACATAGAGCTCTCGCGCAATTAACATACGTCGCACAGCTGTTTTTCCTCAAAACATCAGCGCACGTAATCAAGCTAATGTTTGGCCCAACTTTCGCAGAACAATCAATGTGTGCCCTTGCGAGGCAGCAGCACGCCCCTCGTGTGTACATTTGCTCATGCAGTTGTTATAACCGCGCATGCGTCACTGCGATTATATTGCACACGTGCAGTTTCTCGCGTCTCCTGGGACAACTATATAACGCGCGCGAGCTCGTTTTATCTACTTGAGCGCGGCCGCTGCGTGCCTAACTAGCTACTTTCTCCCTTTTCGCCACGCGACATTATGCGGAATTTTCCCGGAATTCTCGAGCGTTTTCTTATCGGCGCACATATGCGCGCGCATTACATATATAATACGTGACGCGCGTTATAGAAAGAACCACACGGCGAGCTTTATGAGCTTCTACCGCCGCGCTGTATACGTGCCAAAGAGGGACTTTTCGTTTATCTTTTGTTTAACGACACCGTGCGGGATAAGGCGCGCCTTCGCGCTGTAGTCGAGGGCTTTCCTTTGAAATAAACAGGACCGCGCGGTTAAGAGTACTTTTCAGCCACTGTATGGGTACATATGTCGAGCAATTGTTTAGCTTTTATTTTATTTAACTTTAAGTTTAAAATATCCTCGTGATCTATGAAACAAAATTTTATAATTAAATACTAAAAAGATCTCTGGTGTCGGCAAATTTCCATTTTTTATCTCTTACAAATCCGTCGAACAAAATAACATGAATCATTCGACATATTGAATGTAATTTCATCGAAAGTGTGAAATCTCGGAAAATGTATTCATTGTTCGCAGCAAGTTGGCTGATTTTCAGGAGGGCAATATTTCACAATTGAAATTTCCCACAGAGAGCCGCATAAAATCAATAAATACTGGTATAGGTATGATTAATAGCTTTCGGCTTTTGCGCGCGGCTTCCTCGTATATACACCGGCCGCGTGCATAAATTTCAATGAAAGGACCAGTCTGCTATTTATTATTATTTTCCCCCCAATCAGCTTATTAATCGGAATATTTCATCAATCACGTCGCTTGTTATTTTTGCGGATCATACGTTACACGTCAACGCGCGCGCGTGTCCGACTGCAATCCTGTTTATATATTTCGGGCTAAAATAACGACTCAATTAATCCCTGCCAAATATGTTTCATATTAAATGCATCGAAATAGTTAATCAGCAATGAACTTGATCGAAAAATTTCGACATATGTCGCTCAATTTCGGCGACCAATCAATTGCATAAAACACAAGAATTCAAAAGAGTCGTAACTTGTGAGCAGCATTCGCTCCTTATAGAACCCGATCATTGAGCGAGGGACTCTCGTTGTTTCGGTTGCACCGTAAGCTGCACACGCCAGAGAAAAGCAGCGTGTAGGCAGCCGGAGGAAAAGGCAAAATGAACTCTCTCGTCCCAGCATCGTTCAATATTTCATAAGTCGCGTCGTGAGAGTAGGGGCGGGAAAAATCTTGGCGAGAGCGGCAATGAACAGTACAGCCCTGCGCTCATAGCTAGCTATAGCCGCACATGCATGCAGTTGGCATTTACGATGTCGAGAATGACTAGACGCTCTCTTTCATTCGTAGTAGAGTCTAGGATGGGGGTACAGGGTGGTGGGAAGAAAAGTCTGATGGTCGTGTAGCTAGCTATATATAGGACGCGCCGCGAGAGTCGTCGATCGTTCCAGTTTCGATTGAAAATACGCCCTCCGGGCAAGTCGTCCTATTACGTCGTTGCGCGCGCGACTTCTCGTCCTCCCTCTTGCGCAATATTTCCACCTTTGCCGGCCTTTATTGTCCTTCCATTTCTTCCATTTCGTCTGCGCGCAATTTCTCGCGTTCTCGGCGTCCCCCTCTTCTTTCAGAGCTCTTGCCTTTGACCCGAGACGCGGAATGTACGTGCGCGAGCGCGAAATGATACGTGATTTCGTTTTACAAGCGCTTATTTCCTTTTCTTCGATAATCGGGGAACTTTAGAACTCTCTCTTTCTTTAAATTATTTTACATACTGATAAAATAGTATAACAATATTTTTGTAACTTTGGCAAGAGAAAAAAAGCTGAAAACAACAACAACGATAATATTTTGCGTTGATGGCTGCAGCATTTCAAAACAATTGGAAATGCACGGTGTAAAGCGCACAGGCTGCGGCTACATATACGCAAGAGACCGCGAGTGGAGAGCATCCGCGTATAACGGGCGAAAGGAAAGCCATGCGCGCGCCATGGGAGCGAGGGAGAGAGAGAGAGAGAGAGAGCGTGGATGAAACCGCCGAAACGCCGGCATATCGATCCCCGGCTGTGTCGGCGCCGGCGCTCCCACCGCCGCACGCTGAAAACCACGCGCAGCAGCAGTAGCAGCACCTTTTCAGCTGCGCGTTTTCCCTCGGTCTCGCGAGCGAGCGCGCTATACGCGTATCTTCTCATTTTCCACTTTACCTTTCCACTTTTCATCCTCTTTCTCTCCCTCTCTCTCCCGCTTCCGACTCTCCTCTCCTGGCTCTCTTTTCCTCTCCTCGCGCGCTCTCCGACTGACCATTATTGATTCGCCGGCTGCTTCTCTGCACGTATAGCGTATACACACGCCCGCGCGCTCGCAGGGCCCAGACGGCCGAGCCGCGGCGCAGCTGTGCGACGCCAGCGAGTTTTCCGCGCCCGGAAAATCTCCAAAAATCCGCTGAAACTTTACCGAAAGCGCCGTAATGAGGAGTGCAGCCAGTTTTCGGCGGCGGAAAATCGAGCGGATGAGGAGTATACGTTTTGGAGCAGCTCGAAAACGTGTGCGTATAATATACGCCAGCAGTCGACTTGACGCTGTGATTTTTGTTTTCTCTTCCACCCACGGGAGACAAAATAACGGGGCCAGCGGGGATTTTTCATGATGGGAGTTTGATGTGCGTAAACACGCTCGCGTATTATACGCGCGACGCGAACCATATTTTTTTGTTCATGTATACGAGAGGACGAAGGCGAGAGACATATCCGCTGAGCGCGGGATAAACATTTTTTGCGGGGGCGTTTTCCAATAGCGCATACAGAGAGAGCGAATTCGAGGATCGTCACAATAATATTTTTATTTCTCTGCAAAGATGGGAGACAATTTTTTTCGAGCTTGTTATTGTTTGCTCTCGGAATTATTCGGGTACAGATCGACGCGGATGATGCATTCGAGAGATTTGAGGTAGCTTGTGTTGTTTCTATGTTGGACCGATTTTGATTCTTTTAGGTAGATTTATTTAACAGTGTGTAACAATAAAAAAAAACTGTTCTTTGTTATTTCTCACAATTTCGAACTAAAACATTTCATATGATGTATCTATATATATAGTTTTTAATTTTATTGATACAGCGTGAACCAAATAACGTTCTAAAAAACGTAAAAGTATTATTAAAAATTTTATAAGATACGATTTTTTAATTTTTGCATAATAATTAGTAAAAACGACGATAAAACTTCGTTTCAAATAAAATGATATTTGTTATATTTCAAGAAGGTATAACATGTTAATTAATGGAAAAATTTCCAATTAATTGAGTTATGTATTGAGTCCATTCAGATCTTGTTTATAATTTTAAGCTTATTTTCATGTTCCTAAATAAACTGTTTAATTACGTTTTAACAGTGTAAAAAACGCCATCAATCAAAATTAGATGATAAATCGTACCCCTTGAGGTGTAAATTTTATTCTTCACGCTGTTAATTAATTAACGTGCAATTTCAAACATACAGCACACTTCTCATCCATCTTCATTCATCACGGACTATGTACCTAAATAAAGCATTGAGTAAAAATCAGCAATTATGCAAAGTACTTGAAAATGTCTATTTCGAAACTATTACGTTGTGTTAAGTTATTTTTAATCTAAAACTAAGAATAATTATTTATAGTTAACAAAATTTTATAGAATTTCGATATTCAGCCCATTAATAAAAAAGTACACATCGACGGTTCGACACCGGACCTCTCTGTCAAAGCCAATGGTATAATGTATGTTAAGTGAAAAAACCTGTTAAAAAGACAGCGTCTAAACTGAAATTCACGGTCATAACTCTTGCGAATTTCCCA
Organism: Torymus auratus; assembly: GCA_900474315.1. NCBI lineage: Eukaryota > Metazoa > Arthropoda > Insecta > Hymenoptera > Torymidae > Torymus > Torymus auratus. Next base: position 71,866 of record UXGD01000052.1, read on the forward strand.
GCTAGCGGCGCGCGGTTCCCTCGAACCCTTTCTTTCAGCGAAACGCGCCGAAGGACCATAAATCCTTGGACAAATCTAAAAAAAAAGGTGAAAATAAAAAATCATTGCTACAGCCAAAGGCACTCACGAGAGCGAGCTACCTATCGTGAATTTTCGCTCGCTGCCTCTCTCCTTCTGTCCCGCGCGACTACATTCCCTCTCTTTCTCGCGCGAGCGGCTCGCTAAATCCATCACCCGCGTCCATACCTACGCAGAGAAACTTTTTCACCGGGCCCGCAAGTGCGTAAACGTGGAATCGCCCGAGAGCGTGGCTCGGGTTCTTTGTGAGCGTGACGTTGGACTCGATACCTGTCAACAGTGTTTCACCTTACGGTCGCTATTCTATATAAGTAGTAATAGTAATAGTCATTTTATTGCAAATATGATTAATCTACAAACGATATAACATCGTGTATATATAGTACAAAAAATAGCATATATAAAAACAGTTTTAAAAATAAATTCAATAATTCCTTCAAAATAAAAATAAAAATAAAAACAATTTGCACTTCTCAGTCTTTTCGCTCTCGTACGATATCACAGTCATTGTTTTTAAAAACTAAATAATACTAAAAAGTAAGTCACAACGTGAAATTCAGTGATATCACAGTACAGAAATACAATCTACAATCTCAATAATTGGCTATGATGATTTTATCACTCGATTGATATTTAAAGGGGTGGACGCGAGCGATTGAATGATAAAGTTTCGAAATTAAGGTCATTAATAAGTTTTCCAACTTGGTCCAATGAATCGGAAGAGTTGAAAGCGAGCGTAAAACTTTCAATACCACACTCGGCCATTAAAAATCCTCGTCATTAACTTTGAGCTCTCTCGGCTTTGACGCTCGTAAATTTCATTAAAAAACGTATTATTAGCCTTCATCAAACTAGCGGGGCATTAATCCGAAAAGGCAATATATATACCGCGCGAGAGTTTGAAAAACTCGTTAATTTCGCGCTGCGCCGCGGCGTAACGCTCCAATCACGTCCGCGTATACACACCTGCGTATATACACGGCGCTCGGAAATCCCGCAGCGAGTCGATAAACCGTCGTTGCCGCCCCCGCTCGCGCGCGATTTTTACGCGGCGCACAATGCGTCCATCCATCGAATCGTCGAGGCTCGCGTCGGCGTAAATTAAAAGTTTAACTCAGCTGCGCGTACACATAGAGAGCGTGTCATAGTCGCAAGTGCGCCAGCTGCGCCTGCACCCTCGTCTTTAATGGGCTCCCACTCGCTCTCTGCAGTTGGCACGCGCCTGATCGATGCCCCGCACTTATACGCACACGCGTCCCCCCTGCGGGCTGGGCTCTCTCTCTCTCTCTCTTATCTCGCTCTGGCTGTTGCTACACTGTGTGCTCTGCGGTCGATGTAATCTTCTGGCTTTTATCCCGTTCGGAAAATTCGTGCGTGTGTATACGCGTGTAGCGGCAATTTTCGGACGGCCGCCGGCAGATGCGCGGCGCTCGCGCGTGCGTCACTGCGTTGTAAAATCGGATGTTTGCGCAGGTTTAGGGGAGTGAAATATTGGCAAGTTTGTCGCGTTCCTGCCACTGCTGCGCGCGCGCTTGTTTATTTGCGTCCTATGGCTAGGTATAGTCGGTAATTTCGCCTCGTTGGACGCGGACGAGAGATTACTTTGTTGGCGGGTGGGATTTGAGAGGGGCAGGATCCTCGTTATTCCGCCGGCCGAGCATCAGATGTTTCGTAAAGCAATTAATTTCGGACGTTAAGAGGTCGCTGTTTACTTAATACGATAGCCACTTCCTTTTTCTATGAATAGGAGACTGCTTATATTCGAAAAGTAAATAAACCCTTGAATTTTCATGTCATTTCATTTTTATTCATTGCTGCGAGTTACTTTTAATGGGCGAGCTTATGAGCTGCAAATTGCGGCTGTTGGTCACACGCGCGCACCAATGTGAATTATATTTTGAAAAAGTAAAAGGCGCAGAACGACAGAAAAAGTATGTTGACGTTATATGAAAGTAGCTGTGCGAGAGGTTTTGAACGAGTTTACAAATTTCACTTACGCTTCGTGGAAGTCTCGATAAAGTCATTACTTTTTACGATTTGAACTTACGCTGCGAAGTAGAAATGAGAGTATAAAGCAAAGTTACGTGCTAATTTGATAAAATTTTCCTTGTTCATATACGCGAGGATCTAAAACGAAATTTCATTATTGAATAAATTAATTTCGAAACGTAGTAGTATACTTACGAACGAGCAAATCTAGAAATCGCGTGTCTCCGAAACAGCTCCACCCATCCATTTACATCCCTCGAATACAATCGTCAAGGCAACACAGAAAAAAAAACGGCAAAGCCTTATAGCGAGTCGTACATTACGAAGCGCGCGGGCGTGTGTGCGCTTACGCACGAAACGTATTATACTTTCCCTCGCCTCTGCTCGCGACAGTTTCGCTTCTCTTTTTTGCATTGTACGCGCGCCAAAAGAAGAAGAAGACGTCGCCACCGCGCGCGATATAATTTCCAGGCGCGCGGGCGAGCAGAAAGGGCCCGAGACTACTGTATATGTGTGTGCGCGCGCGCTTGAAGAAGAAGCCAGGCGCGAGGGCGGTCGATAAGGAGCAAACGGGCGTCTGGCAAGCCCACGCGACGGATGATAATGAAAGCTGGAGTTACGGTCGTTTCGCCGCCATCGTCTGCGGAATTTAACGATACGCGCGAGTGCTAGCCCTGACGCTGACCAAATGCAAGGGAATGCTGGTAATTTTAATTATTTTACCCGTATCGTCCTCTTACCAAATTGCTTTGATCCTTTAATACAGCAGAGCTTTTGTTGGTCTAAACATTGACTATATACGATGCTTTCAAATCTATATCTAGAGCAGTTTGTTGTGCGCTTGTTGGTGCGTATAACTTTAATTTTATAGATTTGTAATTTGCATCTTCTGAAAAAGTGTTGCGATGATATACTCTCGAGGTGGAAGGATAATAATTGAAAGATGAAATATGATCCCGCCGTCAAATCTCGTAGGTGTCAAGAGTTAGAATCCCCCTGTCCAGAAGATTTTATATTGCCAAGCTTGAGTACGGCACATTTTAGCGGATATGCAGTTAGCGTTCGAGCATCTTCTTCCATGTTCGGGCTCTTCTCTCTTTTTTTTCGTTACCAGGGGACAAATGATTTACGATGAAGGACGTCGGAGCCGCGAAAAAGGTCGTTACATAGTTTGGAGAACGATTCACCGGGGACTTTTCTCTCCGCGCCGGACTTTTTGGCACCGCATAGCTTTCCTGTGCGGGCTTTTTGGCTATGGCTGCTGCTGCAGAAGCGGAGAGAATTCGCCAGGACATTCCTGGCATGCGGGGGAAAGATTTATCTTGTTGTGAATGAAAATGTTGAAATTTCGGGAATCGCGAGAATGCAAACTTGGCTTTTGATGTACGATTCGGAAAATTGCCGGAGATGGCCGAGAAAATGTTATATGTATATAGTTTAGTAATTCTACGAGTCGTGAGAAATTCTTTTTGTTCTGCTCAATGGATTCGAGGTTGTTATACTTATATGCTCCTTGAGTAATAACATTGATTAACGTTAGTGGTTCGAGCTTTACAAAAGGATATATAAACTCAATTAGAGCATCAGCTGCATGCACTAATTTACTAAATAATTATATAGTTTCTCGCGTTACGTAATTACAGACAACTCGAGTCATGAACACCAATAACGAAACACAATGATAATAACCTAGTTTCGAAGACTTTCATTAAACACTTTGCTGCGAAAATAACTACAATCGACGAAGACATTTCAAAACTCCTATTATATAGCAATCGCTGAGGAACGGCAACAATAATGCCGCTATACCGCGTGGAAAAACAAACGTACGCTCAGTTATATACAATTCCACCAGCGTCCGTCTAATAATCTCATACATGCACATATATAAACAATAAACGTTTTATTCTGAAATCCCTTCAATAAAGTCTCGCTCTCGATACACATTACATTATATCTGCGCAAAAAGCTCGCGCGGTAGCAGTCCGCACCCCGTACATCGGATCATTATTTTTAACCGCGTACGCGTGGACGTGCGAGAATTTTGTTATGACAGCCTTCCTTCCCCGCTCTCGGCCCTATACGCGCGAGCCATTTTTTTTCTTCCCTCGCTCGCGGGGAATTAAAACGTCTCGCTCGGCCGCTTTCCACAAAGAGCTCGAGATCTCTCTTTCTCTCGATATATAGCACTCGCGGCGGCCCCCTCGAGAGCATCGCGATGTGTGTATATACGCGTGTGTATAGAGATACAGTGGCGCGCGTTGTCGGAGCCCCCGCATTAATGCAGATGCGGCCGTTTTATTAATTATCGCGCTGCGCGCCTGGTTATATCTGCGTATATGAGTGAGCGCCGGGGAACGCGTATTATATATATATGTACGTGCGTTATACACATTTCTCGCGCGCGATGATTTATCGCGGCCTGCCACTGCCACCGCGTACACACTCTACATGTACGCTCGCGCCTGTGTATACGCGCGATCTCTCTCTCGTCGGCTTTTTCCCTCTCGCTCGCAACGTACACACATATACCGAGCACAGAGCGGCGCTTTTATTTTTCTAGACCAAGGTCGACGCGTGCCGCGGCGCTCTATCTCTAAAATTTTTTTTATTGCCACCACGCGCGTACGTATTATCTGTTTTCCCGCCACCGCCGTAGAGGTAGAGCTTTTCTTCGTCCTTCCTGCGCGCCTGACTCCTACTAGGCGTTGAATTATCGATCGCCTCCCACGGGGGAAAAATTGGACGCTATATATACGGCAGCCAGCCTATACATCAGCTATGGGAGAGATTTTGAATAATTGCCGAGCGCATTCCCGCGCGCGACTCCACGGTTAACCGAATTAAGTGGACTTATCGGTTTTGGCCCAACGAGCTGTTTGCCCGCAACGGAGTGAATAATGCCATCTCGTTTAGGGAGGGGCTATATATTTGGGGCGCTGAGTGGCTCGATTTTTTCTCTTCAATTCTCGTGCGGCGCCGGTTGGTTCTATTGTTAATCGGCGCCGTTTGCCGGACGCAAGACACAACGCGCGGCCGCGTGTACACCGCACATTTTTCTCTTTTCGCAATGAGTAAGCGCTTTCCTGGGCGCTTGCACGCCCGTGTGTGTGTGTGTCATGAATATAAATTGAAACTTATTGTTTTGACAGCGGAATATGAAACGACCGCGCTGCGCGCATTCGCAACGCGCCGATTCTTCCCGTCTGTTATAAATCAAATTGATTTATACAATCTATTACAATAGTTTGAGAAAAATAGTACTATATATATTTTCAGAGGAGTTGTGAAGTTTGTTTCAAGAAAATATTTAATTGAACAATGAATAACATTTTCATTCGCGATCGCAGCGTGAGAAGCTCTATACAACACGCAGAGAGATTAAATTGAGTGAATTCGACCTTAAAAGCAACAATGGCCTGAAGTTTAATGCGAAATAAATTATGTTAGCTCGCTTTTATAAGAAAACACCATAAACGTCAAGGCGCGACACTGTTTTCGTGAGTCGTCGATCAAGCGAACACGAGCAACACAGCGTCTAAATGAACGAGCGCTTCTCGTGCGTTCCGTATATACACTTATACAACGAAACTTGAGTGTGTTTATATATAAATGCGGTACGCTGACAATACGAGAGAAAAATCATGTGAAATGATTTACGTCACAATCTCATAAGAAACTAGAGCACGAAACTATACACTTATATACCGCGAGAAGCTCTCTCTCTCTCTCTCTCTAAAAATAAACGATTACATCCTTGATAAGTGGTGGCGATGGTGGTGGAGGGAAACGCGACAGAGCGCGGGACGTGCGGCGTAACAGTTGCGAGCGCGCGCGTGGACACACATATCTTGATGATTAACTCGCTGCTCCTTCTAATTAATAACGCACATGCGGTCACGCAGCCGCGCGGAGCTGCTCGCGAGCTGTTTCCATCATTTCTAAATTACTCGCGAGCTAGAGAGAGAGAGACAGTGACCGCCGCTGTTGCGCGTACACGAGCTTTATTATTTATTACGCGCGTTCCATCCGTGAATGTTTAACGGTAATTATTGCTCGCCGTATTAATGATGTTACCGGCCCTAATTGACCAACTAGCGCGCTCAAACGGCCTTTTGTTTGATCGACCCTGCTTCGTTTACGCTATCGTCGAGCAGTGTACGCTTATCGGACGTTACGTTACTTTCGAAATTAAAACGCGTATTCCCGACGTTTTCGACGCTGGTATCTTTTTAAATGTGGCCTTGAGTTTGTATTATAATGTACTGCAAATTATACGGGACAAAGTAATCATCTTTGTAATCTTGCTGTTATCTTTATTACGTCGAGTTAAATTTTATACGTTACATTGACACTATTTCTGAGTAAATTTATTTAGAGTAAAGTTATATGTACTATAACCAAATGGGTTAATGAAATCAAACATACATATTAGTGTACCTTGGCAGCAACTGTGATTCTATCATTTTGCTATAAGTATGTTAACATGCCCTGATTCTTATTCGCATATGTAGTTTACTTTGTCCAACACGACAGTTACGGTGTTCACTCAGTGTGCTGATCCATTTATATTCTCATACGCGTTTTGTTGATAATTAAGTTACTCGATCAGCTCGCTCCTTTAGAAATTCTATTTTTACGTACGACTCTCAGTTGAAAGTTACTTCAACAATAGTTTATATTTATACAATACCTTATTGTAGGAACGCGTGTGCTTCATTTTTGTCGCGGCGAAGATACAAAGTTCGCGCAGCTGTGGCGTGGCTTTTCCATTGTTTCTGCGCTGACGTGGTATATAGCGTCTTTCGCTCGCGCTCTGGTGCATGTGTATAGCCAGTTACCATATTTAACTGTGACAAATACAGACATTTCGCGAGATGAAATGAAGAACCTAGTGCTTTATTTGCCAACGCACTGAAAAGAACATCTTTCTTATGCTCTCGTCCCGGAGAAATTATATAAATTCCCCCCCTCTCGTTTTGCGCAACTCTCTGCGAAGAGTCGCGGCAGAAACCGCAATTCTCTAGTCTCCCCACAGTAATCTGAATTATTATAAATAATTCTACGCTTTCTTTCGTAAGGCACTCTTCTGCGGAAATCGTATTAAAATCAACTGTCATCATTATTTTTATCATCACAATTTAACCAATGAGAAATAGCTACTAGACATGCATTTAAATGATTTCATGGTTCAGTAAAAGTAACATATCACCATAATGTTAAACTAAAATAATTTTCTTTTCTTCAATATTGAAAATATCATTGAACTATCTAAACGATAATTTAGTACGCTCCATTCGTGTATTAGGCAAAATGATGATCAGCGCGCATAAAATGTCATCGACCTCCTATTCCTGCGCTCTCGCTGGCCACAATATCGCGCTCCAGCATGCAGAGACGAGTTCTCTTCTCAGCGCGTACAATTACACTGCTCGGGCAAACATCCGCGATTAGAGGCGCGCGCGCGTGAGGGAGACGCCTCGTCTCTACAGACTCTCGCAACAAATTCCACTCGCACGATCTCCCCGCGCTCTCGATACCTCTATGTAGCTACCTAATGCCCATTCGCAGTCGAAAAGAGTCGCGCGCGCGTATAAATTCGCGCGCTAAGCTCGCAGCAACACGCGCGCACCGAGCTATCGGAGATCTCATTATGCTAATAAGCCGCCGCCCGGGCGAATAAACAAGGGACAGTGGGTCGAGTGGCAATAGCTGCTCCCCTCTGTATAGTCGCGTGCCTCGTAGCACTTTTCACGCTTGGAAATCTCGGCCGCGTAGCAGCAGCCGCAGCTCGTTCTAAATACTTTTCCTACGTACTATACGGCGGCTACGGCAGCTGCCACCTACGCGCCTCCGCCGCGACGACATCCGAGCCTGGAATTCATTAACGGAGATTAGCATTCCTGCTGCGGCCGCTGCTGCTGCCGCTGCTGTTGCGCGGGGTGACTACGTCTGCGCTCGGATGTGCGCGCGCCAGCCAGGCAGAGGGAGATCGGATGCGCGAGGAAATTAGGCGGCCGGGTGGCAACTCCTCCAGTTGCGCGGGCAAATTGTCAGAGTTTTGCTTTGCGCGAGAGAGATCGCGGCTCTTGTTATCTTGGAGTTTATTCAAATTGATTACCTCTCCGGGTGTTAGGTCGCCGATGATTCCGTCATCGCCGAAGAGTGCCGCGCGTTTACGTTATGGAAAAATAAAATAATCTCCGATTAACGAGATTGAAACCAGTTTACGTTTTAAATTTCTATGAACCGATAGTAGGCTCTTTTCAGTCATTATTAATAGACAAATATATTTTATTTCAGCTATGTAAGCAACTATATATAACTTGAGTGGAAATATTAAAATTTTTATCTTTAAATTACAATATTTTATCCATTTTACATCTTCTTGGAGCATTATATGTTTCATTAAATTAATAGGCTATAATTAGTCGATTATTTATAAGCTGTAGTGTATTTCCGTTATATTAAATTTAAAATAATAAAACGCATATGAAAATATTTATCATTTGCATATTAAATGCTTGAATAATCATTAATAATGTGTATTGTTCTCTTTCTGTTTCAGGTAAGCCTTTCAACAACTTTTTATCGTTATGATTTGTGTGAAAGCTGCTGATTATCTTACTAAACTAATATAAGTAAGTTTACTAAAATTATTTTAATGAGAATAGAAAGTCTTTTATGTGAGTATATAAACATAAATAGTGAGCTACGAATCATTAGTCATTCGCTATCAAGCTGTTATTACAAACATGGAAACGTTATTATTGGCTCTTTTATGCATCATCACACTTGATATTGTTATCGGAATGCATTCTACTTGAATCGGACAAATAATACGTTTCTAAAATTTTATATTTTTAAATAGTAAATGTAGCTATATACTCTTTAAAGTTGAATTACATGAGTGGAAATTGATACATCGTAGAATTAGTGGATATTCATTATTTCATTAGTCAATATTCACTGATTCTGCGGTGGAGCAATATCCACTAATGTTTAGTGATTTTCTATTCACTAATTTATTATTATTTATATTGTCATGATCACTTGCATTAATACAACCAAGGAAATTTAGAGCATAATATTACGTTATTTAAATTACATACATTTAATTAAGACAAAAAACTAAAAATTCGTTTATTTGAACAATCTTGAAATATCCACCCTCGCCAACACTAATAGAAAAGAAAGGAATATGCCTTACCCTTAGATCGGAGACATCAGAGATATCACTCTCACTAATTTCGAGCGACATTGCTCACTAATTTCAAATGAAAAAAAAAGAAGAAACTCCGCTCTCTGCGGCGTTAATCTTGAACGGAATGGTGCACGCGCGGCAGCAAAGGGGGAAAGAGAAGGGATCTAGCAGCGCGCTCTCCTTGCCAGATGCTGACACCATGAATCACAGTATCGCTTCTCTTTCTCTCTCTACTCTCTTTCCCCTTTACTATCCCCATTTCCTCGCACCGAGCTCCCGGCATCTTATTTTTTCGACTTGCGCAACGTGCGCGCGCGGGCGACGAAACACGCGACGCCGGGACCGAGTGAATTCTAATGAGAGCGAGCGAGAGAGAGAGAGGTGCTACACCGCGTGCGTGTGTATACAAAAGGAGGAGAGAAGGAAGAAGTACCTCTTTCCCTTTTCATTTCTTTTTGCGCGTTCTCTCTCCCGTCTTTTTTCGCCGCTCGTTGCGGCCTCGACAGAGAGGCGAAATTTTTGAAGACGTAGCAAGCGCGCGCAGTGTCGACTCATTTGCCGTAAATAAGATTTGAAGAAAGAAAAGAGAGAAGGGGAGGGCACGAAGAGGAGAGAAAAAGTGGAAGGGGCACAATAGGGATGAGCGAGTGGTCGCGGGTGTGACTTTTCTACTTTATTTCTCCGGCGAATTAAATTAGACGCGCTGGCGCCCGGGAGGTTTCTCAATTCTTTAAAAGAGAGCTGAAAGAGACCAATCTCCGAGCTTCAACTGAATACACTATGGACCTTTTCTGGGCTTGCATTCTTTTATACATTTTTTTACTAGTCATATTTTGTTAAGCAACCAGGTGCTATTTGTCTAATGAGTCATAATTTGCGAATTCCCAATACTATTTGCGACGCGGAAGATTGAGACAGAGTTAAACAATAGAAATAATAAATATTTATATTCGTTCAGAGAATAGGCAAATGTTGGTCACACAATGTTTTTTTTATGTAAAAACTATTCATTTCCTTACTAGGAATCTATCAATGTAATATGCGTCATGATATGTTGACAAAAGCTTGCCAACGGCGTTATGTTATAGATATTGCTATATATGATAAGTATCTTGTTAGCTTTTTTTATTATTTACATCATGATTCATAGTAATAATATTTTCATAGAAGTAAAAATAGTCGTTAGAATTCGTATATTTTGAGTCGCGTAATATTTATGAAAGTTTAGAATTTAATCGCTCGCATACGAAAAGCAGTTTGTTTTAATTAAAGTTTCCATGCTCGTATAAAATACTGAATTAAATTCTTGAAAAAAAAATGACTTTACACCAGACTGCTGTAATCGTTCGCAAAGCGATGCGGCTCTTGATATTAATATCACGCGCGGGTAAGCGATCGCGCGGCTGCTCATTTCTCCCCAAACGATTTAATCTCGAAAGTTTCGAGAGGGCACACCTGTCAGTCAGAAACAAACAACAGTTTCCTACCTCTCTCTCTCTCTCTTCCGCCGTGAAATTTGTTAAACAAGTCTCGTCTCTAATCTAGCCGTTGGCTGCGTAGCCGCTCACGCGTTTCCCCGGCAACTGACATTTTCACGCTCGTTTACATGATCGCGCTCGCACTATACGGCACTCGCGAAAACTCGCGGCAAAGTACAATCCATCAGCGCGTCGGAGCGAGGTAGCTAGGTATGTGCGAGCAGCCGTGTGCAAAGTTCATCAAGTCCCTTGTCGATATCTCTCGTCGCCGGCGTTTTCGGCCTCGCGCCGCCGGTGTATTATGCGAAACAGCGAGAGGGCGGCTGCCATCTCGTGCGTGAAGCGTCGCGGCGAGATAAAGGAGAGAGAGAGAGGCGAACGCTCCTCGTCTCCGCCGTCGTCGACGGTATATATAGTGCGGAGCGCCGCCAGGAGCAGAGCAGCCTTCGGATGATTACGCAAAGTTCGCCCGCGGAAAGCAGCCCCGTCTCCTACTACGAGAGCGATTCGTCTTTTCAATTCATAACCTGCTCCTTTGTCGATCATTGTCGACTCTTTTTACGTCCCGTATAGAACGACTGGGACACTTTTTTTTCCATCACGACTCGTTGATTTGAAATTTGAAAAATTCTTTGTCTTACATTTTCCGGTATTATATTTTTTATATCAAAAACGTCAGGGCTTTCAATTTTTCAGCGCAGGGATCAATTATAAAACTATATACGAATTTTTCAGAGCGCGCTGCAGCGGAAACTATTTTCACACGGCGCGTATACACACTAAAAATAGTTATTCGCGCGCACTTTTAATCTCTTACGCGCAGCCAGTTGATAGAGCGTATACACGCTAAAAAAAAAGAAAAAAGAGTTGCAGCGCAAAACAGTGGCGAATGCAGGGGGAAAAAAGCGTTTACCCTCTCGGGCGTATATAAAAAAATGACGCAGACAACGTCTCTTTCCTTCCAACAATAGCCCCTAACGTCGGATTTCCCAGTTGATTAAAAACCTAGCCGTCGTCCGCGCATTTTTCTCTCCCCGACGCGCACCTGACCGCACGATCATAAAAAAGAGACTCACGTCATGCAAGGAGTAGAGTATAAGAGAGGGTGCGCCGGCGCATAGAAAAAAAGGAGGGTAACGAACTACTGGATTTAAAAAATCTCTCCGTCTCTCCATTATAAATACACGCCGACTAGACTCTCTGTCTCTCTCGCCGCCTCGTCGTCGTCGTCGTGTCCTCTCTTGCTCTTTCTCTCCTCTTCGTATATATACCTCTCCTCTTCCTCTCCCGGCGTTCCCACCGCATCCCTTTATTCGCGTGCCAAGTCGACTATCGATCGACGCCCGATGGCCATTGTATCGTTTGCGCTAGGCGAGGCTCGTCTCTCTGTCTGCCCGCGCAGCCATTAAATTTCAGCCGCGCGCAGAAGCGCGCAGCTAGTATACGACGAGCGGCATAATTATACGTGACTCGAGCTGCGCAGAAGACGCCTCGATCTTGCCGGCGGATAAGGGGACAGTGAAAAATTTCCGACTTTCCCGTACGCCACGTGCGCAACCAGCCGCTCGCCGATTTTTCTATCCCCCCTCTCTCTTTCCTGGTTGGAAGAGCTGAGACGAATGCTTCTTTTTTCAAAGTAACGGCGCGAGCGCTGTCACCGTGGCAAAACGTCGGTTTTATATGGGGAGCGAGCGCTAGATCGTCCGTTCTTTCGGCTCTCGCTTTATCGGCAAATCGAAAAGTTCTTGCCGCAGACACGGAGGTGTGAATTATGTGTTTTGCCGAACGTGGATTTTCAAAGCGGGATTCTGAAAAATTGCGAGAGCTTTCACGTGGCTTTCTTTCCCTTGATTAAGCTGTCGTGTACCCGGACAAATTTTGAGTATCGATACAAAGAGCGAAAGATGTTGCACGTAAATGAGCAACAGAGAATATTTTGTTTGAAAGAAAAATGTAAAATTAGAGTCGCAGCCTGGTTTAATTAGTCCTTGCGCTTTTTCCCCTCGAAAAATACGAGATTGTAGACATCTGCGGAATATTTACCATTCCCCAAAGTGCTGAGAATAAGTTTGAAGATGGCTCGAGAACTTCCTAAATGAATCTTTGAAACATCCTTGAAAGTTTAAAGTGACCAAGATTCGGCTATCTCCTTAAACGCTGTGGCTCCAATGCTAAAACTTTAATTGGCACTGAACCTTGTTAGAGTAACGACGTCGGGCCATGAGTTTCGCCGATTAATAACAGAAAAATCTTTTCTCTCGAAATCAATGAAAACTTTTCTTCAATATTCTAACTTTACATTCAATTGTTCTTCTTCGGAAATCTTGATATTTTTAACAATTCTTTACGAGATTCTCTTAACTTGAATCCTCTTAGTCGCTGCGCTCATACTTAATTTGTATTTTCAAGAAAAAATAACACTGATCACCGGGGGAAGCAAAGTTCAATAATTATTCTGCTTAAATTATGATCGTAAGACTCTTAGCCCTGAAAGTGTTTATAGTGCGTTAAATTAGCTTTAAAATGTTAAAATTAAGTGTTGAACTTCTCTTATATATTTACACGCGATTTATATGATGAAAATTAAACGTCTATTTATGCAACAATTGCAGCTATACACAAGTTAATGAAGCCGCATTCATGCCGCAGCATATTCCCTCTTGATTATGATAAAATCTCATTACAAACCCTTTAAGAAGCCCTTGGAAAAGCAAACAACGCCCCTCTTTCAAAAAAAGAGCTCGTCAGAGAAAAATCTGCATCATCGTCAAGCGCTAGCTCGCGTGCGCACAGCCACTCACTCGATCTACAGCGCTCTTACTCTGCTCGATAAACAGCATTACGCGGGTCGCAAAAGCGCGCATCCTCCCCGATTAAGCGGCGCAAAAATCCATAAAAGTACGCGAGTAAAAGAAGCCAGCAGCAGCAGAGCGGGGAGAGAGAGGAAGAAGAATAATATCGGCGCGTGGCGTGCGCGCGCGAACCGATCGATCCTAATTGCGGGGCGTCGTACGCGCCAGGGCGTTGACGTCGTCGAGCGAACGAGCAAGCGAGAGGGACGCCGCTCGCGAAATGCCAAGAGAGAGAGAGGGACGACGCGCGTCTGCCGCGAGATTATGCAAATCTCCGAGAGGAAGAGAGAGAGAGAGACGTCGGGGCGTCGCTGCTGTCGAACACGCGTTCGAGATCCGCCGAGCGCAGTTTGTACATTGTTTGCGTGCTTGTTTTTCCCCCGTGCACGATTTTTCGAGTGTATAAGCTTGTGGGAGGGGGAGTTCCGGGAAAGCGAGAGTGAGCCGCGAAATTAGTGTGGTAGAGAGAGAGAGGAAGGAATTTACGGGGACGGTTTGATTGGGGCTGCGTGTGTATTGAGCGCGAGTGTGGAGAATGGGAATTGAAATGAGGAAACGGAAAGAGCCTGAGCCTTAGGCTATTTCGTTAAGTACCTTATAAATAGTAGCTACTTTAATCCACTGTTACTCTGCACCATTCAGCACTTTTTGCTAATCAAACCAGACTGTTACGTGTATATATTACAGTATCAAATAATTAAATGTATTGTAAAAAATTAGACGTCAAGTACTTCTATACTGTATATATTGCCAGGGTTTGTGTACTTTATTTATTTAGGAGTTTCATGCTTCCGAAACGAATATCTCAACGCTCCTTTCACAAACTTACGAAATGTTTTCGCTCCATTTGGTCAAGATTTTCCTTTACATTCCACGTATCTGCAAAGGAAACTTTTTTTTCATTTTAGGCCTTAATGGTAACTTTATCCTCTAGGGGGTTAACAGCTTAAACTTGTCTTGGCATTTTTGGCTCCACACACCAAGATTTCAAATCCACAACTTTGAAAGGTTGTTCAGCCCCATGGGTCAGATCTACCATTTTTATCTGTAGTAACTTATTTTGAGATTAACAAAACTTTTAATGGTACGTTTTCGGCAGGCTTTCAAATATAACATATGTACCCAGGCGTAGTTTAACTATGTCGATAACATTTCTCTGATTGCAGCTTCATGTTTATACAAATAAATTGCTACAGCCTCGTTTCATTTATACTGGTTTTTCTTACTTCTTCCGTAAGAAATTACCGGGGGAAAATTGAAAATAATAAAATTTACTCTGTGCCTGAAAACGAAAACGCTAAAAGAAGCTTAAGGTTCTCCACGAGTTCTGCTCAAGCATGAGAAGTGCAGCGCGCGTCTTTAATTTAACCGTCGATCGAAAATATAAATTTTATCGCTTTCCATACTCCGTACTTTGTATTTATATTTCCAAGCTGTACGCAAGCACGCGCAGGAACGTAAAGCTAAGTGCATCTACTAAACTCGCGCGCGCGAAAACAGCTCTCCCGCGACTTAATTCTTCCTTTTCGAATTGAACGTGCGTGCACTCGCGAATCGAGCTCTCTCGCTCTTATCTTCCATCTCGTCGCGCGGCAAATCTTATCCTAGCCCTTTGCTCTTCAGCCTGCCCCGAGGACGTAAAATTATCCGTAATAGGGTTGCTCTTTTCCCTAGCGCGCACGCGCGACATGTTTATCACCTACCGAGCTTCGCAGCAGCATGTATGTAAGGTACAACGGCTGCAACATAAATATTTTCCGCAAGCACACTATAATTATTTCCGCGTAGGATCAATTATGAGGGCTCTGGCGCGTTCCCACAAGGCCGTGTAATTGTTTTCTCGACGCTTTTTGCGAGCGGAGGAGGAGGAGATGGAGAGTCAGAACGCGAGGACGACGCAGCGAAGAGCGGGGTATAGATTTTTCTGGCGCGCGGATAAAAATTAGGAGATCGCGCGGACGTTTACGAGCTTTTGATGGTTGCCCTCTCTCCTACGATTCGGCGTATCGCGTTGCACGCGCTGCTGCATTGATTTTACGATGATGGGAGCTAAAATTTAGGTATTTTTCAATCACGGATAGTTTGATTGTTATTCCGGTATAAGAGCGTTGCTGTTTTGTAACGTATACAAGCAATCAGTGCTGTAATCGTACACGAAACTCTATTCTGGAGAAAATGGAATCGCGCAGTATACCACAACCGCACGAGGTATATTATACGGCATTTTTTCGCGCATCAGCACTTCATTCTCGCAAAGTAAACACAGCGGCGCATATCTCACATTTCAGCCGGCCCCGACAAAAAGGCGTAAAAATTCATGAAACCTTGACACCGTGCGCGCGTGCGATCGTCATCGTTAGACACGAAGAGGAAGAGAGGAAAAAAGCATTCCTGCCGTTATGTCCTCGAATAATTCATAGACGCGGCGCGCTGGAAATTCCTGCAGAGACACGGCGACGACGTTAAAATATTTCCTCAAGTGGACAAACACCTTTGGATAACCGAGAGCCGCGGTTGCGCAGTCCGAGAGCCAGCGAAGCGAACGCAGGAGGCAGATGATGGAACGGACGGACGTGTTCGTGCTGCTCTGTGTGCTTGCTTTTGAAAAAATGCTGTGTTTGAAGAACTTTTTCCGGTAAGAGAACGGAGCGCGTGGATTTTTTTTTCAGTTAATGAAGAACCGTTTAGGTTTGTGTTATTATATTTAAAATAGTGACGCCGATTGAATTTCAGAATGAAAATAGGTGGCACGACTGCTAAATATCATTTTCTTATTAAAATCTGTAAAACATAGACTATACTTAATGATAATAATAACAGTATTCGTGTTACCGGACAGTAAAGGCTTATACGAGATAACATTTAATGAAATAGTACTCCCAATATAGTGCTTTATCAAATATAATACATATTTATGCGTAATCGAGTGGTTTCCACTCTGAAATTCAACTCAAATGAAGATAGCTTTTTATCAGAACGATTCTAACCGTGAAATCGTCACCTACCTTCTCCGCTGCATTAATGCCGTGTTAATTCTGAGAAGAGAAAAAATGCGGTTAGATTAATTACAACATCGTGTAAAATTAATTTTAATGTCCTGCATATACTTATATATAAAAACTGTACATTTTAAAAGCTTCAATGCGTTTGTATAATAAATGGCAGTATTTGTTTGATGAAAGTGATACCTTGAAAGCCATTATTGAATTAGACAAGTATTGTTAGAGAACGTGTGCGCTAATGCACGCCATGAAAACGACGGCTTTTTAAGTGGCCTTTATTAAGTTAATAATAAATCGCTCAATTCGTAACGGCGCTGTCTCTTTAGTCACACCTTGTTCTATAAAAGAAACGACGCGTAGATAAAATCTAGTAGTGACACGATCGCAGATAAAATGAATGGGGAAAAGAGAGTCAGAGGCGCATACGAAAATACTAGTGCAGACGAAAGAAAAATACAAACAGTGAGGGAGGAAAAAAACTCGGTCGCCGGGTTTAATGGCTCGGGGAGTCGGCAAGGCTGCAAAGCGTCAAGTATTTCGAGAATCTTTATCATCTTCGAGGTATTTTCGAACTCGCGCTCGCGCTACTTCCGGCAGCTGATTCCTCCCGTTCTTGAGTGAGGAGAGAAAAAAAACGAGGAACCTTATTTTAAAGATACTATACAGCTATAGGTTTGTATATGGATTTAAAAAAAAAAAAAAATAAAAGACTCAAAGCTCTAAGGTTTTGACTATAAAAATACTTTTCATTTTCAATAGATACGTGTCTTGTTCATTGATATTTACAGTAAATTTTAAAAATTTTTACAAATAAATTATTTAAACAGTACACCTTGACTATAAATTGATGTATAATCGGCATTAAATATACTTGATGAGTTGTAAATTTAATTTATATATATAAAGGAGACATAAATATCATCGCCATACAATGCGACGTAGAAAAATACGCGCACTGTCGAAGCTCAAATAAGCAAGTTGATTTACCGGCTTATCTTGAAGAAAAGCCTATTTACTCAAACAAAGTGAAACCATGCGATCATAACGACGTTTTCTGCGGCGCGTTACAACAATACACACAGGCACACACATACACGTGTACGATAGCCACCTACATGAACCCTCGGTATACGTATATATACGTTTTCATTATCCCCGGGACACGTAGAATAATTTATCGCCGCGCTGCGTGCGTGCACGCCGCGTTAAAAGCTCTTTAATTATTCTCTCCCCTTCCGCTTCCTCGTGCATCCGCTGCTCCTCGTGGCGGGCATCAAAGACAGCCAGAGAGGCACACACACGTACACATACGCACACAGACACGGCTCGTCGAAACCCATATTTTTAAGTCGGCGTGCGTTTTTTCCTACCCCCGTCGCTCACACTTTCGACTTTCAAAGCATATACGTACATAGAGAGCCGCACGCGTGATGCATCGGTCACGAGGGGTAAAAATAATCGCGTACATTCGCAGCTGATTTACGAAGACGCGACTCGCGTAAATCACGAATTACGCGCGCAGGCGCGAGAGCGTGGGCGGTGTGTAATAATTTCCTAATCCACGGCAATCTTATCGCTTTTGCAGTCCTCGCGCTCTGGGCGGCCGCGCAAGTTGTCGGCTATGCTTTCGACTTTCGCGCTGGCGCTTGCGATGATAAATCGCTAGCTAATAATCGTGACAAATTATTAGCCATTACTTTGGGATATCTGCAGTGGGAGTATCCGGAGTATTATCGCGTCGTGTATTTTTCTCAGCTAAACGGACAGACGAGTGTGCGTGTGTGTGTGAAATGTGAAAGCCAGAGAGCTTTTTAGCGAGATAAGAGAAAAATCTCTCTGTGTCGAATTTAACTATCTTGGCAATAACGCGCGTACGTGTTATATGTTATTCGGTCTTCATGAACCTATATTTGAAGATATAAAAGATTCAATACTCTTTTCTCGATGCGTAGAAAGTTCAAATTTAGAAAAGATAATGGGCATAAGACGTTAGACTATTTATTTAAAGTGAATAATATACGTCACTTGTATAATATGTTGTGAAAGTACACGTATATACGATGCGAGATACACTTACAAATGGAATCCATTACGATTTCAAACATTTGTGATTTCGAATGTTTGAATACCTTTCAGCGCCTTACCCATTAATATGAACGTTTACATTCTTCTTTTT
The DNA here is from genome assembly GCA_900474315.1 of Torymus auratus. Classification (NCBI taxonomy): domain Eukaryota; kingdom Metazoa; phylum Arthropoda; class Insecta; order Hymenoptera; family Torymidae; genus Torymus; species Torymus auratus. Next base: position 90,645 of record UXGD01000052.1, read on the forward strand.
TAATAATCTAAATCCGCGCTCTCAAAAGACCCGACGCGTATATACTATTTCCGACATTCTTTTCCTGAAATTTAAAATCCCCTTATTCACCGCGCAAATGGCATTTCTCACTCTGCATTCTTACGCGAACGCCGCGCGGCCCGTCCCCCCCGATTCCGCCTCGTAAAAGCTATATGTATACGCGCGAAGAGAGGAAAAAAAAAGTATAGAGCGGCGCGTATGCAAAGCACGCGGCAAAAGCCAATTAAATTCGCGCGAGGAGGCGCGAAAATCTCGACCGCCGCGAGAGATGTCTCCGCGCGAGAAAAAGAAAGCGAAAATGAAGAGCGAGCGAGGCGCGGCGAAGGTCGCGGCGGGCTCCCCTTTTTTCCGAATACAAATTGAATATAATAACCTGGCCTCTCGTATGAGAGCGCAGCAACCCGTGAGTATATAGACTTTGCAGCCCGAGGAGCTTTGCGCGAGCGTATCTCTCTTTCTCTTCCTCGCTGTGCGGTGCGAGCGAATATGGCTTGCCGAGAGTCTGCGCTAGTGTGTATGTGTGTACGATGTAACGAGAAAATCAAAGGCGTGTATAAGAGGAGACAGAATTCGCCCTTTTTTCTCTTGCTCAAGGTTTAATCGAAGGAATGTTATTCGGATATATCTCAATTATTGGATATACTCGTGCGTGCGGGCGTATAGATTATAGCCTCAGCGGTGGCTCGCTGCGATCTTTCGATACGTCGATATTGCGCGACTGCGGGACCTTCCCTTTGGTATTCAATAAAGGCGGAGATAGTAGAGTAAAAACACTTGGAATCGATTGAAAAAAGAGCGATGTTTACATCTTCATTTAATGAACGTTTCTCTTGTCGATAACGAATGAATACGACGTGGTAATAATGACGTTTGGAAAAGAGAGAAATACGCGACAATGAGATAAGCGAATTTTATTATGAAAACTTGATTGGAGTTAATAAGAAGTGAATGAATATTTTATTTGTTTATCCGTAGATATTAAATTGGTTATAAAAAATGATAAGCCAACAGGTAGAGTTATTAGTTATCGTATAAGGAAATAATTAGATTTGAAAATGTAAAATACTTTGCATGATTTTACCTACTTGACCCTTCACCCATGTCACAGTACAGCCTCTAAAGTGGAGGTCAAATGGTAAAAGGAAACTATACATACAGTATCTCTCGCGTGTTTTACAATGACTGTACGTATTTCTGTACACGAATATATTAGTCAATTTTATTACTCGAAGAGTCAGCAGTATTGAATAGAGTAACACTGTCAAATCTTTATATTATTTCGCGCGTTATCGTATTCGATCATGTTTAAAGATATCGATTTATTGTCCAATAAATTTTACACTATTCAAATGGCACTTGATAAATGCAGCACTGAATATGTATTGATGCTGTGGGGCTCTACCGAGGTGTATTTATATTCATAATGCATTTATTCAATCATTGAAATCGAAACGTGTATATATATAATGTCGATTTTATTTTAACATTTTTACAGTAGTTTCGAATATAAAGTATTACACAACATATTCTATAAAACTGTAAATAAGGCAAGGAACAATTTATTAACAGCAACTGCTACCAACTCTGTATCACTCTGTTCCCATAACCTTCTGAAAAATCCCTTAAAAAATCTCAAGGTTTTGAAAACTACGCCGTAAGAAGAGTTCGGCCCCTCGACACACGTACGTTGTATAAGCCTCGAGCGAACGGATTAGCTGCGCGCGAGCACGAGCGTTTGCGGTTGGGTTAGCCGAGCGAGATAAAGGCCGATACGAGCCGCTATCTGGCCGCTCGCGAAGAACACACACACACGCGAGCACAGTCTTCCGTTTCTGGCGAGAGCGATGCTCGCGCACGTTATAGGAGAGACGAGGAGTCTCAGCAACGCGCGCTGCTTCCATCTTCGGCGAGAGCTAGCTGCGGCCGAGGCTTTTCCGATCGTGGGGAGGATCGCTGCGGTCGTAGCTCGTGCTCCTGCTGTTGCAGCTTCCGCGAAGCGAGGCGAAGCAGAGAGCGTTGTGCGGTATAGTAGCTTGGTTTCCGGCTGTGCAGTCAGCTCTCTTTTTCTTTGCGCGCGAAGTACTTGCGCGATGTTGGAGAGGTATACGAACAAATGCGGATAATACAGTTTCCAAGCTTGAGATTGTTTGGTATTGCGATATCATTGTCGTTTCTGACTTTTCTTTTGACCGCGACTCTATAGCTGAGATTGGTTGGGAATAGATAACATTCTTTATCGGTGACTTGAGTCATTTTACTTTGGAAATTCAAGTTATCGGTTGGACTCTATAATGACCATTAGATCGCATGGCGCGCATTACAATGTATAATATAAATTATTTATTTTATTTTACCGATTTGCATGATGTTATGCGAGGCTGAAGCTTTGTTTTTGCATTATTATTCTTCGTGTACAAGAAAAATACATGTTTAAAATATATAACTACTATAGCGATTCGATATCTCAGAAGTTGGAATGTGCTGTTGTTATACACACTGTAGTTTTTGTATCTGCTTGGCGAGGATCTATCATGGGTTTGACATACAAGGAAAAGTAAAGAAAAGAAATCACAATAAGACAAAGATTCATCGTCTATGATAAATTTCTGCATCAGATCGTATTGTGTATAAATATATAGTTTGCTCTCTATGTAGTAGTTTTAATTTTGTGTTCTTAAACGTTTATCCATTGGGGCTGCTAACATTTTATATAATCATGGGTTGAAGTTATTATATAAACCAAGAAGGATGGATCATGTATCTTTTAATAGACCTGTTAAATAGATGACGTATGCAAATGAAATTCAAATAGTTGAATATTTTTACACTTACGTATATGCATGTAGTTCGACAAGTTTCGAGTTTTCTAAAGCGTTATTTCGGTAGCGTCTTTGACCGTCAGGCACGATGTTTCCATCTTGTTTCCTCGAAGAAAAAACGATTAGCTGCCAGATAAGTAAAGGCATCAACCTGTTTTTCTTGTGTAATTAATCTCTGCTCGATAACGGTTTTTCATTTCATAATGATAAGGTTGCGCTATAAAAAAGTATTGATTATTGATATTTTACGTTTTCTCGGCTAGAATGAAACAACTTTGCATGATTTCCGGTAGAATATACGTTCCTTATTTTTATCTTTAGCGCTCTTAGAACGCACATATAAGTGCTATCGATATTTTGTATGTAAGGAAAACATTCTTCTAAGAATAACACAAGATATGGCTTGTTGACTTTTTAAATGTGAATGAGACGGACTAAATATTATACTGTTTTCCACGGAATCCTGTATTAAATCCTGTATTAAAGTTTTTATTGTACTAAAAAGGATTAAAGCTAAACAGACCTGATGGATATTTTTGCAATCACAACATCGCAACGACAAATCAACTTTTAACTACCTTATTTTCAGTCTTTACGGTGCAAATAAAAAAGCTTTTAACGACACGATTACGAGTATAGCAGAAAACTTCTATTTCAGAAATCACACGCAGAAGCACTAACTCGTTCGTTTGAGGCTATGATGACATTCGCCACAGGAATGAGCCACAAACTTGCTTAATTACTTAATAAAGTTTTGGAGAAAATAACGGCGAACGAGTGTGCGTGGAGAAATAAGAAATCTCTCATCTCGCCTCTCGTATAATGACTAATTAAGGCACCGTGCGCGCGAGCCCGCGAAAATCAATTTCGACCTCCCCGAGAAGAGGATTTTTTTCCCGTGGCAATTACACCCAAACGGTATTTAATTATAAGCGCCTAATTGAGCCCGACTTCGGACACGCGTGTGCTACTCGTACGCAGGCGCGGGTGAAAACTGCTCGTCGCGCATCAATCATGCTTAAAAATATTTAATTGTCGCAGTATAGATATACGGGTACATAGAGCCGTGAGCTCGCTCTATACGCGCATCATCCTCGATTCTCTCCTTTTCGCGGAATAGCGCAAAGCGCGTATAATCCAATTCGTTCCATTATCGCGACGGGATATTAATAACCTCTTTCGCGCCGCGCGGCCGTGTGTCTTTGCCGCGCGCGTTCTCTGGCTCTCTTTCTTTTTTTCATTGCTCGTGCTCTCCTTTTTTCCCCTGCTTCTTCCGCGTCCACTCCTTTCCTTCGCTCTAGCCTATATATATGCTCGCGGGTTTCTTTACCTTTTTTCCTTGGCTTCTATATCTCGCTCTGGCTTTTCATTGGATAGACGTCGCCGCTAATAGAATATGCGGCCGCGGCTTTGCGTGCGACTCGACTATTTTTCTCGAGCCCCGAGCTACTGCGTGTTCTTCGATTTTTCATCGTTTCGCTATGCATTTTGCGGCAGCGCCTCTCTTCCCAGCGCGAAACAAGGGATATTTCAAACGGTGCCTCTTCTGATTAATTACGCGTCGGTCTGCATACACTGATAGCAGCTTTTGTCAGATTTTTTCTTTTGATATATATCAAAGGACACTAAAGCCAATCTTTCGTGTCGTTTTTAGTCATTTTAAGGACATTCTCCGACTCAAATTCATCAATATCGCACAAATTATGATTTAAAAATATTATTTATGATGGAAACCCTTCATGAGTCTCTATACGCTACTCCAAAAATAAAAAAAATGTCGGTGTAAGATAAAAGGTTCCAATACGATATTTAAATAAATAACACATACACTGTGTGACTATATTATAAATATACAAATAACATGGAGTTTTTCTTTATGTTGCTATGTCTCTGAAATTAATCTCGCTCGCCATATTGAAAATTATACCATATTATTCCTCTTCATTTGTAGTTTTATGCCTTACGGTTGAAAAAAATACAAAGAAAACTTTTTTTATAGTAAATCAAAATGTATTTTTCAAACTAGCTTAGATAGGGATCCTGTGTTAACGCTAAAACTTTTAAGTCAAATATCTCTATTTTGAATACCGCTATGGACGTGGGGCTTTGAAGCATGTACTTAGGAAACAAAATCAAACGTTCTCTGCAACTTTCAGGAAAATGACAAGAAAATCGTTTTCTCGGAAAACTTTCTTAAAGAAGCAGTGTACCAACCGTCACCCAACCCGCCTCCAAGACGAAAAAAAGCACCACTTTCGCTTCTCTCGCATAGTAATAATTAAAGCTAAAAAGCCACGTACACGTACTCGCAGCAGCCGGCCACACACCCCGTCATCATCCCCCGAGAAGTCGCAACCCGCGCGTCGCCATAACAACGCTTACATATATATAATACATATAACGGTCCTGCGCGCACATCACGGCCGGCTGCGCGTTTTATTTCGCGACCCTCAACGGCGGCGGTGACGGCGGCGGCGATGCACAAAGCAGTACAGCGATGACTCGATTACGCGTACTCGCATGGCTGGACGCGCGTGCGGACGCGCTTTTGAGCGATTTTCCCCGATGTTGCGAGGGAGGGAAAGAGTGCTCGAGCGGAAATTGCGTGTATTATAAAGAGTTTCGGGAAATTATAGGGGGTCGGATGGTTGTTTTTGATGTTAATTAATTTGCTGCAGGATGTTAATTAATTTGCAGAGTTATGAGAATTTTAATTTAAACGCGTTATTAGAGATGCCGGGGTTTTTAGCGAGGAAAATTGGTTGATGAGAATTCGGTGGTTTTATTTGCAATATTTTCGACGAGCTTTATTTTAATTGATTTATAATAGGTATTTTACATGAAATTTAGTTAAATATACCGAAATTATAATTCATTAGCAGTTGTTCCTAATTTATTTTTATTTATTAAAGTTTTCTGTTAAAAATATCTCGAAAAGTTAAATCATTATACTTTCGGAACAATTATTCAACGACAATCAAAAATAGGGAGCGCACGCACCTAAGCAAAAAATTAATCACGCACAAAATTAATCAATCAACGAGCGACGACGACGACGACGATCCATTCCGTACCACCGCACACATATAGTTCCAGCACATTCCACATCACGCTCGCGCGCATCTCTCTCTCTCTCTCTCTCTCTCTCTCTCTCGCAACAACTTTCGTTCCCTCCTATATTTTATCCATCCCCTTTGACGCTTTCTCTCTCTCTCTCTCTCTTTCTCTTTCTCTCACAATAAACGCGCGCTTGCGCACGTACATACACACGCGTGCGCTCGATCGAGCCAAAAGAATGCAAAAAATTCCGCACGCATACACAGACAGTCGCGCTATCCGTGTGTATACACAACCCAATAGGGGAGACGACCGAGCGTACGAGCAAACGCAATAGAAAGACGCGCAGCAGCTGTATGAAACTAGTATAGAGATATATATTCGCACGCGAGGGGACGCCGGATAGAAAGAAGAGGCGCGCGTTCAAGGCCACTGCTGGCCTATTTCTCTCTCGCTCTCTCTTTCTCTCTTTAGAGCCACCCTCTTTTAGCGAGCGCGTATGTATGTATGTACAGAGTGTGTGCGTGCATCGCGAGCGAGACCAAACGTCGCGACGTACGGAATGGCGCGTTCCGGGGACGTTTCGGGTCAACCTTGAAATAAACCGAGGCTGACGCTTTCCCGGACGGATGGAGGAAGACATGTGGTGATGGAGATGTTGCGTAATGGTGGCTAAGATTTTTTTGGGAGAATTAATATGGGTAAATGGAAAATGCATGGAGAATAATGTTACGAAAATGACGATATTTTTTGGGATTTGGATTTACTTTGAAGAATAGGATATTTTTGCGAATTTCTGAAAACAATTATTAACTTGCTCCAAAAAATAGTCTTCTTTTTTTAAATGGAATATCTTGTTTTTTGGTATCAAGTTATTTCAAGTAGTCGTAATGTTTCAACTTTGTCAGAAACATTTTAATGTTTATTTTAACAGAATAGTTACAATATATTTTTTATATTTTTTTCATGAGCGTATTTTTAAAAATTATTACAATCCTTTAATTATCAGAATAGAAATTTACCATGCTGAAATAAAAATCTTTTGATGATTTTTTTAGTTCGAATGCTTAAATAAATATTGATCGCAAGGTGAGTTAATTTAATCTGCAACATAATTTGCATTCATATGAATGTATTTTTACGTAAAAAAAAGTATATTTAGATTTGTTAATTATAACTTTATATAATAAAATTTCATTAAAGAATTATATTAGCTAAAATATAAAATTCTATACCTAGAACGCAACTATAAAGTGTTTCGATAAAGAAACACGATCGAGATTTCAGCAGCTTTCTCAAAAATATTGAAGAAAACAATGATCGCACGAGATCGGCAAGGTAGGAAGCAATTAAATAAGAAACCATTCGAGCATTCACCTTATCCTGATACGTGCCGAGCTACCATTGTTTACATCTCTTTCACATGCATATACACACATCCTTCAATGTACCTCTTCAATAATAAACAATATCAAGCCCCGAATTGTCATCGGTTGGCTTGGCTCACCCGGCAAGACGCCGGATCGTGCCAGTGGGTTACGTGGGTTCGAATCCCACTGCCGACGGTTTCCTTTCCCCCGTGCTTGCACTATCCCGGTGGACTCCGCTATTTTCTCTCTCGCCAAGCGAACCGTCCACTCCGTACTTTTTCGTGCCTCCATTGACGGTCGAAGCTCGTTCAAAACGGGCCCGAAACAGCAGCTTCAACAATACATACGTGTTATATACGTAAGTAAAAAAAAAATTAAAAAAAAAAAATGTATAAAAAAAAAAAAAAAAAAAACTAACCAATAGCCTAACACGGGGTGCGGAGATTCAGGGACCGGACTCTACACGGAAGCTGGCGGCGAGGGAAAGGAACTGGCGGTGTAGCTTAGAGGGAAAGCGCCTGCCATGATGACTTGGGAGCAGGTCAACCAATATTTTTACTTTTTATTCATTTTTCGTTTTTTTCATATATTGGTAGGTTGTTATTCGTTACTAGAAGTATTTTTTTATTTTATCTTGAATATTCAAAGAATATATTTTCTACAATATTTTTAACATTTATTTACGATCATTGTCTATAGATGAAACATTTCTTTAATATTGAATCGATTTCTATTTTGAGCGATGATTAGTATTCATTTTTAATGATTTGCAAAAATTTTATCTTTCATCCTCGCGTAAAAGAATTATGTAATAAAGTACGCTTTTACGTTTTTCTAAAATTTTTTGAAGCCTTGACTAAAGTAGTTTCTGTTCTTTTTACAGAGAAAAATCTTTTATCTAAGTTAAAAAAAAACTGTCCAACACAAATTTCTAATAAATGTTATACATTTTACTGTGAAAAATATAAAATAATTCTGCACACGATCCATAATAAACCCAAAATCCCTTCTTCGACCCCATAAAAAATAAGAAAAAAATACTAACACATACACAACTCTCCCCATCCTGGCAATAGCAATCACGTCTCTCAGCGAACACAGAAAGCGACTCGCGCCGCGGTAAAAGGCGAGGCGCACACACACACTTCCGGGGCTGCGCGTCGATCCATCGTCCATTTGCGCCGGAGATGGGCCCCCGTTCCAGTTTACTAGCGGGCCAAGCCCTTTGAGCGAGGGCGCGGTGTGCAGGAATTTTTCTAGGCCGACGAGTCGATGGGGGTTTGATGTGCCGGTGGAAGGAAATGAGAGAGAATGGATTTGGATTTATGTTCCTTTCTGCGTGTGCGCTCTAATTTCAAGCTCCCTCTGGTCGTGATTGATGGTGGTATATAAAGTCCGAAAAATTTCATTCTAAAGAAACGGAGGTATCTCTTCTTACATTCGTATCTTAATTCTCGTCAACTCGAAGCGACCGATTTAATTCTTCCATCACAGCAACCCCATCATCGCAACTCGCGTATATGACATCAGCAATCCCCGACGGTAGTTATGACACGCTCGAGCTGGCGCAACGCTCCAATTTCGCCCCCGCGCTGCACAGTCGTCGAAGGGATTCTCGCGTGCGCGGCCATAATTGTTTGCCGAGGTGAGCGTGCGGCGAGTGTGTGTCTATGTGTATTTTTTCTTTTCTTTCGAGAAGTGTAGGTGGCGACAGCACAGTCGGCGTAATAATTTATCGAACGTGCGGCTGCGATTCATTAGCAGCGCGCGCGAGCGCTCGGAATAGATCGCGAAATCTTTTTCATCGATGCCAAAAAATAACCGAACTTCAACCTACTTGGAGCTCTACACTTTTTTTAATGCACGCGGCGTTCAAAGAGGAGCAAAGTGTTTAAAAAGTATATACAAGTGCTGTGTGCGCGTGGTTTATTTTCAAAGAGGCGATTGCGTGAAAAGGAAAAGTTGCCTGACATTTCACGACACGGGAGGGCAAGAAAACCTCGGCAGCGCCGATGGTAATTGACTGGAGCATTTGCGTTTTATGGGTTTGCGATGATGGTCTCTCTCTCTCTCTTTCTCTCTTACTGCGGCAGTATTACAGTCGGCGAATGGGTCAAGGCGCGCTTTGATGCGGTTTTCACGTATATGCTGAATGTTTGCCGTGATTTACGCCTTTTGCATACACACACTCGCGAATCCTTGGTCTAATACTTTTTTCAAATATTTTCGAGCTAGAGGGAAAAGTGGTGAGAAAAGTAAACGAGTTTCGTTCTCTTTGAAACACGCTTGCGTACGTCTACTTTTAGAAATTGCGTGCGCTCTACTTTGCTGATGTAATATTTATATTTGAAAATGCCGTTGCGTATTACTGTATAACTTATATTAACTCTGCATATTTTACATTCTTGCACATTTAGTTAATAATTATATACACTAATGGCGCTGGCAATTTAAAGCGTAAATAATTAACACACGGGGAAAATATTCTCAATAATTGGGAGAAGATTTTTTTTATTTTCATTTCGTTGAATAAATACAGTGTTTACTCTTTGTACAAAAAGATGTTGTTAAAAGTGAAATATATCTTGAAATTAACAGCTGTGAGTAATTTAAATTTTCTATTGAACTGGTGATAATTGTCATAATAAAGATAGATTCTCCGAACACTTGAGATGTATTCTTCTAAGAAGTAAAAATCGTAATTTAAAAAGAGTTTGTATCGAATATTTCCAGTTTTCTTAACAAGGATACTTAATTCGTGGTGGTAAAAACACTCAATAAAATTTTTTACAACAGCTTCAACATAGTATACTTCTATTGTATGCATGCTGAAGTTCCGTACTTGAAACCGCGATAATATGATAATTTATTTTATAAGATGTCATTCGTAAACTTTTACTACTTTTACGTGCACTTGAAAAAATCAAGGAAATTTTGCATTATTCGCAAATATCAATACTACTTTTGTACAAGTCATGCCCACCTTTTTAACGACGTATCAATAAATTCTCCACTTTGAATTATAATTTCTCTTACATAAATCGACGAATCGAGAAACACATAACTCAATAATATTTCCACTTCGACGTCAATAACCAGCGAAGTAATGACTTACATCAAATTACACACAGTTTCCGACAAAATCGTCGAAAAATACATCGATTCGCGCGAATGGGAAATGAGCGAAGCGCGACAACTAACGAAATCACCACACTATTTCGTTCAGCTTAGGAGAACCTCACCCGAAAGGGAAAGAGAGAGAGAGGGAGAGAGTAAGATTGCTGACGAATGGCTTCTTCGGTGAGTGCGGAAAATTTACGTGACAGCATCGGTAATTGCTTTCACGTAATTAAATTTAGCTTCCTTGTGATACTCCATTACTGGAAGTGTTTTTACGTTTCAGTAAATTCAGTTTATTCTTGATCGCTACATCGAATTTGTAAAACTCTACCATAAAGCACACTATAGAACAGCCAAATCCCACGCATAATACAATCATTAGAACCATGGTTACTGCGCTTCTTTTGTTATTATTTACGAAATCATCCTGACCAGCGTGCCTCCTCTTATACATCCTCGACGAGTAATCATCGAATCCGACCTCGATAATCCTACTCATCGTCGTCTTCAACTTATCCACGTACCACGAGTTCTTCTCCATCGGGTACGCTATGTGTATGCACGGTAGGTCTAGCTCCACGGCAACCATAAGTTCCGGATCGTAGTAGTCTACCATCCCTTTCCTCCCCAGGCGCCTGTGCCTGTTTACTTCGTCTGCGAGGCCCAGGCATACCCTGTCCCATCCGTTTATCATGATCGACAGGCAGTCGTCAACCCCCCCGGCGATGCCGAGTCGATTGCTGAGTTTCTTCGACCAATCTAATTCGACGGGATTATTAAGGACGAAGTGCATCAGACTACTGGTGGAAATGCGTAAGTTTGTTGATAACAGTTCCTCGAGAGATTTAACGTGACTCGGGCCGTGCAATGTTTTCGCACAGTAGAGAGAAGCGTACAGGTCAACGTAGCACTTGATAGAGACGAAACCGAAGCAGCAGAAGAAGATGCTCTGGACGATGGTACGCGGTTGAGATTGCAGGGATGATACCTTGGTCAGCTGTTGGAACGCGTTGAAAGCTCCCCAGTAACAGCCATTTAATGCTTTGAAAATTTTTGTTACACAAGTAAGAAAAAAGATCACCACGGCTATCACGATTACAACCGAGACCGGCGACACTGCGCTGTGTACCATCCAGCGGACAGGCACTACTACCGCCAATTTAATACAATTATTATACGGAACCAACCGAGCAGTGTATTTAGGCGTCATTATGTACATGATTTGCCGTTTGAGACTGATCTGCAAGGTAGAATCCTTGAGTGCTTTTGTCAGAGTGTCTGGCTCATGTTGATTCCACAACGGGACCTTTCTCAGACTGAGATTGAGCCTTTCCAGTGCCATGGAGAAGACATCGATGAAGCTGCTGTCCAGGTCATGTAGGTTTACTAACGATCCGTTATTTCGCACGTCGATTTCAGTGTCAACGAAAACTCCGAGTTTGTAGCCATTCGCGTGGCCGAATTTGTCCGGGAATATTTCGGGGATCTGTGTGAGGTTATAGTAGTAATTACGTTTATTAAATGGATCGTAGTAATGTGCTGTTGGTGCAAGACACCAGGGCGTTGTAGTGATAGCGATAAGGGTGACGTCGAGGAACTTTTGCGGCCTCGTCGAGTTTCGCACGATCAACTCAATAGAGTCCAAAGATTCATTGGGATTAAAGTATACTATTACGTGCTTAGGCCACGGACGTAGGCTGCCATGGTTGCCCTTCGCCACTCTTTGGAAGTCTTCAGGGGGACTGTTTGCGTTCATGAGGAGCACGATAACAGTCACATCTCTGCGGAATAATGTGTTCGAATATTTCTTTATCGTCTGAGGATTGCGCAAGATGAGAGGTGGATACTCCTTCGATATACGCAGGATCAGTTCGTTGTACTCTGGAATTACCGGGCGCAGTGGGAATATCATCGCGTGATGTACATGATTTAATTCACTCCCGAGTTTTGCTATCAATTGGTCAATCCAATCGCATTTTGGTCTTAGGTAATTTTCAATCGACTGTTGCTGCGCTACGCAAATGCTTGATAACGCAAATATGAAGAATATCATGTTCATGATAAGTGTATCTGAATGCGGGTAGAATGCTTTTAAAATATTTTCCCGAAAGTGGATTATAATAAACTGTCTCTCAACGTCTGGACAGCTACGCAGCGCGATTCATACTGACTTTACTATGTTTCAAATAACCATATCCACTTAAACTTGCAAGTAAATAGCGCATTATCAACGAATTCGATCTCTAACAGAGAACGCACTTCACCTTTATGAAATACCTCATCAATATGCATCTTGTAATACCTGCAACCACTTTTACTCAAACATTAAGATCCACCACAAAATTAGAAATAGATCAATTACGAAACAGCCGACCGACACACGATCCGATGATCGAACCCACTCGATCGATATATTATTTTGGGCTTCCCATGTGGCCTCGCCTTCAATCGTTTACGATCGAATTCCGGACGGAAATGCGGCCGCCTGCTCTCATCTCTAATCCCGCGGCAGATGCATGATTTACAAGTTCCAGACGCGGGTGCGGATCGATCATCCGCGCGTTGCAACACAGATTTTCTGACGTAAGCGGATCGGACCGCTTGTATAGTTTGTGTGAATATGCTCTCTCTCTCCCTCTGTGTATATATCTATACGTATGTACAAGGTTGCTTTTTGTGCTAATCGACTCGTTAATGACTTGGACAAGTGCTGGTAAGTAATTATGATAAAGAAGCTTTTTCACCTCAGGATAGTTAGCGTGTCGTGAATTTTGTAATTTGTTTTTTTCTCCAATACGTGGTATATCTTGTTAGTTGGCAGGATAAAATTCTGAGATCGTGACAACCTCATTTCTGTTATTAAATATCTAATTTTTAGTACATTTTTATACCGACTCTTTTCAATTATTTACTCTCCAAAATTTATCTCTCTTTCAAACTCGACCCCAAACACTCCATTCAGATTCTATCGTCTATACTCTGGGGAAAAATTGTTCCCCTCCTCTCAAGAACCTTCGAATTAATTCGGGACCTCCGCGCATATATTTAGAAAAGCACCACCGACTCACGCCGGGAAAACACGTGAAAAGCTCATTTAAGCCGCGATCGATCGAGACTCCGACACAACAACAGCATCAGTGGTTTTCCCGAAAAGCCGCAAGTTCACATGTCTCGCTGTTATCGTAACACGTGCTCGTTGCGCAAATAAAAAGCGCAGCATATGCGGGCTTCGCTTGTAAAGACCGCGTAAGTTTGTGTCTCCGTTTGTACCAGGCCGTGGTGTGTGGCTTAAATTTCAATTTAACGCGATCACGCGTGTGTTATGAGTTATAATAGCAGCCGCAACAACGCAGAGCCGCTTCATTTGCATTGCTAATTTCTCGTATCTCGCACGGATCTTTAATTGCGTACACATTGATTTTGTATAAAAACGCGCTGCCCCCAAACGCTCGCTGTTATATTATTTTCAATGCTCGCATATACACGAGAGCGAAAGGATTGACGTGTAAACACGGAAAACAAAGCCGAGAAGTATCGCCGACGAAAGCGGATAAACCGCGAAGCCCCGAAACGCTTCTATATTATATACACTTTGCATAATCACGTATAATATATATACCCTACACGCGCGCACGTTACATGATAAATAAAATCGCTCGAGGTTAACGTGTGTGTGTGTATTCGCTACTTATATTGGTAAGCTGCCAATATATAGTGTGAATTCGATCCTTCGCAGATATCGTAAAGAATTATAAATAGCGGATGAGGGAGAGTTTTGACGAAAGGTCGAATGGAATTTAAACGCGAGGTCGAGAGCGACGCGCTTGATATGCCCCGCGCGCGTGTAAAATTAGGTGTGACGGCGTGTGAGCTATCAAACAGTTCCAGGAACCATTACCATGTGATAATCTCGCGTTTGAGAATTTGAGAACCCGTGAGTTGATAAAGCGTCGGTTCGTTGCTGGAAATTGGAACGATAATGTTTGCGTGCGGTTCGCAGGTGTGCCTTTTTAAGAGAAACATATTATGCTCCAATGCCGTCACGTGACAATTGCGCGCTGTTATCGCGTTTATTAATAAATCATCGCTGCGTAAGTACGCGGAATATCAATTTGAAAAAAAATTACAGTAAAATGAATTTACGTGGCGAGAAACAGACTCGTCATTTTCGCATTGAAAAACCCTAAGCGTTATTAAATTTTAATTGCTTAAAAGAGAAAGTAGTGGTGGATTTCATTATTGTCTATACTTATTTACAAAAACTTGCTCATAATTTTTAATATTTTATTTTATGACGAATGACAAGTCAGCCACTCGCAAAAACAACACGCACTCCTATTTCCCTATACATCAGCCATCAACTCCTCCATTCCACCCTATACCCCGCAATCGGGGCGATCCATCCTGGCACGCACGCGCGTGGTCCATTATAGGCGCGAGATAAGAGACGCACCGGCGACTATCCGGCGCCGCGGCTCCCGCGCGTCGCATGGAGGTCTGGAAGAAAACAAAGCTCCGACGGGTAGCTATAATAAGTGGAGCGCTGGGGTGACACAGTTACGGTGTAGAGTGTCTTTTAAGCAAAATAACGAACAAAATTCGGAGCAGGATCGAGCATTAGCCGACGCTTTTGTGTTCGGACGTAGATATAAAAAAGATTAATGAATCAGCCCCGGTGTTCTTAATCTAGAGAAGAACGCGGCCCATCAAACCTCGATCCAATCGCCGTATTATAGTAACGATTCTCTCTCTTTCTTTCTTGCTCGCACAGCACAATGCGCTGGGCCGGCGCTCCTTCCGTGAAAGGGTATTACACTGCACCCCCGCGCGCTTCGGCTTTCTATTTCGAGAACGCGTTGCTTCAGCGCGGTCGACCCTCCGGCTCTTTCAGACGCGCGCGCGAGGGAAAATTCCGAAGGCGCACGCAGGTATACCTATGCGTGTGTGTTTGTCTGTGCAGTCTTTGTAAAGAAGGGATTGGATTGGATCGGGAAGGTTAGTAGAGAGGTGGAGTTTATGGTTGGTTGATTCGTAGACAGTTCTTTTTTCTTTTTTTTAAGGTACTTCCGGTAAGTGTAGTCGATAACGAATGATGAAGAAGATGTTTTGGAGGAAAATGCGAGATATTTGTTTCACTCCACAGGTGTTGTATATACATAAATGCGCACAAAATGGAATCGATATGACTCATTTCGCTCCTAAGCCTATACTTTAAACTCCAGCTGGTTTCCCCAAAATTTCATTAGGAAAAATCCCGACCCCGCCACATATAATACATATCTCTTCATCAGCGTTCTCTTCAGGTCAAAAGGAAACCCCCCCACTCGAGCAAATAAAATAAACTTGGCCAAACTCACTCGATCGCATTTTCCTAATTGATCGCCTAAACACGCATGCAGTCGTAAACTCACTTTTACGACCTAAAGGCGGAGCGATTTATGTATATCGCGAGGCTTAATCAATTTTTTATCTGTTCAGGGGACGATGATGCGACCTGGCAGATGTCGAGAAGAAGAAGAAGTTGGGCGATTGTCGCGCGCGGAAATCGATCAAGAGAGAGAGAGAGAGAGAGAGAGGGTGGGTAGGACCGTTAGAGTTCCGCTGAGGCGAAACGGTTATTCTCTTTTTGGGTTCATGGTGGCGGTATGTATTGTATCTATAGCTGCGATCGATGTGTATAGTATTATTACACGGGTCCTTGCTCCTTATATTTTTTTTTCGTTGCGCAACGGTTCGCGGAAGGTTTCACGGCACGCTAGGGTCGTGCTCTATGCTATTAACGTTTTTTTTTCTTTCAGGGCAAAGATTGAAAAATTTGTTGATCTGATGTGAAAAGTTTACCCTAGCCTACGAGGATAATCCTAATAAGGCGTCGTCAATTAAGCCCTCTCAGATGGCTTATTACGCAACTAAACCGCAGGTAATTAAGTGTGCCAGTACTACGCAATACCGCTGCACTTGACTGTCCGTCCAAAAAAGGAGGAAGGAACGACGCATCGAGGCAATTACGATTGTCTCCCTGTCGAAAAAGAATATAGTCTCTCGATTGTCGCGTGCGGCCCCTAAAGAACCAACGCATAGGTTTTACGTCTACATAATATAAAGCTTAGATGCGGCTGAGATTGATAGACTACATAATCCATTGTTTAGTGCTCTCTCATTCTCATTTACGTAACAATTCTGGCATTTCCCCGGGCGGTTTCCAATCTATATTTATAATTTATTTACCACGCGACCGGGCGATTAATACGGAACCCCAGATCGCGGCGCCATCATTTCACGGTCGGCCGCTCACACAGAGTGCATGTATAGAAGTAGAAAAAAAGGCACGAAGACTACTTATACGCCACTACTAGTCTCAATTAGCGTTCATTAACGTAATAGTATACGCGGCGCGTAATGAACCGCCGCCGCCGCCCGTACCTTGACATCGATGTTGTTGCCCGCCGAAAAGCGAGGCGGAAGATAATACGTCATGACGTGTGTGGGTCAATATAGGAGACGCACGCGCGTACGTATAGGTATATATAGGAATGTGCGAGCGTGGATGATACGTCGAAGGTCGAGAGGGGGATTCCCGTCGCGTGCGGCTTTTTCTTGCGGGGGAAGTAATTAGGAAAGTGCGGAGGAGCGGCGGTGATTTCGAGTCACATGGATTAATTCGTCTTCGACGCTTTAAGAGCAATAATATTGACTGGACGGACAATCATCACCGCAGTCCGAGAAATTCGTCTAGACTCTTTTATATTTCATGTATCGTACGAAAAAACCGCTGCATTACAGACAGAGGAATTGTGTCGATTCGCTCGCTCGTTCGCTTGTCTCGTAAATAATATCCAGGGCCGCGTCAATTACACGCGAGCGCGCGCGTGGCCGTAATACCGCGAGAAATGAAAATTGCCGGCCTTTTGGATTTCCTTGCGCGCACTTAATATTTTTATCAGTATATGACACCGTTTTTTTTTTTTTGTAGCATGGGTAGCCCAATTTTTTTCCTTGGTAGAATTACTATGCGCGCCATTGGCATAGCGTACTACGGACGCTCGTATAACGGATCGGCGATTTGCGTAGCGTCTATAAGTAACAGTAATTAGGCGCGCGCTTTGCATACAATTGCGAATTCGTTAGATTCACGCGCAGCGGGCGAAAAGGATATCGAGGCGCGCGTGCATCGCTTGCTTACAAATCACTGCGAGGCGATAGTAGATATATTTTTTTTTCGTCCATCACGAGATTTTCCGAAAAGAATAGCGGGAACCGGCTGAATTGTTATTCCGCCGTGCAGATAATTAGAATTTTACGATAAGAATAAGAAATACATAGGAGGCGATAAATGTTTTAGCGGTTCCGGGAACTGGAGAAATCTTGGGCAAAAATGTATCGGTGGTATCCGGTTGTTTATTTAGAGAAAAAAGTAAATAGTGCTGAGGAAAGTGATTTCCTCGTTGAAAAAAGAAAAGCGGCGCGGCTCATTGCCGAGTGACAATAGCGTATTTTACGCGACGTTTTTATTCGAGTAAATGAACGAGCGTAAACTGCGCTATGGCTGTTAACCTTACGACGACGGCTCGAAATGGTTTTCTTTGTGTTCGCGACGATTTCACTATTTTTAATGGCTGATAATGAACGGCCTTTTTGCATACGATCATTTTTATTGCTTTTTCACTTCATTTTTCTTTTAATTTTATTGTTTTACAATTGTTTCGTATAGTCGTATAACGTGTAAGAATCTATTATGGTTCTATATAGGTATGTGAAATTACTGGTGTAATAAAATCATTGCCGAATTGTATTGAGAAGTGCGAGGTTGTGACATTGACCTTAACCAGAAATTGATTTTCAGGAAATAAAAGTTAAATTATACGAAGCTCGATGACTTTCGAATGAATGTGAATTTAAACATCTTCATTTTCATGAAAATTTATTGAGGAATCAAATAATGCCATTATTATTTATTATTTATTTCCAAGACAGTTTTTAATAAACGTTAATGACAACATCATCATCTTCATGAAAATTTGTTGAAGAAAATCTATGCAATATCTGTCAATACTTCAATTAGTAAAATTAATACTCATTGCTATAATAAAAATCAATACACTAGAGGAAAATAAATAAAAGTGATTATTACTCTCCATCGAAATATCACCTCAAGAACCACATAATATACAGCCAACAACCCTGTAACTGCATGATAACTAGCAAGAAACAAGCATACTGGCGCTACCTCGCATCCATATCGCCCCCCGCGCGAATTCCTGAATCCCATCCAACGACTCTCCCATGTCGCATGCGCGCACACACATCGCAGAGTGGGCGAGGCTTGCGCGCGCGTTCGCTCGGCCATTATGCAACTCTCGTACACACATATCCCTCGCCCACGCGCACGGCGTCATAATGACAAGTAACGAGCGCGGGTAATAACAATAATGAGACGCCGATGTGTGCGAATATCTTGGAGCGCGTATACGTGGAACTCGCACGGGGCTGTAATTGGGCGTAATTGAAGGGAGGTGCGAGATGAGAGAGACGCGATTGATCATTTCTTTCTTTCCTTTTATATATGTGTGCGCGAGGTTGGAATTGCAGCGTGGGCTATTTGTATCTATACAGCGATGTCCTTCGGGGCGCGCAGGCGATTATTACATTTTTCCGTGGGCGCGAGAGATGCGCCGCGTTCTCGTTTCATAATAAAGCGGAAAAATTTATCCTTGCGAAATATAATGAAATTTCGCGCGCGTTGTAATATTGTATACGCGCGCAAGTGTTGGAAAATGACGAGTGGAGCGGGTAATCAGAAAGGAGATGAGGTTTTCTCTCTGATAGCTATAGCAGGTTACACGCTGCGAATAATTCATCTAATCGCGCTGTTATTCTCAGCATTTTATAATGCCGGTATTGTGCTGCCCGTGCTAATAATCCTTATCAATAATAACCTTTTTTTCTCTTTAATTATTAAAGGGAAAAGTGTGTGATGCGCGATTGATATCACACGAGAGACGCGCGCACATCTTCCTCTTACGTAAACTGCGCAGATGCGTATGACATTGCAAAGATAATGATTAATGAATTTTTATATATACATTATGCATTTTCATCAGTGTGTCATTCGATTATAATCATCATCTTTCGCATCATGCGAATATAAAACGTACATATAAATAATGTAAAATGAACCATACTTTGCGCAGCTTAGAGCCGCGCGCGGCATTCGCCTGATTTATCACATCGTGATCGTCTTACTACGTCCGCGCTCGCGTGGATTATTGCACAACGACATGTGACGTCTGCGCGCACAATTAGATGTATTCTCTTAAACATCCTTAAACGTACCGTGATAATATATAATACCGCAGCGATGAATCATCCGATCTGCACACACACGAAATTTCGCGAACTTAGAGTAAGTAGCTTCTCTAGCTTCTATCGCGTGTTTATTATATATACCTACCTACTTACTTGCTTATCTCATACACACTTGCGCAATCAGCGCACGTGCCTCTACTTTGCGCTCTACTCTCTAACCTCGTTTGTCCCTGGCACTTTTCGCGCGCCGTTTTCGGCCCCATAGTCGCCGAGAGAAAAGCCTGCTATATATCTTTCGCAAAGCTGCGGGAATTTACAAGCTTCATGTGTGTGTGTGTATAATACACTTGCGTATTTTTAGGCTTTACAATGCCGGCGACGTTGTTTTTTTTTCTTCTTCCTACTGTGAAGAATAGCCGCGTTTATGAATATATGAGAAAAGTCGGAGCGATGCGCGCGCGGATAGCTGCACAAAATTGCAATGATTTCGAAGCATGTGTATATATAAGAGCGCGTATGCATATTTATCAAGTGGACTCGTTTAGCGCGTATTGTTTAACATATATTATTAGCGAGATAATGGTAACAAGAGCAGTGTGAATACATGCGTAGAAAAAAAAGTACGACTTTACAGCGCGGAAAACAAGATTAAGACATTATATAAAAAAGGGGGAAATACACGTTACGATAATTGTTTGTGTTCGCGGCCTTGGGCATGTAGAATATATAGGAAAGAGGTAAAAATTTCTTCGAACGGCGCGAAATGTAGCGACCGTGGCGTAAGGACGCGTTTGCTCGTTATTATTTACTTAATTTGTTAAGAGAAGAGATATATATTTGTTTTTCATTAGCAGCGCAAGGACGCGCGCTAGGCGTTGTAAATATATCCTATACACATAAAACACGATTTATTATCTGCTAAAAAGTTAAAAGAGCAAAAAAAGACGAATTCAGGCGTATTGTTGCACTTGTGCATACAAGATCAAACATTTACCCAGACATGATGTCGAAATAATACAAAACACCGTGCGCGCGCATTTATCTCGTTTTTAAGGAAACCGTGAAAAAGCGTAATAAAGCAGTAGCCTCGAGGCTAATACATCTCTCCTCGCGCGGATTTACCAAGTACAAAAGTACACACAAACATTATACAGTGCTGACCTAAAAACTCTTGCACCGAAAAAACCGCGCGTATACACACAGAGATTGCGTCACCGCCTCAGCCTGCGATAAACAGGATCGCTAAAAAGTGCGAGCAAAGCCGTTTTTCCCATAGAGCCGAACGAGAGAACGATTATCCTCACGCATGCGCCCACGCTAGCGTTATTATGTCATCCCAAACACGAAGAAGAAGAAGAGGAGGAGGACCGCTGGCTTAAAAATACTTGGCGCGCGCAACAGCTACCGACGTAAGACACACACGCGGCGAGAGAGCAACGCGTCACTCCCATTCCGGCCCCAAGGTCGGCCTCCAGAGACTAGTAGTCGTAGAAGAAGAAGAGACGCGTATATGTATATTTGCATTTTGGGGGGCCGGTGGATTAGGGGGAGACTGGCTGCTCGGTGACTAACGGTTGCTACTTGCGTTCCTGCTCATATGCGCGCACGATTAATCGAATACATCAAAGTTGATTTTTAATTGATTTTTTTTCGATGCACACTCGGATAAATGCGCGTGATTCAGGCGGTTTCTTTTACTATTATACATATATAATCCGCCGGGGTTTTTTTCTTCTCGACGTGTGTATAAGTGGTAAATTAAGCTGCGCCGAGATTTGTATTTTATCGAGTCGCACGAGTGACGTACGCGTCTGTAGAGTACAATAAATCTCAATGAATGACGCCGCGCTGCTGAATTCAATTTTTCAATGATTGCTATCCGTAATAACGGTAATTTTCCGCGACTCAGTGCGCTCTGTAACCAGAGTAAGACCGACTAGAGTGAAAAAAATCGCCAACAACGGAAGCTTCTCGAACTATACCTGCAGCACTAGAAGAAAACGGCCGCCCTTATACACATCAGGTACAGCGGCGTTCCCCATAGCCCCGCGCATCATTTCGTGCACGTGGATATGTCCCGCACAACAGCACAGCAGCGCGCGCACGCCCCTCTCTTCCCCAACGCGCTCGCCAGTGGGGTTTACACTAGTGCAGATAGACGCGCGCGGCGGCCGCTCGCAGCTCAGTCAAATCGCGGCCGCGGCGCGCTCAGCATCGGCTCTCCCGCACGCTATATACCTGCCACAGACAGCTATTGTTGGGCAACACTCTTGGAAGCGAAAGAGAGAGAAAGTTGGCTGGCCGAAGAGCAGCCGGCGCGCGCGTGTGCAAGAGAGACGCATCAAGAATAGCCGACGCGAGTGAGCTACATTCTCGAGAGAGAGGATGATGAAGTACCTGGTGCTGGTAGGGGCCCTGGCGGCGACCCTGGCGCTCGCCCACGAGCCCTTCATCGTGCAGTTCCAGTGGAACTACGTCAACTACACCTGGCCCTCGGAGGAGGCCTACATGAAGGCCGAGAAGGACGAGTCCTACATGGAGGAGAACAACGTCATATCGGGCATCAAGCTCTGGAAGGACAAGATGTACCTGACGATCCCCCGCTGGAAGAACGGCGTGCCGGTGACGCTGGCCGTGACGCCCTCGACGCCGGTCAACAGCGAGACGGCGCCGAAGCTCGATCCCTACCCCAACTGGGACATGCAGAAGATCGGCGACTGCAAGGCCTTCCAGTTCGTGCAGGCGGTGGAGATCGACCCCAAGGGCCGCATGTGGGTGCTGGACACCGGGCGCAGCGCCACGATGACCCTCGAGGCCAAGGCCGCCTGCTCGCCGCGCCTCGTCATCCTCGACCTGGAGAGCGGCGGCGCGGTGCTGCGCAGCTACGCCTTCCCGGCCGACGTCGCCAGCCCCGACAGCGCCATGCTCAACGACATCGTGCTGGACCACGAGGACGGCGGGCTCGCCTACATCACCGACGCCGACGAGAAGAAGCCCGGCATAATCGTCTTCTCGCTGGCGAACGGCACCTCCTGGAAGGTCAGCCACGAGTCCATGTTCGCCAAGCCCGACGCCGTGGGCTTCATCGTGGAGCAGACGCGCGTCACCCAGGCCAAGAACGTGGACGGCGTGGCCCTCTCGCCGGCCGGCCTCCAGGGCGAGCGCACGCTCTACTACACGCCGCTCTCGTCGTTCAACATCTTCGCGCTGTCGACGCGCGTGCTCAAGGACGAGGGCCTCCGCGCCAACCTCAACAAGCCGGGCAACACCGACGTGCGCGTGCTCGGGCGCAAGCCCTCGCAGACCGACGGCATGGTCATGTCCAACAGCGGCGTGCTGTACTTCGGCCTGCTGGCCGACGACGCCGTCTCCATGTGGGACTCGAAGAACCCCTCCTTCGTCACCGGCCAGCGGATCATATCGCGCGACCACCACCTCATGCAGTGGCCCAACAGCTTCGCCTTCGACGAGCAGGGCCGGCTCTGGTGCATCACCAACAGGCTGCACACCTTCCTGGACAAGGGCCTGGCCATCGACAAGCCCAACTTCCGGGCCATCATGGCCAAGGTCGGCATGCGCAACTACCAGTACTACGAGAACGGGACGGCGCCCGAGCTGCCCACCATCGTCGCCGGGGCCAACTCCTTCTCCGGCCAGAAGGAGATCACCATGGCCACCGGGCTCGCCCTCCTCCTCCTCTACCTGCTTCAGTGAATGATAGTGAGAGTGCGCCTATAAGTATCACACACACACACACACACACAAAGACAGACTCTCTGTGCTCTCTCAGTATTTATTATTCTGATAAGACACGTTTAAAAGCGCAAGGGGAGAATCTTTTTGCGAGCTGCAGGTGCTGCTGATGCAAGAAGAAGATGTATAGAGTAGGCAAGTGGAACGAGCGCGCGCGTGCAACGTTATCTAGTGACGCAATTTTTGAATACGGGTCAGCCGTAGTCGAGAGCGCGCGCGCCTTCAATGAGATCATCGTCGCGAGGCTTCTGTATTCGGCGCGGTTTCATTAAACGCTTGCTGGATGTGTATTTTGGATTCTTAAGTGGGGCTGCGATAAGAAGAAAATTTTCATTTTTATTAAGTACACGCGTGCTTTTTTAATATATGCGCGGGCCCGGTTATTGTCGTGAACAAAAATTCCGCCAGATGTTTGATTATTTTTTTTTCTTTTCTTGAAACAGCCTTATCTCGAGACTTATCTCGATACCTCAGCAATGGCCTTCTAATCTCGATCTGTGTATATACGCGCCCGCGCGCCTGATTTCTTACATACGCATAGCACGGCCTTATTGCGGGTCTTTGACGGTTCCCTTCTATACACGCGCACGCGCGATCTCTCGTATATATAAGTACCGGTGAATCATGCGGCGTAATGTAGGTTTTTGGGTAGTCGAGCGATGCTGCCGCTGTTATCTTAATTGGTAAATATAATACGAATCATATAGGCAAGTGTATTATTTCGAGAGGGTGCTGATGATTCATAAAGTGGGGATTTTGGAATATTGCACTCGACTAAACCATATATTGATGATGCGCGGAATATTTCGGAGCAAAAAAAAATAACAAGTGTTTGCATTTATGGGCATTAAAATTGTTTCGGCGCGTCGAAGATCCAATGCGCGCGCGAGTTGTATCTGATGAAGGATAAAAAAAGGTTACCGGCGACGAGCGCGTCGCCCGCACTGAAAGTACATGAAAGAAAAGAAAGAAACATTGTAAGCGACGAGAGAGAAATGGAAATAACATTATTATTATTTTTTTTTCCTTTTGCACTTCTACGAAGTAATGTAATTACGACGAGGAAAGCGCGCAAGAGCGCGCCGTATATATATTGTATGTATACATATTATGTGAAATAAGATAACGTCGTCTTATTTTTTAAGTAAGATATTTATTATATCGCCGATATATAGAAAGAAGAATTTAAAAATCAACAACAAAACCGATGTATAAAAAAAACAAAACAAATCAATTGTCTGGAAAAATATACAGTACTTTAAGTTTAACGAACCCTCGTTGTTTATTAATAAACCTCTTCATCCACTAAACATATGCCATTATGCACATACATTCGATCTGCCTCATTGTCATGCTAAAAGTAATAATAAAGATGCCGGCTCCGCGATAGAGTAAACCGGAAGCGCACAGGCACTTTGCATTTGTACTACTGTACTCGCGCCGATAAAATCTGTCGGCGCGCGCGCGCGTACGTACGTGTATCCATGAAAGAGCTTACGCGCGCTTAATAACTCATTTAATCGGGCGTGTTAGCATACAATCGCGCGTGTAGCGCAATACCGATAACGTGAATTGTAAAATGGAGCTTCTCGCGATTTCTAGTTTTTTGTATGCGAAAAAAACGGAAACATAATAAATCGTTCGCGGATGGGTTCTTGGAAAAGCGTATAATATAAACTGAAGAAATATCTCTTATTCTAGAAACATTACGATACGTAAGTATACTCAGATTAGTATACTTACACGAATGATTTAGATACGGTTTATCTTCGCGACCGCCTTTTCCAGATCTGAATTTTAAATTAGTTATAAAATTCCGCGAGTGCGCTCGCATCCATTTTCCAATTAAAAAGCGCGGCGTGGATATAATATATTATTACACAACGCGGCAGGCTCCCGCTTTACCGCGGCCGCAACAACAAACAAATCAAACGTACATTATATATATACGATTTCTAATGAAACACGCGCCAATTTCTCGAAACGAGAAAAAAAATGAAAGAAACGAGAGCCAATTACCGCTCAATCGTCGGTGGATCAATCATAAAAATAGATTGCCGCGCGCAGGAAACGCCGCGTCATATCTATAGACACACGCGAAAAAGCAGAAAAAAAGAAAGAGAAAGAGAGGTACATATGAACGCATCCCTTAATTACTATTTCCCGTTCTCAATTAGTCAGCGCTCGCGGGCAGTGGAATTTCGCGTGAGCGCGTTTCCGACTCGTATATATAATATGTTGAGTATAGTCGTCCAGTGCGTTGTAAACAAATGGTAGCTAATGCTTCGGAAAGCGCGCGTATATGTGTGTATATTATACGGCTTCCGTAGGAATGCGTACGTATATCTAGGAGGTATATTATGTTTCAAAATATGTGTCTCGCTGTGGTTAATTACTTGTCACCAAAACTATAAAGGCGGAAAAAATAATATTTTTACAAGCAGAAAACCGTTCATTATAATATATTCTCTCACGCAACTACACATATGTTATTTGCAAACAAAAATATGCAACAACTTATGACTGCAAAAAAACCTCAACTATTAAACCCCATGGTCTTACGAAACCTGCGGCTATTTATAACCCATTCGTAACTTATGTATGCACGCGGCTCCACCTTCCAAACAAAAAAAAAAAAAAAAGATAAAAAATGATTCTGCACATATGCAACAACAATAATACCCGCATCATCGCGCGTCGAAATCCTTTGTAAACTATACTCCATCCGCTTGCGCCAGGAAAATCGTCGTCGGAAAATTTTCTCGATTGTGTTGTGTCTCGAGCGCGCGTTGCAATGACCGCCGCGCGCGCGTCCCAGTTTCTCCCACACGCACATATACATTAATACATACGCGCGAGCCGAAAGTCGGCGCGAGGGAGCTGAATATTCGATAAGTCTGTATCGATAACCGCGCGACTTCTCGGTACTTTTTTTTCTTTCTTTCTTGTTTCAGCCTGTTTACAATAACAACGTGATCGTAAATATGCTGATGAGGGGAATGGAATTCGGTTCGCAGAGGAACGGATGAGTGGCGTAGGCTTTTTGTAAAATATAGTTTATTAAAAAATGAATGGTTTCATGCAGCGTCTATAAGCTTGTATAAAAGTAAAAAATATTCGCCTAAAATATAAATATATGAGATATATTTATTTTAAGAATTTCTCTATGATCTCTTGGATGAACCACTTGTCCGTGAACTGCAAGTGGTTGGCGTCCACCGACAAGAAGTGCAGCTTGCCCGACGCGTCCATCTCGCTCAGTCCCAGCCGATCCTAAAACCAACAAATATATCTCTCAATCCGCTCGTTTTATCAAAAACCCTTCCACAATATCAAGACCCTTCGAGATAAAAACCTCTTTGTACAACGGCGATTCCCTCAGATCCTCCGTCTCCACACCCTGGCCGGCCTTGTAATACCCGAACCACTCAGTAACCACCGGCTCCACCATCGTGTCCTTTTCGAACTTGACCATCACAAAGTTCTCCAGCTTCTTCAGATTCTCCTTGTAACTCTGCAAGACGCGCAAAAATTCTATATACACACCGCTCCGATAATAAAAAACATTTATCGAGAGCAAATTCGCTCAGCGGGCGATAACGGCGCGATAAATTTATAATGTACCTCGTTGACCCGCATCTCGTTGTTGATATCGGCGAGGAAAACGCTCTTTTCCCTGTACTCGGCCTCTTTCAGCGGGTCGTGCCAGTATTCCGCTTGCACCAGGCTATCTTGCACATACCTATAATCCGACCAGAAAAATGAATCGGCAGTTATTGCCTTCTTTTTAAAAGATACAAATGATCACCAACCAGGCGTAAGCAGCGTAATGCAGCAGCCTCCGTAGACGATCGCAGAGCGTGTGATGAAGCGACGCGCAGTTGGGCAGTCCGTAGACACCCTGGTGCTGTCCGCCCAGAGATATCAGGTTCCGCATTCGCGGGTCCGGGCACCGCTGCGCCACGGCTCGCCTGTCGAATAAATATTTTCTTTTTTCCTCTATACGTATATAAGCAGAAAATATACAATCTTACAAAAATTGCCCGCCCTGGGAGAAGCCAATAGCGTTGTAGCCGTTCGCCAGTGCCGCGTCCTTGGACAGTTCATCGCAGACCTCGGTCACCTGGTCGTTCACGTTCCTGAAGTAGCTGTTCTCCACGTCCTGCATGACATTGCGATGCACAATCAATGGCGAATAAAGGCGATAAAAATAATACGTATGAATACCTCGACGACGTTGTTTCCGATTTTAATAGACTTGACGTAAACGCCGGGTAGGTGCTCCTCGAGGATCCCCTTGATAGCGCCGAGGCTGAAGGAGAAGCAGCAACTGTCGCCTGCGCATATCGGAAGCCATCATACTTATCTCTCGTTCGTCGCATCGTAGGTAATTTAAATATATGTACCACACAAGGCCGCACTCACCCATGCCATGCCAGAGTACGACGGGAACGGGAGCCCGCGCTTCATTATGCCAGACCCTCGTCGCTACCAAAAACAGCAAAAACAACCGCGACATTGTCGGTAGTAAAAACCTTACTTTTATGCACGAGAGCGAGGAATCACGCCGGCTGCGTCTCTCTCAGCTGATTCTCTCTCTCTTTCTCGCGATATACGTCGTGGAGCAACACTTATAAGAACCGCGGGCGGGACTTGCGCGAACTATACTTTTGAAATTCTGTTGTGACGGTCGATAAGGAGGGCCGTGATGGTTTTTCGAGATGAATTATCATATGCTTGCGTGTTACTTACGTATAGAGCTTTTTTTTACTCGTGATAGACATCACTCGTGGCTCTTCCGTAACAAAATCGTACAAGTGATGTGGGTCAAGGGCTGCGTCAACGATAGCGAAAGTGTATATAAAAACATCGGGGGCTTATATATATCTCGAGCTTACGCTTTTAGTCAATTAAATTCCCACCTAATTCTCGCACCCGCGCATGCAGTATTCGAAGCAGCAGTCCGACGAAATTTAAAAATAAAAAAATAGCGCTCGCGTGTCTCTGTACTATATAAGTAGACCCCGGCCGTCTGCGCCATAGCGTTATAAGAACGTTAAATTTATCGCATGAATTAAAGAGAGGAAAGAAAACGCGAGCATTAGCGACTCGGAACACGCGCGAGCGCGCAGGGAGTCAACGCACGCGCTGATTGGTTACGAAAGCGCGATACGTGCGTGTCAAGTGATTTGTGTTGACTTTGGATTGGATAACTATAAACCCTTTTCCTATATATATGTCGCGAGTACATATATAAAAAAGAAGGGCTCCCCGTGGCCTTAATAATACATCTATATGTGATGGGCTGAAAGTTGCAGTTTATGTGTACCTACGCGACAACCAAATACCTGTAGAACTTACGGACGCGTTTCTTTTGTAGGGCGTTAGCTATATTATACGAGGCGATCAGCCAATCGATCATCCATTGGCTTTCAATAAAACGCACGGCGCGAAATAAGAGACGCCCAGGAATTTCTGCTCATCTGCAGCGGAGCGACCAAGACTTTTGCGCGCGCCGCGGCTTAACACTAAGACACAAATTAAATGTATTCCATTTAAAAGCATACATTTTATTTTTGCAATTATAAATAAATCAAAGTTTTATCAGCTGAGATCCGCTCAGCCTGCAATTACCATTATCGGTTGGACATATAAAATAAAATATAGTAAAAAACATTGTACATTACACTAATCAATAGAATTAAAATTCATTTTCATACGTATGAAAATTTGAACCCGCACGTATCACTGAAAATCGACCATCATGGCTATTGTCCTCGAAAGATTCCGACTCTGTTGTCCCGGACTCCGACGAATCCGTGCTGCTTGTGTACTTACAAGCTCTCGGAGTCGGAGCAGTCGCTGAATGCCGAATAGCAGCAGCTGTAATCGTCGTCACAGCTCATTTCAAAGAAAGAGCAGGAAGACGAACACTCGCTGCTTGAGTCCGAATCTATGAGTCGGACAATTGCGAGTCTACCCGAACTGCGTTAAAAGGTTTTGTTAGGCGAATTTTGCTATTTTTTAAATAGTTCAACGAATTGGTCCTTCTTTAGCCTATTTTCCCTATGTGGATGTTTGCAAACTGCTTCTTATACATCTGCTTCACTTCCTTCTTTCTCTTTTTGTTTCAGTAACCGAAATTACTTCATTTTCTTCTTTATATAAATGACGTTTAAAAAAGACGCTTAATGACTCTTTAAAAAGAACGAAGACTTATTGCAGAGATATTCTCAGTTGAAATTATTAATGACTACTCTGCTTATCTGCAACTAAATTTGATGTATTAATATTTTGAACTTATTGAATTAATGAGGTAGACTGATATTAATGTCGAATTTTACATTTGATACGTGTATATTGACGTTAGACTTAGTTTTTTGTCACGTGGTTTTCTTGTTTTTTTCTTATCTCGCTGCTGGCATTGACGACGCTCTTTTTCTGCCATTGATAATTCATTTTCTTTACTGTATGTCACCTTCTCCTGAAAATTAAACGATTTGAATTTTGAAGATTAATTAGTACATTACGCCCCTGGGGAGTAAAAGTAAAGAATGTCCCAGATCGCATGTAAATTGTCACCAGAGCCGAAGGCGGGGGTGACAAACATACGATCTGAGTCATTGTCAAAATTCACGTTACATTATCGAAACTTACGTTAGACTTAGCTTCTTCGCAACATCCACGAAAGAATGCTTGTTTTAACTGCTCGAGTTTTCTACTACCTAGTTGTCGCCTTTTTCGGTAAATTTACGGTAAAACGTTTTGAATTAATTTTCGAGATTAATATTTCTTTTTATAAAAATACATTTGCCTTTAGAATTAGTTATTATTTGTTATTCTTTAGGAGCAGGTACTTCTGCAGTTTCATCTAATAGCTTGGTTTTATTAGTTCGCTTTAGTTTTCCTTACCTATGATTTTTAAGTGCAACAAAAGCAAATTTTAACAGTTATATTAATTAATTATTCACATTGACTATAAGGATTCATTTCTATTATAAAAGTAATATTACCAACCTTCTTTCCTAGCTCCACTTTTCGTTGGGCTTGAGGATCAGCCGATTCTTGTGATGTCGACCCAGCCAAGTTATCCATGAAGTAATCTCTGAAATTCATGAAATCTTGTTTTGATTAATTATAAAACATCGACAACGAATTTTAGAAGTCGAACATTTTTTAGGTGAACATGTGCATGAAAGCCACGGTGTGTACAATCATGAAATGGGCTGTAGGTAAGGTACCGACTGTCGGTAACGTACTGATCGTGAGTGACATCTGAATTTTATAGGGTGTTGAGGATAGGGCCGGTGGGGCGGACAGCGTGACACACGTGTGCGGTGTGCGTATAGGCGGCGCGAGCGACGACCTAGCCTTAACCGAGAGATGTCGCGCCGGCCGCTGTAGTATATTGCACTATGCTCATAACGGACCCCCTTATAAATATACTACCTACTACCCTGCGGGCGGCGCGCGCGTGTGTACATACGAAATCTCGCCAACCGGCGGCGGACTCATGACCGGCTGCTGCTTCTGGCTGTCTGCCTGCCCGCCCGCCTGCAAGCTGTCATTGTCCTCCAGCTGATGTATACCTAAGTCTGTGCGGTCAGTGCGGTAGCTCTCGTGTATTACAGAGCTATACGCACCACAGACGAGTGCAGATCGTCGCTCGGTGAAGAAGTATAAGTAGTGCCCTTATATATACGCAGTGGATTGTTCAACTGTAAAGGTGAAAACGAAAGGCTCGACTTCCTCCGTCAGGATCATACCGCAGGCGGTGTTTGTGTGTGTTCGCTTTGTTGTCAATGTGCGTATAGCTTTATATATATATACACACGGAGTGTATATAAGTGTGTCCATAGTGTGTGCATATATATATACAAAGAGTGCGGCGCAGACGGAGGTGTGCATGCTGTTTCGTTGAATAAATTTTGACAAGATACAGAGGAGCCGATATCTCTGGTCTGTGTAAAAAAATTACGGGATCCTCTTACGCGCAGCACGCTCCCCCCTGTGTGTATGTTTACACAATATAAGTAGTATACGCGAGAAAGAGCAAGCTGCAAGCAGTACCTACGTACAGCGTATATATAAGAGTATACGACCTAGCTGCTAAGTCCGGGTGAGCTCTGCGCGCAGCTCTCTGCGGCCAACAGGGCGAACAGAGAGGAGGCGATACGACTAACCTAACCTGAGAGGCGCGAGCCAGCCGCGCTGACACAGTGAACGACGCGTGTCGGAGAGAGGCAGAGGCGCGTACAAGCCGAGGACGAGGAATACCTATAACGAAAACGCGCTGCTGCTCTCGTCCCGTCGTGTCCTCGTCTCGCGTCCACATGCCCGGACGACGGCCCGGGCGTTGACGTGGGTACGCACACGCGAGAGCCTACAAGGAGGAGGAGGAGGAGGAGAAGGAGGAGGAGGATAACGACGGGGAAGACGAAGACGGTCAAGACGGCGGGCCTCAAGAGGAAACGGCAGGAGCAGCAGGGCTCGGAGATGAGCGACCATGGCTGCATACACTTGAACAACTTCAAGGCAGCCAAGGGCATACAGCCCTACAAAGTCATACACTCGTTCTTCGTCACGAGCACGAGCAACGAGGCCCGCGTACGCAAGGTAAGTGGTTTTTCTTTTCTTTTATATACTTACTGCCGTATCAGCAATTGCATATATACGCGTGCGTGCGAATTGAATATGTAGTGAAAGAAACACACGCCAGGAGTGAGAGTGAGTGTGTATCAACGTATGTATACGCGTACGCATTATTCTTTGTTCGAAGAGAGGGAGAGCAGCAACGGCGAGGCTCCGTTATACTTTTCTCCCCTTGCCTTCTTTATACATTATTTGTTTTGCGCGATGGGGGGATTTAAATATGGCGAGCGCGTAGGAAGAGAAAGAGAGAGAGGAGCAGCGGCAACGGGAGATAAGAAAGTAGCCCCGCGTGTACAAGCGCACCTATAATACGTAAGTACATTGTTTTGGCACAGACGTCTGCGATGATGATGGGAGGAGGCGCGTGCGTGCGGTTTTGCAGATATACATGGGGAGGCGTGCGGTCGCGGTTATTTATAAGCAAGAGGTATAGTAACTTCTTTTCGTCAATCGAGAATGGAATGAGAGAAAAAGAGTTTGTTGACAGTGTCACGTGATTCGCGCAGTGTGACTGTAGCGATTGAAATCTGCAAGAGGAAAAAATGATACATCGCCGTCTAAACATTATCGTTATCACCGCTCTCGACGTTTTCGCATTTTAATTGTTTAATCCCACAGTGCAACGGTACGTGGTTATTGAGTGAACTCGATGCCGCAGTTATTCATCAATCAAGAATAATTCTTCTCTGAAAAAATCAGTCTCGAAATTGTTTAAACAGCCGCGGCTTATATACCCTGCTGACCCATTTAACAAACCCAACAGCAAACTTTAGGCCTTTGATCTGCGCATACCAAGGTCACGCGGTCGTTTAAATAGAACCATCGAAGCAGCGCACGCGACGCGCCGCGCGCTAGCTGTCTATGTCTGTCCCTCTCTCGCTCCAGATTTCTGGCAGGTGTCCGCGCGCGCCCGCTTGAAATAAATGACCCGGCGGCCTGCTCCCCTCGCTCGATCTAACATACTTATTAAAAAAAAGAAATTTAATAAAATAGTTGGAATCTTTCGTGTTTTCTCGTATATAGGATTTTGTACGAAAAGTGAAATTTTTAAAACCATTTCAACTACAGTTTTTCCCCGTAAAAAGATTAATGACCTGGAAAATTTGCCTACGCCGATCCTTCCCCGAACCCTTGCTAATTCATCCGCAAGCTGTAATAAACCAGACCGGCTGCAGCACCCCCGGCGGACTTTTCATAGACTTTACCTACCCCCGTCAAGCTCGTATTCGTACAGCTGCAAGGGCACCGCGCGTAATACCTTATACACGTATACAAGCATCGTAACGGTGCATTGCGAATTTATGACCCCCGTGTTCAAAGGGCCCGCCTCGAATGACAATATTGACAATGCGGGAGCGGCTTATGATAAATTTTTAGGAATTATTATATACGTGCACGTATGGCGACTGTATAAAACAATATCTTTTTCTATTGTGTTCAATATAGGCTGTGAGCTGTTTGTGCCACACGTGCAAGACGTACAAGGACCGACTGCACTCGTGCCTGCACTGCATATTCTTCGGCTGCTACGTCAAAGGCCACATACAGGAGCATGCCAAGACGAAAAAGCACTTTCTCGGTAAGCAAAATCTGCCCATACCCTCCTAAAGTTAGTTAGAAAAAAGAAAAAGTTACTATTATGAAACAATTACAGCGGTCGACCTATGCTACGGCAACATCCTGTGCTTCCAATGCGGCGACTACGTTTACGACCGTGAGTTGCTGACCGTCGCCAAGTCTCAATGGAGCGAGACGGCTAAGTCGCTGAGTCTCGGCGAGTTTTACAGGACGTGGGAGCCCTCGGTGAACGAGGTCGAGCTGCTCCGCAAGAACCCCCGCAGGCGACGGGTCGTCGAGAACTCGACCATAGGTAAGTCTATCTCTACGTTATATGTATATTGTAAAGTAGTATTATTATACCCCGCATATATATACGGTTCACCGTGGCTCGCTAGTAAGAGGATTAGGGTACCTACAGCAACTGACCTGTCTTACAATGCGTAAGAGGGGAAAGAATTTTTATATTGCTTTGTTTTCTGATACATTGTTGATGTAGACCGGGTTTATATTCACATTTTCAAAAATTTAAACTTTCTTTATGTATGGTTAAATTTATGGTAGAAAGGACAATTGAAAAACTAAAGATTTTAAACCTACCAGTATGTGTATAGTTCATTTAATTAAAGCAACTCAAGAGCATAGTGGTCGTGATATAGGTGACATAGTAGCGCCGTGAAATACAGGAAAAAGTAAACGGAGCGGCGAGACTTGGAACCCTACGAAATTCCAAAAATACGTTGCGTATACGGAGCTCACTTAATGTAATGAATAATTAGTAATATATATATTTAATTACATTTGGCCGTTGCGTAATCTTTTATTTTTTTTAATACTTAGTTTTTTTCTTTTTCTTTTTTTTTTATCAGTATTTTTGATTTATTGGTAGTTTGTCTAAAATAACAATTTATATACTAATAGATACACATATTTCTTTAACAATAATTTCCATAATTATACAACTAATCAATTACATAGATTCACACGTACCAGATAACCCAGATAATATACTAAAAATTTTCTTCCACCAATCAACAGGACTCCGCGGACTGATAAACCTTGGCAGCACGTGCTTCATGAACTGCATCGTGCAGGCGTTGATCCACACCCCGCTGCTGCGAGACTACTTCCTAGCCGACCGTCATCACTGCCCTCAGCCGAATCGCTGCCTCGTCTGCGAGGTGTCCAGCCTCTTCCAGGAGTTCTACTCGGGCAACAAGGCCCCTCTAATTTTGCACAAACTCCTACACCTAATCTGGACGCACGCTCGTCACTTGGCTGGCTACGAGCAGCAAGACGCCCACGAGTTCTTCATCGCCACCCTGGACGTGCTGCACAGGCATTGCGAGCAGTACTCCCAGGCTGCGCCGCTTCTCGTCAAGGATAATCCGCATCATTGTAACTGCATCATCGATCAGATATTCACTGGAGGCCTCCAGAGCGACGTCGTCTGTCAGTCATGCAAGTATGTGATTTTTCCCATTTTAATGCGCGTCGGATACTGACGTATTGATCAAGTGCAATGAAATTTTTAATAAGCTGTGTTTATTTTAATCTTACATTGATTATTTTCATATTTAATGGCTTACAGTTTAAAATAACGTCGAGATTTTAATTTCAATAGAGTTATTAATTAAGTAAGGAAGTCCTCTTGATCTAAATCTGTATATAGATCAGACAGCTTTTTGCTAAACAGAAGATAAAAAGAAAAACTAACGATATCGCTATGCATCTTTCAGTGGCGTCTCGACGACGATCGACCCCTTCTGGGACATCTCGCTGGACTTGGGCCCAACAGCAGGCAGCAGCGGTGGCGGTGACGGTTCGAGCGCGCCTACGTCACTTCTCGACTGCCTGGAGCGATTCACACGAGCGGAGCACCTCGGCTCCTCGGCCAAGATAAAATGCAGCAACTGCCAGACGTATCAAGAAAGTACCAAGCAGCTGACGATGAAGCAGCTGCCCATCGTGGCGAGCTTCCATCTCAAGCGCTTCGAGCACTCGAGCATTCAAGATAAAAAGATCTCGACGTTCATCTCGTTCCCGGAGCAGCTCGACATGACGCCATTCATGTCGCATCGGAGAAACGGAAACAACAACAGCTCGCCCGATGGACTGTCCAGGAAGAACGGGGAAGACGCTGCCTTCAGTGACAACAGGTGTGTGTTTGTGATTTTTATCATTGTGAGGAATTTCTGTTTTGTTTGTTTTGGTGAAAATGTGGATACTGATGGAGGTATTATTTGGGTTGCAGGTACTCGCTGTTTGCTGTGATCAATCACGAGGGCTCGCTGGAAACGGGCCACTATACAGCTTTCATTCGTCAGCAGCGAGACCAGTGGTTCAAGTGCGATGATCATCTTATCACGAGGGCTAGATTGAAGGACGTCTTGAATAGCGAAGGGTAAGCTTTTTTTCTCTACTTATTTTAAGTATAAAACAATGATAAAAAAAGGTCATAGATATTAACTGGTTTTATTTTGGTTTCTGTTTTAGGTATTTACTGTTTTACCATAAGCAAATCCTAGAGTACGGTCGAAATAGCAAAGCGTGAAAAAGTCTGACACGTTGTGATTTATTATCTGACTAAATAACGATTCCACTTTTCAAGTAACTTAGCAATTAAGTTGGCCAACCGTCGAGAGAAAGAGACAAAAAGAAAGAAAGAGATGGATTTCTTTCCGAGCATGATGCAGGTGAATTAAAAAAAAAAAAAAAACAAAAAATGACGGCGTTGAACTGCTGATAAATTCTCAGGAAAAGAGAAAAAGCCTGTAATTATTTTGTACAATCATGTTTGAAACTGTTTCACTATGTGCGCAATAAAGCGAGCGATTTACTGACGAAGACTTGCTATATATACTTAGCGTATAGGTTCTTTTCTGGCATAGACGGAAAAGTCGCTGAAAACGCGAATTTCCCTATGGATTCACACAGTGTGATGTGACGATTTGACTTTAGAAACTTTGATCTTAACTTTCTTTTCTTTTCTTTCGTTGATATTTTTGCCTCTATTTTATATTGCCGTAGGAATGAAAAGGAAGAAAGAAATGATCAAGGATTTTGCCCTTACAAACTCAGAATTAAGAAAAAAAAACTATGATTAATTTTAATAGTTAATGCGATGTTCTTTTTATAGTCAATTAACGTAATTCAACTATTTTGTACGTTGCTGATGAATATTTTTTGTAAACGAAATTAAATTACGCCGAAGCGCTTCATCGGAATCGAATTTTGATTCTGCACACGTTACAATGATTGTCAAATTTAGTGATATACTCTGTCAGACTAGGTACAGATTTAATTCACAATGATACATTTTGTTTTTACTCATTTCGTAATACGAGTCGATATAAACTTGCGTATTTAAGCGTGGAATATCAATGTGCGTTTATTTATTTAATGTGTTCACAAAACGAAACATTGATTGTTAAATGAAAAAACCCCTCGTGCGAATTGACATGTAAGAGGGATGATGATCGATAAAACGGGTTAAAGAAAAAAAAAAAAAAGAACTACGCCGCTCTTGTAATATTTTGTATAAGGCTGTCAAGAGAACGTGCGAAAATAAAATATATACCTATATTTAAACATAAGGAGTTGGTTATTATTTATAAACAAATGATTTACGAATCCTCTGTTGATTCCCTTATACCCTAGAGTAAAACATTCTCTATTAAAATAAAAATCCATACAAGAACATTAAATTTTCATTTAGAAAATATCAACAATATTTAGAAAGAAATATTATTTATACGATTCAAGTTTATGCTTACGAATAATACGTTACTTTTCCTTTACACTTGTTATTTAATTTTTGCGTATTTGGCTCTTTTTTGTTTATGTATGAATAGGGGTAATTCCCGTTAATTTAATAAAATGATATATATATATATATATA
>UXGD01000053.1:0-127071 GCA_900474315.1 Torymus auratus
ATATTGTATTGTCTTGCCTCAATATTCAAGACAATAATCGATACAATATTTATATGCAGTTTTCGATACAATATCAAGATTATGGTATCAATAAATAAAGAATCTTGTCTTGTTTTGAAAATAACTAATCATTTTCTAATCGTAATAATTTATCGAAATAATCATAATAACTATTTAAATAAAAAAATGATTATTTAACTCTCACACAAAGGCGCCTTTATTAACTCAATAAACTTCGGTAGTAGTTGATGACCATCTACTAACGCTCCTATATTCCCTCGGGCCGGCTTACTTCAACACGTGAGGCCACATGAAGCGGGTTCGCCGCCTAGCGGCAGCGCGCAAACTAGACTGTCCGCTGGCACATGGAGGGAAAAATCAAATTTCAAATTTGGCCTTTAATTATACTTCTGCTGGAATTTTCTTGTTTTTATATTAAACCTAATGTATTTGTATATTAAATTACGTTCAGTTATATTATTAATAAATCCAAACAGCCGGGTGAGATTAGGAATGATATGATCAAGAATTTCAAGACAAAACAATAATACTTTTAATATTGACTGAGAAGACCAAGGCCAGAGAAAAATTTTCAAGAATTTACAAGAGCCATACAATAATTACAGAAATATTGTATTGTCTTGCTCTCGTGCGGCCCTAATATAACTTCCTCCTACCGTCAAATTAGATCCACAGCCAAACCGATACTCGCCTAATCCTCGCAATCGCTCCGGCGCATTTCATTTCACCTCCTGCCTGCGCCTCCTAGCATAATCTCTCAACCCATAGCGCGGGTGTCGCCGCAAAGCCTGAACTCCCTCTGCATATCGACAATGCATATAAGCGCGAGAGCTGGCTGCTAAGGATCGGCATTCGTATATACCTCCCCTCTATAATCCTCTAATAGGATTTATAAGCGCGAGCTCAATTACCTTCAGTCAAGTAATGCGCGCGCCCCGTTTACCAGCCGTAATTTCCGCCGCTCCCCCACTCGGAGGAGGAGGTGCCCAGGATATATATCGAACAGCCCTGCGTGGATTAGCGATTATTGCGCGAACGGGGTGGTGGGTCAGCTCGAACGCGTACGAGTGATGATATAATGTAGGTCAGTTAAGTTTTGTACATGGACATAGTGTTTTTTAGCATACGCGTTGGATGTATCGGAATACACACTTTGTATAAGTATCGGATTTTATGAACGACGATAAGAGTAAAAAGCTAGGGACGGAATTCACTTAAGACCGTACGAGCCAGCCGGAGACTCCGCCAAATGAACCTTAAATTTGGCATCGAGCGGATTTATCGGCAATTTTTTGGCCCCTCGCGCTCCGCACTAAAAGATAACTCTCCCACCGGCGAAATCAGCCCAAAGAAGCCGAAGGAACCCGGGGCTAAAAAGCATATCGTATTTATGTACACTACACAGCGTGCTGCTGCAGCAGACTTGCACTTTCGGGCGCTTCACTCACCGTGCGCGGGCTTTTTCGCTTAGGCCACACATATTTCTCCCTCTCCATTCTCTCTCTCTCTCGCGCTCATTCTTGGGGCTCTCCCAGCGCAATAACGATAAAGTCCGGCAAGATTCGTCTTTGCAGGCGACTCACGTAGCATCACTTTTTTCGCGATCGTACATCTGAGTGGCGGTGGCGGCTGTGGGAGGGTATACCTATATACGCGGACAAAAATGCCTGGCTGAATAGTCCTCTTCGCACCTCGTGCGCGCGCGACCTCCGCCGCGAGTAATCTTTTTTCTGCGAGGGCTACCTTTTAGGTCGTGCGGTTGCTCTCGCTTTCTCAGCTCTCTCTCTCTCTACGTGTGCGAGCCCGCACGTTATCGTAAAAAACACTTTGAGCGTAACTTGATATATTTAAGTTTGCCGGAATGGACCATGTGGCAGCGCACTTAAACTCGAATAAAC
Source organism: Torymus auratus (assembly GCA_900474315.1). Taxonomy (NCBI): domain Eukaryota; kingdom Metazoa; phylum Arthropoda; class Insecta; order Hymenoptera; family Torymidae; genus Torymus; species Torymus auratus. Next base: position 1,920 of record UXGD01000053.1, read on the forward strand.
GTGAGACCCCCGGATTATTATATTCTCGTGAACGCTATAAGGTGATGATACTAAATCGATATAAAAGTAGTCGTTATTTTTTTTTTATTTAGGCGTACCCAGACCTGAAACCAGGTCTACACGGCCATAAAAGTAGTCGTTAAATAACTTTGTTTTTATAATAAAATATATAGTTTGTTATATAATAATTTAAGAAAAGCGAAACTAATCAACTTTAATTTGTTAAAAGGTAATAATACGGTCCTCGGTGCGATGTGTGTAACTGTAACGTTTTAATTAAATCTGGACCACCTCTACGACCCATAAGCCGCGCTAACAATCAAAACAACTCATCCTCTCGAAGAGCCTTTACTCTTTCACGCTCAAACGAAGTACCACTACCGTGCGATACAGTCTCTCTCCCTCTCTCTCCTTCTCGTCGAAACCCATCAACTCTCCATCCTCGCTTCTACTTTTTTCACGCACATATATCCCTTGTCCTTCCATCGCCGCGGGCCCACAGTGTGTCGCTGCAAAAATGCCGAGATCCGCGCGCAGGATAACAACACGCGCTCTCCCAAACGTTCGCCTGGAATGTGATGCGCGCGTTTTCGAATCTCACGCGAAAAGTCCGCACGAAGAACCGATCTTTCTCTCTCCAGATGAGTGAGAAAAAAGAACCAAGAAAAAGAAGAAGGAACCGGAGAAACTTCATCGACGCTCGATTCCAAACGAAGCGCGAGCGAGCGCGAAGTTAGGGCCGGTATAAATAAGCAGAAAAAAAGGAGGACGCGAGTAGAAAAATAAAAGAGGAAGAAAGCAAAGGGAGAGAGAGAGGACTCATATATCCCTCGCACTCTCCCTCTAAGGGCAGCGCTGCTGCTGCTGCTGCACTCCTGAAAAGCGACTCCTTCTTCCTTCTCCCCCCATACGCGCGTGCGCCTTTCATGCGAGCCGGCCCGTTAATCCTCGGCGCGCAGATCCCGCGAGGATCCCACGGAGATGCACCCAGAGAATTTGCATACAAGATCTCCCCGGCATCTCTCCTCTCGCTCTCGTCGCTGGACGCGCGCGACGCCGCGGCTGCCGCTCCTCTCTCCTCCGGCTCTTTTCTCTCCCTCGTCGTCTCTCTCTCTTTTGCCTTCTATATAATGCTATATAACTATGCTGCAGCTCTGACTCGGAGGAATCGACCCGCTTATAAGTTCGCTCGTATATAAATGCGCGCGCGTCATTCGTTTTCTCCACTATCTCTGTCTCTCTTCCGAGCGTAGTAGGTATAGACGCACCGACATGGGAATCCCTTTCGTTACTTTGAAATCGACACTGCGGCAGCGACTGACCACTCGTGTCATATTTTTTTCAACGTTCCTGCTGAAGAGAGCCTCGGAAGCAGATTCAATCGGGCGATGTTTATTGTACTTTGGTTTACTGTTATTTTCGATGTAACAATGATTTTAATTACTACTTCGTTAACATCGATAATTTAAACTATAAAGATTTCATTGATATTCAAAGCTACCAAAACCACAACATAAATACGCCAAACAAAACAAGAAAAAAAAACACTTATCCCACACTTACAAGACAAAAAATACATCTCGGCCATGTTCACCCTCGCTCCTGCGAATCTATTCCCCTCAGCCGCGGAATCGCCGCAAGGAATTTCAACGCGCTCTCGCTCGCGGGGCGAAATCTCTCGTGTTGCCGGAGGTGCGAGGAGAAGAAGGAGGAGGACGACAACGAGGGGAGAGAAAAAAAAGGGAGCGCGCAGAAAAAAGGTGAAAAACAACGCGCGGTCCTCCCGCGGGAACAATGGCACACAGCGCGTGCAGTTGTGGTACTATGCCGCAGAAGCCGAAGCTTTTAAGGAACGGGAGAACGGATCCTTTCGGTTCGGCTTTGAAACACACCTGAGAGCGAGGAGAGAGGGAGAGAGAGAACTAGCGTCCTGGCGAATTCGCATATTCAAACAGGACCCGCGGGAACCCTTTGCTCCTCGGCTACATTGATTTCGCGCGGGAGGAGAGACGAGGAGAGAAAAAAAAGAGATTTCCTTCTCGTGCGCGGGGATCATTCTCACCGTGGCCACGGGGGCCGGGTTTCGATAATCTGCGCGAGCAAAATGCGTATTGATGCCCGGAGGTTTTGTCAAAAAGAGGAGAGTGTTTGTGTTTGCCGGTTTTGTTTCAACTAAACATGTAACTTTATTACAGGTGATTCCCTGATATAATTTGAAAACTGGAGATTTGTTTATGCTAATTTTACATAACTAACGATTGTACACAATTACCGTAATTGACAAAGTACAAGAATATTTGATTAATCACACGAAAGAAAGTTTCCACGCTCTAGATAAATATGTAAACCTCCGTCTCGGCCGCAGCTAAACCTAATCCATTCGGAATCCCGGCCATCCAATAAATTACCGCATCGCCCCGAAAATTAATCATAGGAGCGAGTATATATAGTAGCACTATAGACATTACCCGCAAGTGATTTCCGATATAATTAACTTTTTCCATTTAGAGCCGGCACTTCCTAAATCATAATCGAGGCCCATCTACTTAGCGGTTCCTCAAGGAAATTAAAAAGACAATCGGGGAACGCCCACGAAACCGGGGCTCTCTCTCTCTCTCCCTCAACCCCGCCGCTTATACACACACACGCGCACGCTGTATATAGGGTCCACACGAAGCGATCAATGTATAGTGCCAAAGCGAAAGCCCGGCACGCACTTTCGGCAGCCGAGCGGGGGCCGATATATCGAGTGACGTGACCCCGAAGAATTTGACGCTCGTCCGGGGCCGCAGCCGAGGCTTCCCCAGAGTTAATCCGAGCCATATACGCGCGCTATTACCGTTAATTATATTTTCGCAGAGAGCGAGAGCGTAGCTTCCTCGAGGGGTTGCACACATACATAACGCGCACGTGGGTGCAGCGAGCTAGAGAGAGAGACGCACGCATGCGTAAGCTCTGCGTGGGAAGGGAGAGCTCATCCCCTATATACCGCAGTACACATATACATACACGTACACACAGCGACGCTCTTCTCTCTCTCCCTTGGCGAAGGGCAGGATTAAATTGGCACCAATTACCAGCAAAACACCCTCCACGCTCTTTCGCCCCTCCCTTCTTTTTCCATCTCTTATATGCCTCGCATGCGCGTCTGCGAGGCTCTCGTTCTCGCTTTTATTCGAGGTGTCTTGTGCCGACGCCACCGCTGCTGCTGTTGCGGGGTGAAAAACAAAAGGTGCCGAACACACGCGCCGCGCGCGTCGGCGGCGGTGTAAATGATTTCCTAGCCAGGCGCGCCCGGGCGAGAGAGAAGTATATTATTATTCAGTGTTGCTCCTGCTCTCCCCGGCTTTCCCCACCCTACGCCCTAATGGTTTTATTTTATTTTTGTGCGGTTGATGTTAGTTTGTAATGTTCGGCTGTGGCTAATTTCGATGCGGAACGAATGGGGGGAGATCATTTGTTATTGTAAGACTTTTTTTTTTAATGTGTAAGTGAAGTTTCGTGTATGTAGCTCTCGATATCGAACGAGGTTTACGTATATAAGTGGTCTCTGGGGGCTTGGATGATATTAATGATCCGTCGATAATGATTATTGATGCAACGAATTTTTCGGTTTTTATTATGTACAGGACAATTTTCCCGTGTAAAAATAACGGTGATGACGTTCGGTAAACGTAGGAGAGAAGTGAAGCAACTGACAAAACTTATGGTGACATCACTGTAATTTCCGTATAGTGAAATTTCTATTATGTTTTACTGACCTGATATACGGTAATTTTCATCGGGAGAGTCTCTTTCTCGCCGTCTATAACTTTTATTCGCTATTCTTATTATAAATTCCGAAATATATCTATATTCTTGAATAATTCACGCTATTTTAGATTCTACCTTTCAGCGACTATATTAACTGTTCTTTAAATTTTCAACCTCAACCGCTCGCGTTACTCATGCAGCCGACATCGCACGAATAAAGATAATAATCCCTAATTCACGTCAGACGAGCCCGGAATAAAAAAAAAGAAGAAACACTCACATTACTACAGACGAGGAAAAGGAAAACGCAGCGAGTATACATATATAGGAAAAACGTCGTGCATGGTGGATCTATATGTATAGCACAAGCCGGGCGCTTAATTCACGGAACGCCATAAGTTTTCATAATGCATTGATAATGGCACTCGCAGGGCGTGACCCGCTAGCCCAGCTGACGCGCTCCTCTTTCTCTCTCTCTCTCTCCCCGGTCATAATAATATAACAGCGGCGGTGGCTCTTTCTCGCTCCGGCGATAACTTCCTCGCACCCACAGCCGGCGCGCAGGTAGCAATCTTGCGCCTCCCTCGTTGATCGCTCTCTTATAGACACGGGTGCGCGCGTGTGAGCTGGCTCATCCTTCCTCCCCCAATGTCAATAGGGCGGTAATAGCGGCGACCCACCCCCACGCGTAACCGGCTATGTGTTTATCATATAGTGGACGCTCGATCCTTTCTCGATCGTACGCGAATTATTGTTATTTGTTTTTGTTTCGTTTTTTCCGTAAGTATCGGAGTATATGGTCGCAATTGATTCCTGCGGCACGCGTGCACCTCGTGCGATGCGAGAGTTCGTATATGTCTATGTAGTCGATAATTTATGCGGAATGACTAATGCGATTTGCGGAGAGAGGAGAAAAAAAGGGAGGCGGAGTAGTGATGAGCGCGCGCTCGTCCGATCGGCTTTTAATGTGTGTTTAATTTTTCAATTTTTAATAGCAGTGGTTAGCGCACACGTGGAACACACAATAGGATTCTAGAAATTGATTTTTACAAATTGTAGCTCGACGTGTGTCTATAAGTATGGCTTTGAATATTCTTCTTTATTAATAATTCTATGATATATTTCGAAATTATATTTTGGAGAACTTTCATATTCATATATTTGATTCGTTTATAATTCAACGATATAGGGCTATACTAAACTATAAAATAAATTTTTAATCTATCCAGGCTAAATATTATTTTCAAAAATTTTATTATTCTAATGGAAACCCCTTTGCTCCAAACCTTTTATACAGAAATAAAAAATAGCACATTTATACATACCTGCACCCGGAGTTCCTAGGAAAAGTAAAATAAAGAAACAAGAAAAACATTCGGAAGAGCGTTATTCCCCGCAGACAATGTATTTATACGCGTTATATTCCCCTTCGAAAATAGAGAGAGAGAGAGCGAGAGACACGGAGAGAAAGAGCAACGAAGCGCGCGCTAGTCTCATCGTCGATCTATTTCGGTATAGGCCGCCGAAGCCAGCTAAGGAAAAAGAGAGAGAGAGAGTAGCACGCTGCTCATACACACACGCTCTTCCTCTCGCTTGAGCGCAAATCCGTACTCTTCTCGCGAGAGATACAGCAGCATAGAAAAAGATCCGTAATTTTCCACGAGCCTCAACGTTGTACACCGAGTAAAATAATTTTTCCGAAGAACGCGAGCCTCAGCACCGCGCCTGCCACGTCAGACCGCCGCGGTTACCTCGACAACAGCGCAGCACCGACACACGCGTTCTCGCCGCCGGCAAACACACGTACACCATATACGTACGCTATTTTCCTTTACCTGCGTGTGTGCGTATACGTACACACGAGGGAGAGTAATAATCGCGCGCCGCGGTGTGTACAGAGCGCGACGGCGGCGCAAGTATAAGAAGGAGTGAGTGAGTGAGAGAGAGGACTCGAGGCTTCGATACACAAATGGGCGGGTTATACGCGCGCCGAGGAATACCGCACTCGGCTCCAATTGGCCGAGGGTGTCGTTACACTTATCGCATTACTCGTGCGCGAGAGGCGCGACGCGGCTCGCGCGCGCGTGACGCCCGAGTGCAAGAGTTGACTCTGCTACGTGTGTGTGTGCGTGTGTGCAAGTCGCCGCGACACCTTGCCACTTTGAGTTAATTTTGCTTCCTTATAAGAAGAGCCGCGGGAGGAGGAGCACAGGGGACAATGTGTGTGTTGAAAAGTAAGTGTGTTAGTGTATCGGGTCTTTTGTTTTCGTCAATCGATTATGGTAGAGCGTGTAAATCAAAAGTGGGTTTATTATGTACGAGATTTCATTCATTGAGTTGAATATTGTTATTTTAGTTTAGAATTTTAGTATTCAGAGGAAAAAATATATTTTAAAATCGAAAAAGCTTGGTCGGTATAGACGTTTTAGAAGAGCAAAAAAGTAGCTTGACTTTTGCATAAGAAAACAAACAATAAAAAAGTTACTCCCATCAGGCCTATATCCAACGCGAGTCGACAATGCAAATATTAGCATCGAATAATTTATGGAACTGTCAGGTTATCGTTCAAAATAAATGACTATAATCCTCGCTATATAAGTATAGCGATTATCCACAAACGACGCATTTCTCGGCCTATCTCAATCATCATTAACGTTCGCGCAGGCCGACAGCGTCAGCAGAGCGACAACACTAACCGCGCGCTCTTTCCGGCTAATCCTTGAATAAATTTTCGGCGTTTTTTCTCTCGAAATTGCGAGAAAGAACTGCTGCGCGAGAAAATTAAAATATAATCCAGCGAATCGCGCGTGCAACAGTCGCTCCGAAAACGTCGCGCGTGGATGACGCTTATACACAACTGTCGCGCGTAGGCGAGAGAGCTGCCGAGCTGCTCGCTCTGCGGATATTTCTAAAAATATTTGCGACGCATAACCAGCGCGACACGCTCGAGAGCAAAGAGAGACGAGAAACGAGAGAGTCCCTCGCCCTCGCACGCACTGTCGCTTTAATTTGAAGCATCGCGTAGGATACTTTTCGCCGAAAACGCGCGACGGCAACGAGCTCGGAAAGTGAGACGAATGGAATTCGAAGCGCGAGAAGAGCCAACGGCTCCTCTCTTCTCTTGCGGACGGCTGGTATTATTAATCGCGCGAGATTTCTCTTTCTTTCTTTCTTTGCGCGTTTCTCGCTCTCTTCGTCGATTTGAAGGAGAGAGTGTTATTTTATATACGCGTCGAGGAAAAAAATCCGTGGACAGGAGGTTTTTAATTGATCGTCGCAAAGGGGTAGGGGAATGTAAAGCTATTTTCGCACGCTCGATTTGTATTTATAAACCAGTTGTTTACGCTTATAGGTAGCTCAAAATAATTAATTAACCTGTTTTCTATCTAGTATTTACACTCGCCGATATATTTTCGGCCACCAGCTGGCAATTGCCGTTGAATTGATGAAACTATTATTGCGATAGTTTCCGCCATTAATAATGCGATATGGTTTTTTGTATATTGACAAACATAAACTAGAACTAGGACAAATCAATCTACAAACTACTAAAACATGAAATATCACATAAATAACAATAACTTATACCACAACACCAATATAGTACTCACCCTTTTAGCTTTCTCAATGCTCGGCAATATTATAGGCTCACTCTCGCCACGCATATCTTCGATTTTCAGCGAAAAATGAAGCGCGATTTGCCGGTACACGCGCGGCAAAGCTTTACGGCCGCTAAACGCGACGGTGTGCAATGCAAATGTGGAGGGGCTCTGGAATTTCATCGACGCGGAATTTCTCTTTCGTTCGCGAGAAAAGTGTATAAGGGTCGCGTAGGATCGCGAGAACGAGAGAGGGTGGCTCAGTCGTGGAAGGAAAGTGGTCCCGTTACAAGTTTTACTGCAGTTTTGCGGCGTGCGCGCGCGTAGGGAGCAAGCAAGCAAGCAAGCGAGAGAGAAAGAGAGCGCGGGGAGAACTCGCGCTCGCTCGCGCGCAATTGAATTTAAATATTCAATTATGCGATGTGTAAATGAAATAGAAGCCTTATGCAAATGTCTACACGCTAAGGGCTGTTGCAAATTTAAAGGGTTAAATATTTATTAGCGGAGGGGTTAACCGAGATTTATGGGCAACAACCGCCGCCCTACCCTCCCCCCGCCTGCTTACTCTCTTTCCCGTCATTTGCCTGAGCTGAGCTCGGTTTTCGTCTTTCCGAAAACGCGAGCGTGGCGAGTGGCACCCGTCGCGTGCGTTATTATACCAACCTCGTCGATAGCATCGACAAACGCACGCGCGTTTATATATGCACTCGAGACAAAGAGAAAGCTCCGAACCAAGCAACCACTCGACGACGTCTGCTGTTGCTGCTGCTGATGTTCATCCTCTCCTCATCGGCGAACTCGTGTGTGAGTGTGTATGTATATATATATATGTCTCTTCGTGCGTAGCTCTTCCTTTCTCTCTCTTTCTGTTTCCGCCCAAACGGCCAGATTTATTTTTGAGAGAGTATATTTATACAAATTCTGTATGTGTCTGAGAGAACCGCGCGTTGCCTCTTTCTCGATTCGAGTGAGAAAAGGAACGCCTGGATGAGCATGCTTTTATAGATTTTTCGGTTTCAAAAAAACGGGATGATAAAGGATTGATAAATTTGTTTTTTCGGTCGGAGTGTATAAGAGAGTGAGAACGTATCAAATAAATATGTAGTCAGAGATTTTCGTTTTAACTCAACAAGGCTAACATTTATTTATAATGAAAATACGTTGATTGAGACAATGGTTTGAACAGTATTCATTATCGGTAATATATTATATCGCTATAATGCTAGTCGTATACAATGTGCGGGTGTGTTGTTTCCTTTTTTTTTTATTATCCTCCACTTCCAGCCTTAAATCTACATCGAAAAAATTTCTCATTAATCTTGCGTTTTATTTACTTCGCTTTTTTTTAATATCCATAATTTTTTGTTCTCTTTTCTTTTTCTCATTCTTTTCCATATGTATATTAACACACATACATTGACGATTCCTGTCGGTAAGAAGACTCATATGCCGCTGCGTAAGTTTTGCGCGTGTCTTTTCATTATAAGAGACTCGGTGTGTGTGTGCCTATCGTGTATACTCTCCAAATATTTGCAAAATGAAATTTCACCCTCGACGTCCATGAATAGAGCGTCGAGTTTCCCATCGCGACGAGTGATCGAAGATTCTCTCGGGCTCGCGCGGAGCGAAATTTGATTTTGAAAGGTTCGGAGAGTGTACGTCGCGTATACATCATAAAAAAACACGCTATTTTCTTTTTTCAGAAAATTCAGAAAAACTGTCGCTTTTTTTCGAGTGCTCTCTATATATGAATTATATCTCTCGCTGCGGCGACAGAGGCCAGCTTTAGCACAGGCGCGAGTACTCGCGCGGACGCGTCTTCTCTCGATCTTTTTCCTACTATATACGTCGTTCTAATAAATCGACCAAAACAGAGGCGCAAAAACGTGCCGTCGCGTGTGAGTAAAAATGAACAATAAAAGAAAAAGTTAATAATAATAAAAAACAGAACACATGACGAGAAAAGAATGCGTCGGCGAATGCTCGCGCCTGAAGCCGGATTCTGCTTTTATATACATACACATATATACAATATATGTAAAGTCCGTCGACTCGATCTGTACAGCAATAATTAAAAAAAGTTATATGTATAAGTATAGGAACGCGCGACAAGGAAAGAAGAAAAAATTCTCTGCGTCTCTTACGTGTGTGTCTTATACGTGTGTGCACCAAGTTTTAACAAATGCGAACAAACAATTACTAGTTCGTATATAAACAAGGAAACATATTTAAGAAATTACCTAATGCGTTTATAATAATAAATTCAACACGACATCAACAAATGCATATCCTCCGACGGCTATAGTGTCATTCGCTTTAATGCTGGATCGAGCGAAATAATATTCACGCGACTCGATGTGTATATATATATATATAATAATCTATTTATTTATAAATCTCGTATACACGCTGCTTTTCCTTGTTACCTCTATATATATATATAGACGTATAAAATGAATCAACTCGCTCGTCCGGTATTGTTTTACAAAAAGATCCAAAAAAAGAAGATGAAAGCACATACTGCGCGCTCGCGAGACGGGACGAACGAACGGACGAAACGGAGAACATAACACACACATGTATATATATAACATATATAATAAAGAGGCGCCACAGTTCGACCTATACGTGTGCGTATATATGTGTGTTTTGTGCGCGTCTGTGCTTTTTTTCCACCTCTCCATCTCTCTTCCAAGCCGCGGCGTGAATTTAAACTAACCTCCCTCTCGAATAAAGAACGTTTTAATTAATTAAGTACAGTCTCTCTTTGCGCGCCGAATGCGCCCGCACCGCTCCTCGCTGCTATATGCAAACTCTATGGCACTAAGTATTCACGTGATTACGCTAAATAATATCCCCGTCCATCTCCGCGGCTTGAAATATACGTGAAGAGAGAGAGAGAGAAACAACGTTAATGCATATTACGTGTAAAAAGTATAATAAAAACAAAGATGAAGAGAGAAGGAGGGAGAAGAGAAAAAAAGAACAAGCATTTATGTATTCGGAAGGATATTATAAAAAAAAAAAAGACGAATGGACGTCTCGCGTTCGCGCCTACGACCGTCGTCGTCGTCGTCGAGACTGACCGCGCGCAAAAATCCAAATGCAACGCACGAGGCCTGTGTATGTGTGTGTCTCGGTCTCTCGAAGAGCCGAAAAAGCAAATGAAAAAAAATCAGAAACCGTTCTTATATACGCACCCACGCACATAGGCGCTCGCGCGCGCACGTCGCTCGAGACACACGCTCGTCGTTGCATTTATAAAAAGAAACTTCTCGCAAATTCAAACTTAACCATCGAAATCTACATATATAAAAAAAAATCTCTATTCGTTCATCGGCTTCAAACTCTTTTCCTTTCTCTCTATATGTATACGATAATAATAATAATATAATAATAATAATAAAAAAAAACATCAAATTATATTCACATATAGTATAATAAGTCTCATCTTATAATTCCATGAACAAACACCTCGCATTTCCGAGTCTCATATATATCGCATTCGCACAAATAATAATGCCTTATTGAAAGAGTGTGTGTACAATAAAAAAATACGTGTGCTCGTAAACGGCACTCGCTCGTTGCCGAGTAATAAAACAATGCATATAATAGTCGTCGCAAACGCATCGCTCATTTCAGTTAATGTATATATATATATATTTATATATGTTTTGCAGCCTTTTTGAATATATATCATATAATAATGTGTATCACCAGACATCATGTAATTTTGTTATTTTTTTGGGGGGTGGGGGCAGATTTTGTTTGATCTGGTGAACAACAACAATAATAACCGAGATGGTGACATCTCGGCCCTAGGTTCGGCACTCGTAACTAGGGTTCCGACCAGCTAGGGCGCCGAGAGTCCACCCACCAAACTCCGTACTTTTGTTTTCTGGAAGAAGCTCAGGTAAGAAGAAAAAATAAGAAGAACGAGCGAGTTGAGAGGAACGAGAAGGTGGCTTTCAAGGTCACACACCTTCTCGCGTGCTCATTCTCTCTCTCGTTCTCTTATATACTCGAATATATATGTATAGCTCGGATGCCACGTTCGCTCGTGCGAGTGCAGTTCTCCTTTGGCGCCTCGAGTGTCGAGTCCAAATGCCGAGAGAGTGAGAGAGAGAGAGAAAGAGTGAAAGAGTGGGGGGACACCCTTTCTTCTCTCTCACTCTTTCTCTCTCTCCATTGTGTTATACTTTTATCAAAACTCCGCGCCTTGTCGGCCTCCGTACCTGCGTGGAGCTACGGGGTCGCCAAGGTGTTCTTTTTGCTCTCTCGCTTACACTGTGACGTATGCACTTATATGTGTGTATATGTGTGTATATTCGTGTATTGGATTCACCCTTGGGTACTGCACTCGCATATCGATATACACTAGCACATAGTGTATATGCTTCACGTCTCTGTGTGTTTTTGTGTGTGTATTTGTATGTTTCGTGAGTAGTATATGTACGTGTATCGTGGTGCGTTTTGATTTATCGGGAAGGGTGTGTGTATTGTGCGTATACGTACACATACACATGGAGAGTGCGAGGGGAACGCTCTCATTTTTTTTTCTTACGATCCGTTCCATACGCACACACACAGTGTGTATGTGTACGCGCGCGTGCTTTTGCACGTATATAGGCGCAAACGCCCCAAAGGAGGTGGCAGAGCACTTTGCTTGGCATCCGAGTTTTTTTTTTATTCTTTTTCATTTCAAGTTGCTTCGTCATGACATGTAATGTAAGGCGGAGAGACAGAGAGAGTGAACATGATTCTCTCGTTCTCTCGCACGGAAGCAACGATTATTGATTTATTGATTTTCATCTTTTTTTTGTATATATAACAGCAGAAAAAATTTGGGTAAGTACGGGGATTGGGGGTGGACCTCGCGCGCCCTGCCGGCCAGGACTTCGTACCTCACACAACTCCCTAGTTACGAGTACCGAGACCTAGTCTGACTTAAGAAAAATTGGGGGATTTTTGTTTTGTTTACTCTTTCTCTTTTTGTTATTCAGTTCGAATGCTCTAGCTTTACAATTGTACACAGACAAAAAAAAATTGAATTTTGACTAACCTTTTTGCTTACTTATTTAATTTGGCAGTTCTCTCTCTTATACATTTTTTTCACTTTTTTAGTCATTTCTGTCGCGCTGATTTCTGATATAATATACCGATCCCGATACAATAATAGCATTACAATATGACACATATCGCGCATGCCAGCACGTTGCTTTTCTCTGAAAAATCTCTCTTAACTTTTCTTTTTTTTTATCTTTTTTTTATTTTCAAGAAATATTGAAATATTCGTGTTTCCTAGCGTGTGTTTCAATGAAAGAGAATATACAAGCGTTTTTCTCCTTACACGGCAGACCGCACACAATTCCCTTAACTTTCCTTTCTCTCGCCTATTATAGCTAAACGTGTCTAACTTCTCGCGGACGCGCGCGAAATAAAACTTCGATATTTACGCGCGGCGACCGACCTCGTATACAATTACCGGAGCACGCCGTCTTTTTTTATTTATTTATTAATTATTTTTCTTTTAGTTCATCGAAATGGTTTATCTAGTTCGTGTATAGACGAGAAAAAACGCCCGCAAAGACGAAATAACACACGTACACGCATATTATATACGAATATATCGGAAGAAATGCAATTAGCTCGTTTTATCAATCCCGTAGTGTTAACCTTATTGTATAGACTCGCGATTCTTTCGTATAATCCGTCCTTTTCTCAACTACCTTAACTCTCTTCTCTCAATTGCATTGAATTACGATTATGGTAACCTAATCACTAATAATTTAAAAACTACCAAAGTCTAATAATCTCACGCACACGCGGCCCGCGTAACTCGCGTCCGCAACAAAACAAAATTTTCCGACACACGACTTAAAATGTCTATACGCGATTCTCATAATTCTTAATATATTTGTATAATATATAATTCATTTAAAAATAGACACAAATGCATTTTGTGACGTTAGACTTATCAATTAATTACGTATATCTTGATCACGATTAAGGTTCCCACAAATGCACGTATGCGTACCATTTGTTCGTTTGCTCCGAGACCGAAGCGTTTAATAATGTAAAGAAGAGCGCGACGCGCGACTCTCTCTCGAAGAAAAGTATTCGCCGTGTTATAAGCGTTTCGAGCAATTACCATAATGAAACGGAAAAAAATACTAAAAAAAATTAATAAAACGATCGCGGCGGTTGCGCAAAAGTGCGTCGCTCTTGGTACTTTAGGCGACCGCGCGAAAAATCTCCATATAGCTCGGAGACGAGTATATATAGAAAAAAATGAAGGAAAAAAAAACAATCGTTCAGGAACGTTGAGATCCGACGTATACTCTTGATTTACGTATCACGTGACTTTCGCGACGATCTTCGCGTCCTTCAGAGGCAGCTTCGCGCTTTCGCCGTTACTGTCGTAAGCGACACTTGGCAAATGAAGCGCATAATAATAATAATCACCATCGTGAGTGCAATAAGGAATCGTGTCTCAAAATCGAGACGCGATTCGCGATAATATATAAGTCGCGCGAAGTTGCCTCCGGAAAACGTAAGAGACGGACTAATCATGCCTAACACTGTGTCCCTACACTGAATTTGCCCTAAAGTAAATACAAACGCACGCCCACGTAATGCCCTCTTCATGAAAAAAAAAACAATGAACAGTAATGATGAAGAAATTTTGATTCTCGATACCCGATCCACGACATAATATAGACGATCTCTTCCTTCTTCGTCTTTCCGCCGCCCATGGCTCTATATCCTTCCTCTCTTTGCCTTCAAGGTCACGCGACAGAGAGAGAGATTCATCATGTCGGTCTTTAAAATAAAACAAGAGAAACGTCATGCAGAATCGTCGCGCGGAGGCCGGCTCGATATCACCGAGTTTTTTTTTCAGGCCTCCGACGTCAACGTACATTTTCTTTATAAGAAAACAGCATTGTTTAGATAAAGGTGTCTAAAAGTTTCTTTCTCTCTCTCGGAGGCGTGACCTTGAAAGTTGAAAAGTAGCTAGAAAGCATCGGGAACCACACGCATGCGCGTTCGGGTGAACGAAGAAGGATCGTCTATTGAGAAAAGCGTGCAGAGACAAGGATAGAGGAGCGATCAACACGTCAACAATCAGATATGCACGAAGATAAAAGAGAAATAGTACATATGAAAGCAGATAGTAATGTATTTGAGACAAAATGTTACAAAGAAAAAAGAGGTAAAGTAAAAGTAAACAGACAAGTGTCAGTCTAAGAGGTTTTAAGGTATAACAGTGCAACATCGAGCAGTATTTCGTAAGGAATATTCCCGATCGAAGCTCGCGATGAAAAAAGGTTGCCTCTTCGACGACTTTTTTGATTTACTGAAAGCTGAACTATAATCTCTGATATCTTCGTTTGCAATAGATCAAAGTAGTGAAAAGTATATATAATCGGCCATTTAGCAGTAACGCGAATATCTGTACGAAAAAAAAATGACAACTCGAGTCGCGTGGTTAAAATTTTTAACTTTTATTACGTATAGACAAAAAGTAAAAATAAAAACGACGAGTGATTTATAAAAGCTAAGTAGTCAGCGGGTTAAAAAATCAGAGATTGCCATTTTGAGATATACATTTCGAATTACTGCAAGCAGCCAGAAGTGACAGAAAACTCGCGTCGCGTCATCAGATGGTGAAAAACTAGAGACGCCAGCGTGAAATAAGCAAAAACAAAACTGAGACAGAAAGTAAAATGAAAGAAGAGACTAGACTTGTTAACGCTCACTTCATCCAAGTGCTGCTCGCTTTTCGGCGATGCGCATATAGAGCGTCGACTGCATGATCAGGCGAAAGAGGCGCGGAAAGAAGAAGAAGAAGAAGTAGAAGATGACGAAGAAGAAGAAGAAGAAGAAAAAGAAGAGTCGTCTTTTAGTCGAGAGCGTTGATCGGGCGTCGATCATTACGAGCACGGATAGATGGCCGAGTGATAGGCGGCGAGGGCGGCGTGCGCGTGCGCAGGGGGCGCGGACGCGTGCGGCGTGCTCGCCATCGCGGCTGCCATCATCATCTGCTGGTGCGAACGCTTTAGGGAGTTGGGAGTTGTGGCGGCGCTACTCGGGGTCGTAACGGTGGTGGTGGTGTTGTTGTTGTTATTATTGTTATTACTGTTGCTGCTTTGGCCGTTCGTTTGCGTAGGCTGCTGCTGCTGCTGTGCCGTTGGGCTTTGGTTTTGGTTGCTCAGTTGCAAGGGACTGGCGGTACTGCCGAGAGCGGCGTGATGGTGGTGGTGGTGGTGAATGTGATGGTGGTTGTGGGGAGTTATCGCGTCGTGCGGATAATAAGACGATGAGGTGGGCGAGGTACTCACGACGTCCGGCGTGCTGGCTCCGTCGGTGTGGCTGGTGCTGTCGGCGGTGCTGCGGGGTCCGACGCTGTCGAGCCCGTTGCCGAGCTCCGGCGGCTTCGTGCTCTCCCGGTCATCGATCACCAGGTCGATCGGCATCTTGCCCTTCAGGCAGCTGATGTACCGGTGGCAGAAGTTGTCGCAGAGCTCGTGAACCTGTAACACATGTGCACGTACATTATACATATCCTGGGGAATTGAATCGTCTAACGCGCGAGGAAATTCGGCCGCGATCATCACTCTGAGAGAGAGAGAAAAAAGAGAGACCTTCCCCGCATGAAAGTTGCATGAGAGAGCTCCGCAGCCGAAATGATAATCCATATTTATAGAGCCATTCGTTACAACCGCGGAGGCTCGCTCGCGCGCCAGCAGTGCGAATGAATTGGCAGGATTTTTTACCCTACACCCCGCACGCGCGCGCGCGCGAGCGTTCGCGGTTGTAACGAGTATATTCCGGCGTGTTTCTCGGATCGAATCGTCGTATATATACGCGGGGTATATACACACAGCGCGCCAGCGAACGTTTCTTTTATCGCGCCCGTCGTTGGGCCGTCGTCGTCGCGGCCGCTGCTGGCGGAATTTTTACGAGCGAGGGACGCTTTTTGCCTCCTCGCCTCCTCCCTCCCCCTGGGCTTCTTGTTCCTCTACTTCGCTCGATTGTCGCTCGCTTTTTAGGCCGTGTCGGGGCCGGGGCGTGCATCGATACGGTAGGACGAGTCGCCGCCGCCGCCGCCGAGCGATTCGACACAAAAAATGCTCGGGAGAAGAGAGCCTCGGAAAAAAGGAGGAGAGCGATCGTCGATGCTCCACGCTGCAGCAGCAGCAGCGCTGAGAAGAGAGAGGAGAGGAGGTCTGACCGGTGTCCAGCCGACCAGAATGTTATGTATGCAAATGAGGGCTGACAGGCCTATAGGATAGCCCCTTCTTTTCCCTCCGCTCGCTCGCCCGCCCTTCCCTTAGACCAGTTCCTTCGTCCCTCTCTTTCTCTCCCTCCGTCCGTTTTTTAACTTTCTCTCTGGCTTTCTCGCTCCTTCTTTGTACGCGAGCCCGCGCGCATATACATCGTCTCTCTCGCTTTAGCCTCAGCCGCGTCTCGAATCGGTTTAGAAAAATATATTATATAAGCAAAAACAAATAAAAATCGTTATCTTGTTATATGTAAATCGGCGAGCGAGCCAACCGAGCGTCCGACCGGCGTTATTATGATCGCCTCGTCCTCCTTTATTTTTCCTCTATCTCCCTCTGTGTTCTCCCTCTCTCGTCTTCTCCTCATCGTCGTCTCGCGTGCGCGCATGCGTTTTATATACGCGCCGCCTTTGTAAGCCTATCCCCATTAGATATTTACATGCAATAGGGAAACCGAGCCATCTCTTGCAAGACTCTGCTGCTGCTACTATACGCCGCCAATAACGTCGATCTTTCTCGGTCTCTTGTTCTCTTTCTCCGCGCTGTGTATATATGCCGCGAGGGAGAATAATTGCACTTGTCGATGCCGCGAGAGAGAGAGAGCCCAGATCATACTCCGGCATCGCGCGCCCGCGCGCCCATGAAGAATTCAGAGTGCGCCTTTACACTTGCGAGGAGGGACTCTGCTCGGATAAACATCTCGTACGCTCGCGCAAGAGCGAAGGTTCTTTGTACACTCCCGCGGTGAAATTTTTATTGCACGAGCTGAATACGGCCGTCTGAATACAGTGATTTCACCTGTGCACGCGCTCGCGAGAGTATCTTTCTATCGCGGTTGTTTAGAAAAGTGGGAAAGAACGAGTCGCGCGGGATGGGAAGATTGATGCTCGAAATTAGTTACGTAACGAAGCGTGTCAGAAAAGGGGGAAAAAAGAGTTACGAAATCGTCGGACAAATGGTTTAAATAACTAAACCTCTATAAGACCTACAATGTATTCATTCGGAAGAGAAGAAAAAAAAAAGAAACGAGAAAAAGCCCGCTGGAGAACTGAACAGAAGAACCTGCAACTTAGGCTCTCTCACTCTTTGATAAAGGAATTTACGACTGCGGCGCAATCGCGAGGTCGTTAGTGTATACGAGCCGCTCGCGCACGGGGCGAAGAATTCGGCGACATTTAAATGCCTCGGGATTGGACGCGCTCGTTACCTACGCTCGAGCGGAGCGAAGGAGCGGGCGCGGCCTTTTTGCGCTCTTTTTCCACGCGCGGTCGGGCCGCCCTTTGCATCAGCCACGAGATTTCCTCTCTCTCGCATCGCGTCGCTATAACACAATGCAGTGAGAATGACTAGAGTCTTCGAGAGAGGAAGGGAGCAATAGGAGAGCCGAAGGACACCGGCTATATAATGCCGGACTGGTTAGAATTTGATCTGCCGAGAGTCGAACGATCGGCCAGAAGTTGATGGTTTCTTTACCGAAATATTTCAAGCAATTTTTCGACCTATATTATCACGACGATGTCAAGGAATTTTTTTTCAAGATCACGCTTGTAAAGAACGAATTTAATAACGCCATTGTAAATCACGGCAATTCAAAACGCACCCCCAGGGCGATAAATAATCCTTGGTATATATACTCGTCGTCGGCCCCATATCTTCAAAATCCTAATCATTTAGCCTGATTGTCCGGAAAGTTAAACGGTGCATTTTCAAAAGATCGCTCTTCGAAACTCTTCTCTCCCTCTCTTATAAGCGGGGGCGACCATTAAAATAAATCTAACCCAGGGCCCATTGACTCCGGCGCGTCGGCGAAAAGTATACACACACAGAGAGATTCGAGAGCGGGAGGAGGGCCATCGACATGGAGGGGTTGGATATTATCCACGAGCTCGCAGGGAGAAAGAGAGAGAGAGAGGAAGTCATTGATCAACCACGCGTAGTCCCGAGGGATCAGTTTCGCTTCCGGGAATTCGATCGACTTTTTACCCTCCCCGCGCGTATCACGTTCCGCTGAGCAAGCTCGCGTTGCAGAAAATGGCAGGAAGAAGAGACTCTCCGCCTCTATCTCTCTCGTACACACCACGCGTTCCTTTACATCGAAAGTAAAAAATCGTTCCGTTTGTTGTAGAGTTGCGAGCATTATAGCGAAGGTGGATGAAGACTTCAGGACTGAAACCTTCAAAGTTATACCGGTAAGTTATTCAACACCCTTCCCCCTGTTTCTCATCTCTCGCGCAGCCTCTTGACACGCGATCCGGATCAACGAGCCGGTGGTAGTGACCCTAGACTGAATATGCATCGTTGACCTGGATCGTCATCCTCTCCTTCATGGTGACACAGTCAGTTTGGTTTTACACAGACGAATACCACAGTAAAGTGATAAAGAAACAAAAGGAACGGGAGAAACAGTCGGAAGAAAGGGGGAGAATTTACGACGCGAGAGAGCTTCGACAGGATACCGGCCCGTAACGGGAGCAAAAGGAATTAGAAGCGCTCGCGTGTAACTGGATATATATGTGTATATCGAAGAAAGAGAGAGCACGAGGACGCGCGCGCGACCGAAAATCTCTCAAGGTCGCACGCGTTCTTGGGTCGATGCCGAGTCTCGAATAGCGCATGACCGGCGAAAAAACGAGGAGAAAGAGAGCGGCCGCGGTGACTAGCGTCTCGCTGGAATGGATTGACTTACGTCGCGCGGGCATCGATCGCCACCGCTCGCCGATACTCGAGACATTATATAGAGTCGGGGGAGAATTGTCTTTTTCGGTACTTACACCTGCGCAGAACTGACCCGTTTACGAAAAGGTTATGTAATCGCTGAGGTTTTAGGGATATGGTAACCTTGAACCACCGATTAATATTCGGAATTTTTCATATTATTCGTCGAGCCAATTCAACGGTATAGAAATTATATTGGACGTGAAGCCATAAGAGATGAATTCAAGAGATTATTGGAGACGAATAAAAGAAATTCCCCGAGCGCTAGTCGTAAGTACGTTATACCTTGGCTCGTTAAACGCAGAAAGTGCGTGCTGTGTATATAGAGTCGCTGTGGAGCACTTCTTTGAATTTGCCGGCGTAAAAAGACGCTTTCCGGGAGATTAAAAAAGGAGGGGGGAAAGTTCGCGGCGACACTTCCTGAGCCAGTGTCGCGCATGTAACTCGAGATTATTCCCATTTTATGGCCGATTTAACAAGCAAGAGGGGGGTAACGTCGCCCTGAGTTTCCTCCGACCCCGCGCGTATATGGCCTCTCCTGTACCGCACCCGAGTATTATGTTCGAAGGAGCAAGATCTCCCGCGAATAACATAAGACTAAGTACGCGCGTGTGTCCTTGAGTATGCGAAACGGTGTGCTCACGCAGTGGCAAGGAAAATATCTACGTTGTATATACCGAATGCCTAAGAAAATGCCGATCAGATTCTTTCGAACGCCACAGCCACGTAGACGTAAAAGTTTGCACTGGGGGAAGGTTCAAGACCGATCCGCAGTTTAGTTGGCGAAAAAAGAGAGAGCTTTCTTGTTCCTCACTCTGCAATTTCGCGACGGGGGTGCGTTGTGGAGCTTTCCACTTGCGGTCTCTCGCGACATTGCCCCGGGGTCCCGAAATTGACCCGAAATTTTCGCGAGAGAAAGGAGAACCACGGTGATGCTAAACGTAGGAATTTCCGCTTTTATCTCTCCCTCCCCTTTGGACTTTTCGAGGCGACCAAGGAGCGACGTTGGTATGAAGAGAAAGAAAGGGAAAAAAGAAGCGAGGAGGAACGCGCGCGCGCGGAGCACCCCATTTTAGAGCACAATGGGTCTCTCTTTTCAAGCCGCGGCGAGTAGTAATGAAAGTATCCGTGTAGGTATGCGTGCGTACGCGAAGGCACACACGCGGCCGATTTTCCCCGTTGTTACTTCTGCGTTTGCTCTTCGTGTCTTTTCAGAACGACTCTCCCCGTTTAGCTGTCTGCGGACCGCAAGGTCATACACCGGGTGTCTTTGGAAATTGAGGGGTGTAACGCGCGGTTATACAAACGAGATATATGTCTACTTTCGAACGGTATGTAATTGAATTATTAGACGCTAAAATTGATAACTTTATTATATGCGAACGAATTTAATGAAACTAGCAATTGATCAATTATATCCCGATAAATCTCGATCATCGAGAAGTAACTAATTCTAGTGACAAATACGCGCGGCGCTCTAAGCCACATAAAAATCGGCCGATAAATTCTGCGCCAGCCATAAAGACTCTTCATAAATCCCGTCAATACAACTTTCATCGACGACGGCGCACGAATATCGCCATTCCGCGCACGCGGCGGCACCGGCGCGACGATTAAACGGTATAATTAAACGCCGGGCAATCAAGACATCAGGCGAGTCGCGCGTAAAAGGACGGCTGCACTCTCTCTCCCGCCTTACACCATAAGGCAAAAGGAGAGTTTTACGCAACCGCGAGCGCGCGGGAGAAAGAAGCGGCACAGTGCGAAGAAGTAGATGCAAGAGACCTCACTGCCGCCGCCTCGGAAAAAGCGAGCGCGCGAGAGAAAAATAACGAGATTTGCCCGACACACAGAGACAGAGAGAGCTTAGACAGAGAACCAGTTTGTTGCGCGCATTGCGCAAAGAAAAGAGGGTATATGTATGTACACGTTGGCATGCGCGGCCATAGCATTATACGCACACCCCGTAAGAAATTCACCGAGAGAGATAGGCAGCTCGGCGCTGTGTCGGCGACCAACCAAACTCGCCCTCGCCCCCGAGCGGCGGCTGCACGCGTAATTATGCTAATGCGCGCGGTTATACCACACCGCCGGCTATACGGCCAATGGTATCCCTGGAATCTTCTCGCGTCGTATATACGTGTACACTGCAGCCGATCTGAGACGCGGGTATAACGTATCGAGAGGCGCTTTTCATCTTCATTACCCGAGCGCGGCGATTGAGAGAGACCGAGTAGCGAGCGCGCTGTTATTATACGAGTGCGGCGACTTTCTCAAGAGGGCGGAGGCTCGCTCGCTCTTAGTTTGCATACGCCATCAATTTCGTGTGTAACGAGGAAAAATGGGCTAGTCGTGAGCATCGATCGAGCGGGACAACCTTTTTTTTGTCTCTCTCTCTCTCTCGTTGTGGTCGAGAAAATAGCCCACGGCGGTCGTAACGTTTTGCCGGTAAATTGGCTGCTCGAAAATCAACTGCAATAATTGGTATGAAAAATTTTCAACATGCAAATTCGTCGTTTTCAGCGAAGCCGCGAGTCGTATAGCAATAATAATAATCCGTATTGCCGTTGTAGCGATATCGAACTAGACTGCACAGCCATGCGCGCACACCTAGTTAGTTAGTCGCGTCCGTCCGGCTCGATGACGAATCAGCATAACTCTCAGCGAGGTGGAACGCGCATTTTAGGGTCAGTAGAACTCGTGCTGCTTCTATTATCGACTCGGTCGGCCCGCGGTCGGGAATAGAAAAGATGGCCGCGCGCGCCACTCGAAATATCGTCCCGAATAGTCGTGAGGCCTACGGAACCGTCGAGACGAAGAGCGAGAGGAAGGAGAGAAGCAGAGAGAGAGAGAGCTTGCTCGCGCGCGGAATAGTTAAATTCTAGCCCGGGGGGTCTCTCGAATATATCGGCTGGTAATCGGTCTGGTAAATGAGGAAAATTGCTATAAAATTGCATGATAAACCGGACGAACTGGTGCAACGCGACTGCGAGAGAAGAGGGGAGAAGAGGAGAAAAAAGACGTTGCAGAGAGGAATAAGCCTCTCCTCTTCGACCATTGGCCGCGTGTGCGCTTGCACCGCCGCACGTCAGCTGCCATTTCGATGGAAATGCGATGGATGTCCGCTATTTTGTATGATAAAATATCGCGGTAAAAACGCGCTCCACCCGAGGGCGGCTGCGCTCTGCCTTCCTTCACGGAAGAGTGAGAGAGAGAGGATACGCCTCGGCTGTTTACACGATGAGCCGAATCCTCTCTCTCTCCCGCTCGCTCGTTCGGTTCACTCTTCGCGGTCTATGGCGCACACGTGCTGCTGCAGCAGCCGCCGCTGGCGAATTTGCATTTACAAAATTGGAATTAATCTGTTCACGCCAGGCATGATGGCCGGCGATTACGTGCATTTTTTACCCGAAAATTTCTGCAGTGTGCACGCGCGCGTAAAAAAAAGGAAAACTTTCCGCATCGGCGAAGAAAAATGGGAATTCGCGATCGATGTGAACTTGCGATGAGGCGATTAAATTTACATAAGGGCAATTTAGACGAGGTTTTTTTCATACTTTTTGGAAGAAAATAATTTGTTCCGTGAAGCTTTGATATTATTCGGTTAATACAGAGTATAAGAGTATACCCCGCGAGAAACTTTATTAAGAGTCTCGAGTAATACCCTATACCTCGGCCGTAAAAAATGATCCAACCGATCATGGGAAACATATTTTCTCCTCGCCGAAAAAAGACGCCGCGCGAGAAAGAAAACGTGTAGTTTCGAAGAGTCAAAACTGAACGAGCCCCCCTATCCGCGACTTTCATTTCTCTCGCGACGTCAGCGAGCAAACGCGAGAACCGCCTATAGATATCGCCTCGCGATGCACGCGTTACACACACCGCGAGAAAAATCGGAGAGAGAGAGACCCGCGTGTGCACGCGAACCGTTCAGCTTAGAAAACGCAGAGAGAGAGAGGCAATTTCCGTGCTTCTTTACCGCCCATCGGACAGCTAAATCACTCCACTTAGACTGCGCGGCCATAGTTGGACGCGCGAAAGAAAGACAGAGGGAGAAAGAGAGCGAGAGAGACCGGGCCGCGAGCTTTCACTACAATTACGGAAAATTGCTTCTCAGTCATAACAGTCGGTTTCCCAGGTGTAAAATCTTAGCCCCCCACTACTACCACCGCTACTTTCGTATATAGCTGACACCGTGGCAGCGGTGGTACACGAGTGACCCCTTCTCGATGCACGCACGATTATCGGCGATTATCGGCGCGCGAGTTTCTCCTCTTAAAGTCGAGCGCACGCGCACACATCACACGCGATATACACACGATGGAGAATAATATTGATGTGTGCTGCTGCTGTATTCTTACCTTTTCAAGCTCGAGGAGGTGAAACCGGAGTACTTGGATCGCCTGAACCATCTGAAACGGGAAGAAGAGACGTGAATTAATGATCAGTTTGACTCTGCAGCGTGATTGTATATGTGTGTGCGTACAGGTATTATAAAGAGAGTTCCGTTATATGGTAGTAGAATAGCCGGTGCATATTTTCAATTTAAATGAGCATAAGCGTAAGGTAGTGTGTCAAGTATAAACGCACGCGCAGTAATATTCGATATCAGGATCGGGTAATAACATTAATCCTGAAAATAAAATTCAAAAGGCGCTTATACATCTATTACGCAACGCTGCAAAGTCGTTTTACAATGCAATAATCGTCAACATCGTCGTAATACACATCCTCCATCATCCGCAATAAACCGCTAACCCGTCCGCAGACGTGTCAGCGGCGTTTTGCACAATGCTCGTAAGGCAAATTACTTTGTTAGAGTTATAATTATACACCGCGAGATAGAATAAAACGCGTCGCTATCGGGCCTCGCTGTGCTTAAATCTCGCGTGACACCGACACTCGTCATTTCGCGCGTACACACAAAGCCATGCCGACACACTCGTATATATACATATACGTATATACACAGAGAGCCGTAAACGACGATCGTCGTTATTTTAATTAATGAGGCGCGTTTCTTCCGCGCTCGCACGCGTCTTTCCGCGGGGCTCCAAGTGACACATCGGCGCCCGTTAAACGCGTCGCGCGCGATTAATTAAGTGAAAAAGGAAGGTGGAAGAGAAGAGAGAGCGAGACAGAGGTAAAAAGAGTCGCGACAACTCTTTTACACCGCCTGCAACCACCACCGCCTTTGATCAATACACGTCCTGCTCGGATGCCGCGTTTATTTCCTCGCCGCGCGTGTCGTGCCGATTGCTACAGCCGAGGCGTCGGGTTTTGGTTTTATGCTAATCGTTAATTTCATTGCTTTATTGCCGACGATGCTTTGTCGTATCTTTCTTTTTATTTTTCTAACTGTAGATTTACAATAAATATTTAGCAAGAATTTACGAGTCTCGCTCGAGGTACACTACCGATACATTACCGCAATCATCTACCTCGGAGTACCGTAATTACAAAATGTCCCGACGAGTCATAGATAAAACTCGATCCCCGTGCAATCTTAATTCCTCGGCGAATAATTGCACATGAGGGGCATACGGGATCGCAACTCCCCGAGGTCAATTTCAATAATTATCAGGGCGCTCTTAATGCCGACGAGCCGGCGCGATATCAACGGTCCGTCGAGCTGGGGAACGCAGGAGCGACAATTAATGCACCGTGCATGCATATATACGCACGGAAAATTCCTCCTCCTCACTGCAAAGCAGCAAAGGTGCAAGTCGCTTCCTCCTCCCTTCGGAGTGTGGCGATTCAATTAGGCAGAGAGCGCGAGCACGCGGCAATCTTAATTGTTAATTAACATTGTATTTATGCAATTATGGTCCATTATGATTGCGAGTTGCCGATACGACGGGATACAGGCGCGTCAAAGTGCACGTGCTATCCCCCCCTCCTTCGATGATAATGCACTTCTTCTTTCGCCTCCTAATTAGAGTGTCTTTCACTCTGGAGGATAGGGGTAGGATCGATGGAGATCGGAACGAGTGGAGGCGCATAAAATCGCGCGTCCTGCGGCAGCCGGCTACTTTATTATTCGCGTATATAGCGAAGAGGAGAGGAGAGCTAATTCTGGGATATATATATACATACATACACTTAATGCAAATGGAATTTTAATTAAGGAAAAGTGAAAGCGAGCTTGGGCTCGTAAAAAGAAACTTCACTGAGAAAACGTTTCTTTCGCCATCAGGCTTCGTTTTTTTTTTAACGACGATGATAAAAATCGAGAACTTCATTTTCGGACGCGAAAGCATCGCGGGGGAATTTCAAGTGGTCGCTTGCTGGACGCCAAGTGGGCCGAACAGTCGATCACATTATACTGAGCGACGAAGGATATCGTACTTCGCGAAGGAACGAGAGAGTAGCTGCAGCGTCGATGCTATCGTGACGCGAAAGTGACGATACGTGTAAGAAAGAATCGCGGTTTTATGGCCACCGATGCAGCAACGTACGCCTCTGTATAGAGCGAGAACATATTCAGCGACGAGAGGAATGTATGCAACGTTGGGAAAGATACGAGAAGAAAAGTTAAAGGTTTACTGGTTTTTTTATTTAATGTGCCTTTAGTACGACCTGTATTATCAGTATGAGCGCGCATTTATACCGGGAAAAAATTAATTACGCTCAAAGTCATTTTTTTCCAGCTTAAAAGACCGTTTCTGAATTAATAAGGAAGCGGTAAAAATCTTTTATTCGCCATAAAATCGCCAATCAATTAATGTTTAATCGCGTGCTCTTAAACTTTTATAATATCCTTCGAATAAAAAGCTGTTTACTATACAAATTCCAGCCTGATATAAACACATCATTACCGCAAGCCCCGAGCGCACTCTGCGTTTTTCTCAAAACGCATGCGGCATCTTCAGCGTTAACAAACCACCTCAACAAAAGACCTCGCATGTCCCTCTTCAATGTTCAAAATTAGAAACTCAAAAACTCCGCTATGGCACTTGTGTAAAAAGAAAAAACAACTAATGAAGAGGCGCGGAGGCTACGCGAGAAATGCAGAACACCCGCACCGAAAAAAGGAACGCGCCGAGAGCCATCGCACTTTTATCCGTGGCACATCTCGCGACGTAAAGAGCCGCGTACAGTCTCTCTCACATATATACACCTCGCACAATGTCTCCTCTTTGTCCGAGAGAAAGAGAGTTCTGCTGCTGCTCTACATCAGTCAGCGCCCAGTACGCACTCGTGTGTGTCTCGGCCGCCCAAAGGTTTTCGCGTGATATTAATTAAGCGCGTCTGCGGCAAGTGTTGCGCCGCGTATATGTAGAGAAAAAGAGGTTGAGTAGTGCTGTATGCGCGAGGCGGAGGGAAAAAGCGCGAAAGCGCGGAAGAGATGGTGTTGTTTATAAGCGGCGGCGGGAGAGTGCTTATATATACGCGATGCATGCGCGAGATTGCGCCGCCGCGGCACGTCGAACGAGATTAACATCGTCTGCGCGAGAGCCGGCTTCTGTCATGTGCCTCTGTGTGTGTGAGTATGTGCTGCAAGTGGAAGTACGCGAGAGAGAGAGAGGAGGTTTTTCAGAGAGAAGCCGCGGCGTTGATTCGGAAGGGAAGGAAGGAGAGAGAGGCTAGGCGGAGCTCGCTGATGATTGAAATGTAAATGGGGGGAGGTGCGGTGTAATGTTTTTTCATCAGTCTTGATTTTCAAGTTTTTATTCATTTTTCTTGAGATATTTTGCTGGAAATCTTTATTAAAACTATGAATAAAGTACGGCAGGTGAAGAGAGTGTTTTAAAAGTTAAGTGTGAAATAATAACGAAGGCGTTTCTTTTCTGGAATCAAGGTACAGCGCGGGTGGTGTCCCGACCCGATAAAATCAGCCGCTCGCACACGAGGAAATCAATACAAACAGCAGCAGAGCCCATAAATTACAATTTACCTCGTCCATTAATAATCAAAAATCATCGTATATTTATACACGCGAGTTCATTCATTCATTCATTCTCAGGCAGCGACGCAGAAAAATAAAAGAAGGAAAAGAACCAACGCGCATATACTATATCGACGCAAAGATAAACACGTCGGAGTTGCCGCGAGCAAATGAAAAATTCACAAGACAAATTGCTTCGTCCGCACATCCCGACACATATATATACACGCGCGAAAGCGAAATGTTCATTTGCGTATATCAGCCTCGAAAAAGACATCGACATCCGCTCCCTCTCTCTCTCTATACACTATCGGGACGCAGCGGAGCGACTAACGCCGTGCGGCTTCGCTCGTTTGCGCGCTCTCGTGTGAACCGCGCGCTAATCGCTTCTTCCAAATGCCTCATGAATGACAAAGGCGCGTGCATAATTAAGCGCGGCGGCGTACACTCCTGTGTCTGTCGGATAATGAAGTCATCACGGTGTATCGGCCAAATTGTTGAATCTATACGCGCTGCGCGTACGTATATCCGTACGTAGCACGCCGCGTAGCGAAGGAGAGGGAGAGAGAGAATGAAAGAGGCGAGAGAGAGGAGTGTAGAAGACGTAAATCACGAGGCATCGATAAGCGAGAGCCACGCGCGCCGCGCTCCCAAGCACACCGAGTGTCGCTAGCTCGTTAATAATTGATATAATTAAGCGGAGAGTGTCGGTGAAAGTTTGCCTCGGTGAATTTTTAATGCTGCTGCACCGTTTCTTTACTGATGCAGTTTTTCGTAAAGGAAAGAATTAGTGCATAATTTTCAATGTTCCGCAACTAAAGCAAATCGTTTGTCAAGTGTTTTTTTGTACAACAAGAAAACGCAAATCGTTAGAAACCCTCAAACGAGAAAACTCGCGCGGCAATAAACCACATTAAAAAAAGGCAGAAAAAAAACAACGTACGTTCGCACACAAAGTCGGCAGGCGGCGTGGCGAATTCCCCGGTAAAAGGAAACACGCGGAGGCATTGTCAGGAAAAGAACGCTGCGGCGCGCAAATGCCGAAGGAATATAAAAGCCATTAATATTCAATGGTTTGCTAAGTAGCCGCATACGCGAGCGGCAGGCGTTCTCTAGGCGCATTCGGACGAATCACCTGCACGCGCAAGGCCTTCCTTTTATATACCCGCGGCTCTTGAGTTTCTTCCGCGAGCGCGCGTATATAAAGTCGCGCCGGCGTCCTGGAGCATTATCCCCTTATACTTCTATTTAGCCTGCGCATGGGCATACATACACTCGCGGAGCGTGTGATTTACGACGTCGCGGATGCGTATTCTCTCTGTCGGAAAATCGCGAGAGGTATTATAATAATGCTCCAGTTCGGAGTGTGTGCGCGGGAGATACTGCGGTAGTAAAGTGTGAGCATCTGTGACGCGTCTTCTGTAAGAGCCTATTTTTTCTTTCTGTTATATACGACGTGATGGAATGGCGGAGTTATAGGTATAACAATGATAATTTATGCAGAAGTCTTTACACTCGAATTCATGCATATTCTTATTGAAAAGAAAATGTTGGTGCATTTTTTATTAATACTGCGTTGTTTAGCATACGATTACAAGACAAATTACGCGGAGGTGCCGATCGAAACACTCCACCAATCGATAATTACGTTTCATTCAGCTCACGCTGCGGAATGGAATTCATAAATCTCGCGGAGATTTGAATATAAACAAAAAGAAAAACCACGCGCGCGAGGCGTGGAAAAAAACGACAGCCCGAAGAGTTACGGCCCCGCACGCGAAACAATAAATTAGATATTATCGTGAAAATTTCTTTGCGCCGCCCTTCCTTACAGTCGAGAAGTGGCAATAGGGATTTAACTCTCGAAATCCGTGCGCGCGGGAGCGAAGGGCTGTGTAAGCAAACGGGCGGTTTATCTTCGACCCTCCGGCTGTGTTCGTTCCGACGCCACGTCCCACCCCTCGACACGCCGACGACAATATTTAAATATTGTTAAGCGCCCGGTCCCCGCGAGCGAGCTAGCGAGCGATACTCCCCCTACTTCACGCGCACCCGCACTTTTCCGCACCGGGCTCTTGGCTCCTTATTAACATTTAATTCGAGAGACTGGTGCGCGCGGGTCTAAGGAAAGGGGGATTGCGCCGGTATAAGGGAAATTCAAATGGGAGTAAGTGCGAGATTCAATTTCGGAAAATTGGAGGGTGCGTAGACAAGTTTGCGTTTGATAAATAAATAAAGAGAAGTATAATAATAAAAAATTAAGAATAAACATCTTTTGAATTTGAAGTAGGTAATGTTTTAATGTAATTGTCAAAGAATATATCTACGTATTGATCTACTAATGAACGATAATAAATGTCAATTAAAATGTTCTCAACAATAGATCATTTTGGAAGGCAAACAAACGACAACCGCAACTCTTGCGGAAAAGGAGAGACAGACATAGAGAGACACACACACTACATACGCGGCACGCGGAAAGAAGGGCCACGACGAGAGCGAGACAGGCCTGTATTAAGATGATAGCACTCGGTCGGTCGCTCGCGCGAGGCACGCCACGGGCCATCAAACTGCGCGCGCGCGTTCACTCACGGTCCAGCGTCTTAATAGCCGGAGATTTATGGTCCCGCGGCCGACTGTAACGCACACGCGCCTGTGTGCGACACAGGACGCCTAGGCCTATACTATCTAAAACCATGTACGCCTCGCGATGTAAGAGTTGTAATGCACGCGCGTGCAAGCGAGAGAGCGCTTTTAACCCCCTTTGAAGCGTAATGACTCTGTGACGCGCTCGTGTATATATATACGTGTAAGTGTACGAGTAGGCTATTTTTATACGCGTATAGCGCAGCGCGCACGCGAGATCCTTCATTTGTTTGCCGGTCGCGGCGCAAGAGGTTCCTTATTTATTTACGAGGTTGCGGATGTGAATTACGGCGGCTGAAATTCGAGAGTGGCAGCGTGAAGCTGTCTGCATGTCGAGAGGGAGTGAGAGTGTGTGCCAGACTTGGGGAGAAAAAGATGTTTACAGTGTTTATACCGTGGTTTATGTCTCTTGTATGTACACGTCGTTAGTGATTTCTAATGTCTCTTTTTTTTATTCAAAATCACAATATAAAGCTTTATTTTCTTTTCTGTGCTATAAAAAAAAGCGTAGCGCAGCGTTCCGAAATGTTGCAATAAAAGGTTTTGCATTTATTTTCACAGAGGAGGGCAAACAGAAAAAAAATAAAACAAACGTCCTTTTTGTCATCATATACGGAATACAATATCATATCCAAAAAGGCTTTCACGTATTATTATTGTTATAAAATAAGAGAGAGAGAGAGAGCTTGGGCGTGCAGAGGCGAGCGGCGCGCACAAGAGAAGGGCGGCCGTAAAGTGTAAACAAGAAGAGTAATAAAAATAGTAATAAAGGTAGAAGAGAGAGAGAGGGAGTGGGGGAAAAAGGGTGTGGAGCGCGGCGCACGCGGTGTGGTCGACTCTGTGCATGCATGCGTGCCGCTCGCGCGGCGGACTTTACTGCGCGCACCTGCATTTTTGCGAATATTTCGGGAGACATTAACGTCTTTAACGAGCGTCCGTAACAAGCCCAAAAGGAGGAGCGATAGCGACGGCGCGGCAACCTCCTCCTCCTTCTCCCTTCTTTTCAATTTTTTCTCCTTTCCCCTCTCGACGAGTCGCGGAGACATAAACTTTCGCGTTCGCGGGAAAAAAGTGCTGCTGCTGCTGCTACCGTCGCTGGCGTCTTTTTTTCTTTTACGCAGGATGAAAATTGTAGTATGGAGGGAACCGAGGATGATGCACGACGGTAGTATATGTAACAGTAGCCCTCGGATCAGCTGATCGCGATCTCGCTCCTGGATTTATTATAAGCCCGAAATTAAAATTAGCGCAATTTTCGGAAGGTATCATTTGCAAAGCCCGATAAGCAGTGTATATACCAGTCTCGACAGTGTACATACAAGAACCCGTGAGGGCCGCGCATTATTTAATTAATCAGCGTCGATTATGATCGCACCGTTCTCTCCCTTGGACGTCAACCGAAGAAAAAAAAAGAAAAAGTCAACGAACGCGCGAGCTCGCAAACGATGCCCATGCAGCGTGAGCTTGGCTCTCTCGTAAAACTCGAAACTCGAGCGTCAACATTGCGCGCACGAAAAGAAATTCGTTCCAACGTGTCAGCTTGCTAATAACGCAATTTCATACCTCGTCGTGCGGCGCACACAGCCTATACGTATACATACTTATATGCGGCACTGTATATATATATATGTGGGGGACACAGGTGATTTAACGGCGATCTCTTGTCGCGCTGCTTGCAAAACGCGCGGCCAGCCTCGGACCACCCGAGTCGTTGTCGGTGACTGCAGCCTGTTATACATGCACACGCGCGCGGTCTATACTTTTATTGTGAACGAGAGAGAGGGACGTGCATATCTTTCGCGCGTTTCTCGTTTCTAATTCGACAAAATCGAGAGACGCTGCGGCGAACGAGACGTCGAAATATTGTGTTACGCCGCGTCGCGAGAAACTGGGCGAAATTTTAGGAGAGCGGAGATATATACCGAAAAATGCGGATCCCTTTCAGCTCTTTTTGAATATCCTATTTCAACCGCAGATGCGGTCCTGATGAATCGACCTTTAAAAAGCGTGTCTTCCCAGCCCAAGCAAAAAAGGATAATGCAAAGTTTCATGAAAAAAAAGGAAAACATTTTGAAAGTTTGCTATTTTTTTTTTAAAGAATTTCTCGGTTTCGACGCTACCGCTAAAACGAAGATACTGTAAACCGAGCGCATCGCGAATATATACTGTGCAGCGCCCGAAGTCAACGGCCAATGATTGCGTGTGCGAGCGAGCGAGCGGAGATGGATGACACGCGCTTCCACGAGCCGCTGCTGCAGTTGCGACCCTGCAGCAACAGCAGCAGCAGCATCCGATCCTTATGCGTCTTTTTCTCCTGCGCGTATCCTTGGTTCGAGGATACCGTTACCATGAGAGAGAAAGAGATTCCACGCAGCAAGAGCAATGGAACGAGAGAGAGACAGTGGCGCCGATGCGCCTGCGTATTGCTTTTATATTAGAACGGACACGTTTGTTGTTTCTCAAGTAATAATGTCCGTTGGTGAATTTAATTATTTAAATTGTTCGAAAATTGCGGGGAAGGATATTTTATAAAATTAAACGGCTATTTTGTCGAAACATTTCACAGGATATATACAATGTATTTAAATTACACACAGAGAGAGAGACGAAAATGTTACACCTTTAGGTATAAAAGAAACTGGAACGACGAGGCGTCGAGAAAAGAGCTGAAAACCGCGAGGCGGCAAACGCAAACACACGGCGCTGAGAAAGCGTAGCAAACGTCTCGCGCGCGAACCTCTTTGAAGTCTCTGTCTTATATTTCTCTTACTCACTCCCCCGTCGTCCTTCGGAACGCGAACTCGTCAATTACCATCTCATTGGCTCATTTCGCCCGTATGCTAATGCGAATATTATTTAAACTGCCGAGCCGCACGCTGTCCCTTTCCGCGCTTGCTTGCTTTGCTCTCTTCGACAGCAGAAGCAGAAGCTGCTGCTCCTCGAATATCCGCCCACCTAGTGTCGTCTCGAGTGCTCTTCAGCCTCGAGTGGCCGTGCGCCCCCCAGCGGCACCTTTTTATTTGTACAGAAAACTCGGGAGGTGAGCCGCAGCAGCAGCAGTCGAGCTTCTTTATTGTGCAAACTCGCAGAGACGACGAGGCTGCGCCGCGTTTTGACAAACATTGGAGCGGCTACTGGTTTTTTCAAGAGCCAGTGGTGGTGGTGGTTTTATTTGTTAGTATGGTTGGGCTAGAGTAATTGATTCTTGAGAGAGGTACAAACAAGATTTGTACGACGATTTATAGTAAAGTAGTGATATTACATTTTATAAAATTAATTAGAAACGTGTAGTAGGATATTTCTCACGTTGGACAGTTACGACAATACAACATCAATCTTGTATTCCACGAATCTCGCATATAACAACAGGGACAGTGTAACGAGAAAATTCAGGGCACACTCGAAATTTCCAGGACTCGCTCTGCACGAGCAGCTGGCATTGAACGGGCGCAGGATTTTCTGGCACTTCGGGTCCCTTTCAAGCGCGAAAGCGAGCTCACTCGACTGTGACGGAAACTACCCTGAATGCGCGTACACATACATACATGAGACTGAGAAAACCAAAGCGCACCTTTCGGGCGAAAATCACAATCAGTCGGTGTGCTCGCGTGAGAGCCGCGTACATACACATGCACGTATACGTGTTTACCCAATGCAGGAAAAATTCCCCCGGATGATCGGCCAACGACAGATGTTGATTGAATTAAAGTCAAAGTGGCGGAGGGAGACTCTATACTTCGAGCCGTTGTGCAACCGCTCTCTCGACCAATTTTTTTTTTCTTTCTTTCTTTTTTTCGTTATATTGAGACGCGGTCGCGTGAACTCGCGCCGGCTTGATTTGATTTCAGGTAACCAAGTGAGCATTAATAATTCATGACAGAGAGATAAGTAATCTTGAATTTGAAAAAAAAAATACGTTTTTAATTAGAGGAGGGGCGAAGGAATGAAGAGAGAAAAATGCGAACTTTCTATTTCTAAGTCATGAGAAACTCTTTTTGCTCGAGCGTGTAGTGGAAATATTATTTTAAAGAGGACAAAAAGTCTCTCTCTCGCGGAGTAGAGTTCATCAACCAAAACAAACGATTCTCCTTTCCATCAGTGAAAATCGCAGCGACGAGAGAGAAAGAGAGCCACGCGTTCCAAATGAAGTAACATATCATAAAGGCATCCAGCTGTTTTTAGGATCGTCTTCTCTCTGTCTTCCATCTCCTCACTGCAGAAGAACGGCAATATCGTCTCGCCGGAGCACGTTA
Organism: Torymus auratus; assembly: GCA_900474315.1. Lineage (NCBI taxonomy): Eukaryota > Metazoa > Arthropoda > Insecta > Hymenoptera > Torymidae > Torymus > Torymus auratus. The sequence goes on from UXGD01000053.1 coordinate 36,058, forward strand.
CTCTCATACCTTACTTTCGCACACACTCCAAGAAAGAGAGAGAGAGAGAGACACACAAACAGACACATACGTACGTACGTAGGTATATGTACGCGAGGCAATTCCGCGGCGAGGACTTTTCCGTTCTGCAAAATTATCGGCAAAAAGCCGAGGGGCGGTAGGGGCGATCGGAGGGGGCAAACTCCCGGGGAACAAAGGAGCGGCCAAAGGGGATGACGAAGTGCGCGATAAAGACAGAAAGGAAGAGCGAGAGGGAGAGAGCGAAGGCGCAGAAGAGAACGGAGAGCAAAAACTGCGGACGCGTTACGTGCCCCGTATCCTTTACGATAGAGGCTCAATGCTCGTAGATTGCGATTAGCCACGGACGTAATGAAGCCACGGTGCGAGAGCCAGCGAGCGAGCCTCCGTGCTTTTCTTTCTCTTTCTCTTGTTTTCTCTCTTTTCGTCTTTCTCTCTCACTCACTCTCTCACTCCCGAGAGACGTTTGTCTCACTCGCCGCTGGCTACTGTAGCTATATATACGTTGCGTTATTCGCGCGCTCGCATGCACCGGAAGCTTTGCACTGATGCTCGCTCCCGCGCGCGCTTAAATGTTTCTTATGTCGTTTGCTCTCTCGCGCTGGAGAACAGAACGTCTTCTTACAAATAGAATTTTACGGCGAGAATCGTTGGAACGAAGATTATTATTACTGCAGTCTCTTGTCCGGTACAATATTCATTTTAATTAACACGGTGGGAGGAAATACGAAATTCAAATTTCGAGGTTGAAAATATTTTTTTAATTAGCAGCGAGATAGTCGCGCCGATCAAAGCTTTAACACACGAGCTGCAAGTAGATACGAAAATTTCATGTGGGAAGTCGGCGGTGTTCCTTTTCGCTGCAGATATAAATGACTGAAGCGGTGATTTACGGACGGCTATATGAGCGCGAGAAATTTTTAAAAAGTATCTTTTACGACTTATACGGGGCATTTATTAGCGTGAGGAAGGATTCGAGAGAGACACACGCGATATAGCACCGAACCTTCCCTCCTTTTAACCGCCGCCTTCATTAAGCCGTTACACTTCTGCAGTTTTTTCTTATCATTTACATGCCTAATGATAATCCGAGAATTTGTAATGAGCGCGTGAGCGAGATAATGCGCCGACTTGTGCTGCAGCTGCAATTTCTGAGCATAGAACTAGATTAATGGAAAAATCATGTACCTCGCGATAACAAAACGCAATTTCCTGTACAAGCGAAGAGCATGTCCCGCGCGGATTACACTGTCTTCGCCGATTCCTCCCCTTATCTGAAATGCTTAATTTAACATAGTATACTTTTTATTTCAAATCGCAGAGGTTCTCGCGTACATACACGACGAGCAATTTCATATATACTCGTGCGGCAATTATTTCGTCAATCCATCACAATCGCTCAAAAAGCTGAAACCTCGCTCTCTCAACTTCGATAAATCTCTCTCGCCGAAATTTTTGCCAGCCGCAAAAGTATCCGCACTGCGGTGGATCTTCTCGCGCGTTTTTCCGGCATACTACCGCCGCCGCCGGCCCTTTTACAATTTAGATGACAGTCATTTTTCTGCACCGCGTCCGCACCGCGAATGCATAATGCAGCGCGCGCGCTGTGCCGAGTCGCGATATTTTTCAGGCGCGCACACGACTACCTCGCTTTATTTTTTTTTATTTTTGTTTCCCCAGTCGCCTTTTTGTCTCCGGCAGATCTTCCGAGGTCGGCTGAATGCAGTTGTGACAACATAAGCCCGCTGCAGCAGTAGCACGCGGATATGATGTGGAGCGAAAAAATGTATGAATGCACCGTGTGCGCGTGGTGAAAGATAGTAGCGTCTGTGTGTGTATGTGTGTAGTCGTGTTATCTTCCGGTCAGCGTCGCGAGCACGGGCATGAAATTAGCATAAACAAATTGTTTTGGTGCGTCATTCGGGACGATGTACGCGCGCAGGTAAATTTGAATTATGCTGACTGTCGCCCGTTTTCCTAATGAAGGTTACCGTGGAGTTTCCTGGTAAGGTAAATGTTTAGCGACGAGCGGGAAATTAGTTTTACGACAATGGTTGGCAAATGAATTATTATCAGATCGGTGGTGCATAATATTGACTAACGTTTTCAAAGACAATAATGACTATTTAATAGACGTGGCGTGACATCATACAACTTCGAATTCATCAATTGAAAAAGATAATTTCTGTTATACCCGTGTATTAAAAAATATTGAAAATTTTCAAAGTACCCTTTCACCTCTAAAATTAAATTTCACCTCTCTAAGGAGGCTTTAGACACGGCCGAGCGAAAATCGCCTGTTTACCAGGAAGTTTGTTGCTCTTTACGCGTCTCGGCGTTTACGTACGTACATCGACGCCGACGTCTTTTCTCAAAAAAAAAGCAAGAAAAGAGAGAGAGAAGGAAGCAAAAAGTAAAAAAAAAAGAAGAAATTCCCTCGGCCTGCTTTAGCACCTTCTCTCTCACGGTCCCATTACGCCCGGCGCTTATGCTTATTCGTGATGCCTGGACACCCAGACTCGTTAGGGGATCGACCGGCTTGCGCTCGGCATATTACGTACATACATATAATACCGTTGCCAGCGCTCGCGGGCCACTTTGAACATACAAATAAGGAAGAGCAGAAGTTGTTGCGTATGTGTGTGTATGTGTGTGTGTGATATACTCACCAGCGAGTCCACCTCCGGGTCGGCGATGTAGTAAGGCTTCTCTTGTCTGATCTGCAACAGAGATGGAAAAGTGCGCTTTAATAATTATAGAACTTGTGCATGTATAATTGAGAGTAGAGTGGAGCGAATATGTATACGCGTATGGAAATTCGCTAGTGGGCAGGTATATCTATACAGATGCATATATATGGGAAGAGGGCGATGGTATCGGTCGAGGCTCTTCCCAAACGATTTCCTTTTCGCGTGCTCCCTTAATTGGAAGAATGGGTCTCCCCTCCCGCTCCTCTTTCTCCATTATAAGCGCAAGCAAGCTATACATTTGGAGGTATATACCTACGATGTAGATTTAGTTCAAAGTGTAGGGCTACACGATATAGCAAGATTAATCTTGATATTGTATTGTCTTACCTCAATATTCAAGACAATCTATACAATATTTATATGCAGTTTTCGATACAATATCAAGATTCTGGTATCAATAATGTAAAGAATCTTGTCTTGTTTTGAAAATAACTAATCATTTTCTAATCGTAATAATTTATCGAAATAATCATAACTAAATATAAATAAAAAAACAGTTATTTAAAAATTTCAAAAGCGAGACAATAATTACAAAAATATTGTACTGTCTTGCTCACGTGGAGCCTAAGTGCTAAGAGACTCGTTGGACGTATCGGTTTACGTATCCTCGTGGGGGTGTAAACGAGGACAATGTAATGGAATATCGATTACGGTAACAGGTTCGTGCGCAGCATTTTTCCAAATTATCCGTGCTTTGTCAGCAGGTTAATTATTTTATTGTCGTGGACGCAAACAGGGTGGTACGGCCATTATAACTCATTACGTTTGCAAATAAGGGCCATAAAGTAATAACGACAGGTAGATTAAGTTTTACTGATAACGTACGTGTATAATCACGGGCTAAAATCTCTCGGCGAAAGGCTATATTCATTATATATATCCTTAAGTATACATTCAACTGGCTGAAAAAAGAGAGAGGCCAATCAAAATTATGACTATCCTAGAGTCTTATATTTTCGTCCCGAGCAAAAATGCGCGCACCTTCCTCTCTCCCTACCACACTTACACACACACATATGCCGCTAATTAATTTCCGTCCCTCGTTTTATTCCTCGAGCGCATCACATTTTATTTCTCTCACTCAACGCTTGCGCGTGTTCGCGGGACGTTAACTCCTCTCTCTCTCTCTAGCACTCATGCTACCACTTGCGGATCTACGTACGTATATATATTCGCCACGGCGTAACCGGGAAAAGTCTCTGGCGGCGCGGTACTCTTTTCCCTCTCGGAATGCCGCTAGTAGACTATATATACGGCGCGCTCGCACGCGCGCACTGACGAAAAGAAGTCGGCAGAGCAGAGAGTGTCGGCTCGGATTCTAACGCGTGCGTTATTCATGAGCTCTGAATTCTGAATGGGAGTTCCTGTTCCGCGCGCGCGTATAGTAATGAAGGTGTCTCTGCGGCAAGACACGACGACGAGCGCGCGCGCGCGGCCCTAACAAAAATACTGTCAAGCTCCACGCGCGGGCGACTAGTTTCTTGCGCCGATCGTCCTTTGCCGGCTGCTGCTGCTGCTCCGTTTTTTTCCCCTACCGGCGAGGCCGCGTGCGATCGTTTCCTATACCCTTTTCCGACGAGACTCCGTTTGGCGCGTGCGGAGAGACGGGCAGGTAAAGACGCGGCACTGACGCGGATTACAATTTGTAAGAATCCTTACTCCCACAGCGCGTGTCGTTAGTTTTTGCCCCGTTTTTCTGACCGGAATGTGTACCATATCGGCACAAAGCTTTTCAAGGGAGAAAGAGAGAAGAATGGGGAAAAAAATTAATCGTTTTACGGGCAGGAGGGCGTTGTGCTTGTTTTTTTTCGCGTGTTTTCACTTTCGGTTGTTTGAGTCGTTAGGCCGCGCAGAGGGTGGCCAGTATACGATGCAAAAAAAGTCAGGGAGCCTTGGAAGCACGAGCGCGTCAGGGTCGACGCGGGAGAACATAACTCTTTCCGGCAGGAAAACTAATCCGTCTCGAGTGGCGAAGATGAACAGAAACGTCAACATCAGGGATGCCACTTCCTCCACCATTACAGCTCCAAGATTTTCCGGCTGCGTATTGTCACGTAATAAAAATGTTGACGATGCAGCAGCAGCAAGGCTCAAAATCAGACTTACAACTGCGGACCCTAGGGGTCCCTTATAAAAGCTTCCAACTTTACGACACCAACAGACCTCGCGCGAGGCGCCGCCGAAAATCCCAATGCAAAAGTGCAACTTGGATACTGCTGCTGCGCTTTCCCTATCCGCCGGCTGCTGTAAAGCAATATCGCGAGTAGCGACGAGGTAGCTCGTAAACCGGCCGCGCGGAGTCCGAGTTTGACTTTCTCGTCGTTCGCGCACAAAAGCGGAGAGGACGAGACAGTTTGGCTCGCGCCTTCTCATTTCGGTTCCTCCTGTGTCTGTGTATATATACCTAGGCACATGCTGTTATACCTGCGCGGGGTTCCAGCCGTTTGCTGTATATACGACACGGTTGTGAGAGAATCACAGCTGGCGGGAGAGGAAACACGCGCGCGCGCCCTGGGACGCTCACCGCAATGCAATTATAGGTGCCAAAAGAGAGGTGGGCGTTATAAATTTTAGAAAGTGATTCGAAAAAAATATCTCGGTTTAAAGGACTTGCTTATCCGAATCTACGATCTCTGCGAGAGAACAGGCAGTTAAGATGTTCTTTTTTTTCGACAGTTTTTACGTGTCCTCCAATATATATTTTTTTTACGTATCGGATTAAAAAAGGGATAAGAAGTTTATCCTTTTTTTTTATAGCGTAGGAGATATTTTTATATCTAAGGCTTGCCGGAGAAATCTCGTTATTCGCCACGCCACAGTGTGTAAGCATCGTTGTACCGCTACGGGATCTCCTCTCTTTTGTTTTGCGTCTTCTTGTGCATCTCGCTTTTTCAACGGCGTGCAAGACCGAGAGAGATACGCTCAGTCAGCCGAGACAAACTATTCTTTAAAGACGTCCGGTATACTCGCGGCGAGGTTTTTTCGGTCGCGTCCGACTGCCGTGGCTCAATAAATCAAGCGTTAATCGGCGGCTGATTAATTGATTAGATCGGTCATCACGAGCGCTATAAAAGCCTCGTACACATAAAAATCCTCGTTAAATTTATTTATAACGGACATTAGGTATTAATGTATGCAACATATAAAAATATCAAAAAAAAAGAAAACAACGCGACACGGTATCGTGGAATTTCCTTCGACGAGCGACTAGATTCCGATCGGCGACATTAATTATCTCGCGACAACGAAATCCCATTGACGAATCTCAACCAAAACATCTTACTACGCAAAAAGCTAAGAACTGCTTTCTTCTGCAGTCATAGAGAACCACTCAAGAGAAAAACGAAGAGAGTATAAAAAAAAGGAGCAGCGCTCGATTATCGCGCTATTCGCGCACATCGCACGTCGTAATTTTCTATTTGCAGTCGTCGTCTGCCGTGCAGTGTCGCACGCGGGAGACATCTCAGTGCGGCCGTACGCGGGATGACACTGACGCTCGCTCGGTCAGCCTTGGCGAGACAGAACCGGTCTAGAATCGCATTATAAGTTTCCGCATCGCGATCAAACTCCTCTTTCTCTGTCTATACGCTATCGCTCGCCTATACGCGATTCGTTTGCTAATTGACTTGGAGGTGTATAATAGAGGTGGAGGAGGAAGATGCGTCCGGTCTGCGTAGCTTTAAAACCGCCGAGGTGTCGCGCTTCCGTGAGAATATATCCGAGAACGTTTGTGATTATGCGCTGCTGGAATGCTAAGAGAGGAAAGTCAATCATTGGCTATATGAGAGATGTTGTTTTGGGTATATTTGATGATCGATACGATGATGATCTTATAACTGTAATATTGTATTTGACGTTACCGATCGCCGACGATTTGCGTCACTGCTTTAACATTCCAACGCGGGCCTTGAGAGAAAAAAAATACTTTTAGCGTGAAATCCTTTGATCGAATTCCAATGACGAGAGGCTATACAACGTTCTTAACAGCGGTGAATTTTATAGCGTAACTTGGCAATTTTTTCTTCCAGCTCCTATCTTCTCCTACACGCTCACAATGAGCCTAATGAAAATCTTGATTAGACGATTGAAGGAAAAAAATAAGCCCGGAGGAATTTAAAAAGAATAACTCGTTTCAGCTCCGAAGCAGGAGCAGAAGCAGCAGCAGCACACCGCGAGAAGCTAAAAGAAGAGAGGCGCGAGAGAGGGACGGTGGCGAGAGAGGGAGGGGGCAAACTAATTGGTCACGCACGGAGGAGTAGTTTTTTGCTCGGAAAGTGCCCGGTTTCGGGCCCCTCTCCCTCTTCGTCGTCGTATTACGTAAGCGTAACCGCGAGAGCGCGGGAATCGAATATTTTTATTAGCGCACTGCTGCGTGCGTTCTACGTCGACTTTCGTTCACGCGCGGGCAATAAATAGATAAGACGAGGCGCGCAGAGGCCGACAAAAGCGACATTCTCGGCCGTTATCGCGATTATAATAATCCGGCTTTGCGCTTGTTTACGCTCTTTCTCTCGCTCTCCGCGCGCTCGTCGCTGGGGCTCCTTCTTCTTCGGGTCGCTCTTTATCCTTCGTGCTTTGTAAATCCTGCTGTCTTATCGGCCGGTCGGATCGTCCAAAACGCGTGAGCGAGCGACCGAGCGAGCGGTATACACGGCAAGAAGCCTCTTCATTTCCTTTTCTTTTTCCGCGAGCCAAGACGGCGAGGCTCTCTTTTTTTTGCAAAATAAACTGCCGAAACACACCGCTTAATGAGAAGAATATTTTAATGAAGCTTAATATTATCCGTTAATGGACTCGATAAATTATTATACGGTTTTCTTTAATTTATACTAAATTTATTTTATCGAACTTTTAAACAAAAATTTAGAACCTTATACGACATTGTTCATTGCCGGAAAGAATGTGTAAATTACGCAATCTCGAAGAGTTTATAAATATTTAGTATACTCCGGGCTCGATTAAAAAAATTAATTCACCCATCACGAGCAATCAAGATCTCGTCAAGTCGCTCGGTGGAGCTCGCGATATTCGCAAAGATCAGAATCGCGCACTGGCACGAAGAAAAAGAGCATCAGCAGCGCCGTGCTACTGATCCCGAGACTCCATAACCGCGTGTATACTTACACGCGTCGGGTTAGAAAGACGCGCGCAGAGGGAGCGAGCCATACGCAGCCTCTCCCATCTTGCTCTCCGACATCACGAGGCGCAACAGCCCGCTCGCGCGCAGGTAGCATGCTAGCTCGCGCTGCTGTCGTGAACATTAGTCAGGCCGTCAGTGCGGTCCAACGTTTTACGAGGGTTTAATGCCCCCGAGGTGCATTCTAATTGCGCCAATAAATCCCAACGGGGCATCGCGCGCTCTCGCCGAGTATATACTAGACTACGCGGGGGATGCTCTCTCTCCTACGCGCCAGACGGAAATATGCCGGCGCGAGAGAGCACACACCCACGACGTTTCCGGAATAATCAACCTCTACCACGTGCGGGTGGCGTTTGGGAGTCGCAACGCCGGGATTATCGGTGTGACGGATCGCGGCGAGAGTTGTTCTTTATTTCGTGAAGTTTTTCGTGGAGTGAGAGAGAAGCCGGAAAGAAGAAGAAGAAGGTGGATTATACGCGGGAGAGGCGACGGAGAAGATAGAGCGGCGTAGATAAGCGCGACGAAAATGATGATGATGCACCGGCCAGATAAAGATTATCTCGCGCGATTCGAGCGACGACGCGCCGGGCGCGATAAGTTTCCCTGGTAGGAGTGTTTTATTGATGAGTAATTGCGTTATTTTCAGAGAAAGAGAAAGAGAGCAAGAGAAAGAGTACGAATTCTATACGATTACATTATCGAACTTTTTTTTTACGAATTCATGTTCGCTGAATCGTATATATTTCACGGCGTAAATTAATTTTCGGTTATCGAGCGATTTCTAGATAACTGAAATTTTTAAATTACTAAAGAATATATATGGCTATCGCGTGATCAATCAAAAAGTGTATATACTATTGTTAGATAACGCTTAAAATAGCATTAAATGTCGAACCATAATATAAGTTCGGATCTCCCAGGTGTACTAAGGCCGAATCACCCAGCATCAGCCTCTGCGCGTGCACCGCGATTTTGCCGAAAAAAGCCGCACACCGTGTCCCTTTCCCCCCTCTCCTTTCTCTCTCCCTCTCGTTTTTTTCGACAATGCTCTTTTGCCAGTTGAAGGCCGTCATTGTTCGATTGCGCGCGCAAGCGCCGTTGCGTCGTCGTCGTCGTCGCCGTCTCAGCGGGAAGGAAAGTGGGGCGCGCATACGTACACACATACATATACACGCTCTGTTTCGGGACCCGAACTATAAGGGCAAAGCGAACGAGAACGTGCTGGAGAGAACCGTAGGTAAAAAAAGAGCGCAACAATGCGCGCCCAGCGCAGCGGGGCACCACGTGTGTGTGTGTACGCGCGCGGTCGGTCGCTGCCTTCTCTCGCCGGTACTTGCTCTCCTTCTGTCCGTCTCCGGTATATAGGGAGCGAGAGAGAGAGACGAAACGAGCGCCGGGGATAATATGGTTGACCCGCTGAATAGATCAATTTACAATGGGTAGAAATGAGCAGTCGGTTTTTGCTCGCCTAGCGAGCGCACGCCGTGTGCGAGCGGGCGCGGCGTGTGTGCTGCAGTTAGGTGAGGCAAGAGAGTGAGACAGAGAAAGAGGCTGTGCGCTAGATAGATAATGCTCGACGCTGCGTGATGGGATATTATGATGTGCCTTCGAACGGTTACATGTTTTTCCGTTTTTTGCGTTCCCGTTTTTTCTCTCTCTCTCTGTTATGCTCGTGCTTGTACCGTTCTGAGAATCCCAGACAATTTATCTTTTTAAAATGTCAATATATATTCAAACGAACATTATAGACGATCACTTAATTAACATCTTCATGTATATAAGAAAGAACTGTCAAATACATCAAAAAAAGTCCTCGACATTATGCTCGTTAATAAAACTGCTAAAAAAACACTCAGGAGTGCACTTAATGAATAATTATGCTCATCCATTTAGATAATCCCCCCCTCGGCTGAGCAAAACAGCCTAAAATCCGCAAAGGAGGCCATTGTCCCGAGCAGCAACAACACACTCGCTCTCCTTTTTGTTGCGGTACCGCGCGCGGGCTGCAAATGCACATGCACGCTGCCGCCCTTGAATGGGCGCATGCGTGCGCGCATGCGCAGTCATGCAGGCGTGTACAATGCGAAATAACGTGGAATAATCCCGCGCCGCTTGCTCCACACGCAGCGTGCGGCCCCTTTTGTTGCGCTCCTCCGCGGTGCGAGGGGGCCCTGTACCTACATACACGCATGCGGCCGCTATCGAGGAGCTTAGCGCCTCTAAAACGTCCGCAAGAGGATTGTCACCTGCTTATCTAAATTCTAGAGCGAGCACGGCGTGTAGCAACCCCTTTTGTGAACGGCGAGAGCAAAAACGTGCATGCGGGGCTCTCCGCTTCTCTGCAGTTCTTTGAGGTAGAGAGAGTTTATTATGAATTTTAGCGGATGATAGGTGGGATATAATATAATTTTTTTTTTATGTGTGTGCTTTTTTTTATTGTTCAAGATCGGTGGAGTAGTGTATTTTAGAAAAGGTTTTTCGTCGGAGATAAGATAAAATTTGTAATTTACGACAAGGCAAAAGGCGAACAAGGTTTCATTTAAATGTACAAGTGGCTCATTACGGTTTCATAAACCCTCGCAAAAACACACTTAATCAATTAAGAAAACACAGAAAACGGCAAAACAGAGAAAAAAACGAGCGGCCGACACAGGACTTTTTTTCACAACCCCGATCCGTTGAACAACCGTCGTCGTCGATGTCGGAACATGACGGGCAATGGTGTTCCCAGCAAGAAGCGAACAAAAAATAAGAAAGAGTACCGCGCGCGTGAACGCGAATACACTTTGATATACACCCGGCAGGAAAAAAAGCAGGTGAGCGAGTACGTATGCGCGTGGGCAACAAAACAGGCCGGCGGGGCGTCGTCTTATCTCTCCCTCCGCAGTAAGCTCGCTGCTCTCTGCTAAAATCGCCGATAATGCCAAACATGAGGCTGATAATGATTCGACTAATGCGATAATTAAGTACGCGCAATTCTCTTTCTCTCTCTCTCCCACTAGCGCGAGGCTGAACATTTCTGTTGTTGATACAGCTATGTACTCAAATCACGAAATGGAGCTGGGACTCAGCCGCCGCGCTGTTTGTACGCGAAGCCAGCAGCGCTGATAACTTGGCTGCTACTGCTGTTCATTTTAATGATGCAGTTTTGAGTGACTGAGCGCAAAGTGCTTTTTTCTGTCACATGAGAAAAGAATCTCCTCGCTCAGCGTCTGTGTGTACGCGTGTGGGAGGATTGTTTGACGACACGTGATTTTGAAAAATGTGTGATTATTGCGCAATTACTTGCTTTGCTGAATTATTTAAGACGAGATAAACACGCATAATTAAATGAATAAATTAAGCAATTATGTATCCACGTTCATTACACTTCGCTTAATGCTTATCACATTTAATTGCATTTGTTTTTGCTCTGTTGACTCGCTCGATCACGTCTAATTTTAGTTTTGCAAACGGAAAAAGAACGTGTCCAAAACCAAGGAACTTATGAACCGCGCAGTAATAATTCAGCTCGCGAAATTCCTCTCGGAGTTTGGGCCACGCCGCACGAGAGAGAAGGAGAGGCGAACGCTCGCCTTATCCCATTCTCAAACCGCAGAGGCTTAACTCTTATCGCTATCTCCGACGCAGGCGCTACTCGTGCACTGCTACCCGTGTTACTGCGCGTCGACGGCGGCATTCCGCGCTCGTATAATTGTATTTGATTTGACTTGGGACGAAGAAAAATTTTTCCAACTCGCGGGTACACGTTTACGCAGCGCGATATAGAGGTGATCCCGCAGCAGCAGCAGCAACCGCGTACATTTGTGTGCGCGAGCATGATTACGCGACGATTTCGCAGCACTTCTATCTCTCATTCTAGCTTTGTGTGTATACGCGCGTTACGCTCCGTGTAAAATTCGTATACCCGATTAATATAGGCGATAGGACGAAACTATACGACGGAGATACACACTGAAAGCGTATGCGCGATCGCATAACCCGCGCCTCTCGACGCGAGCGTCTGTCTCTGTCTTTTATGGAGGCACATGTGTGTATGTGTGTAATTAAGTTATCGCCGCGGCATCGTGTGTTAATGTACACACGCGGAGTATTGTTTGTGTTGTGGCTTAACCTACATTTTTTTTTTCGTTCGTTCGTGTATAATGAAGCCAGAGCACGCCACGCGGGCCGAGTGTGTAGCTCTTTAATAATTTCCGAAGGCTTTTCGTGTGCGACGACTTACATTTTTAATGGCTACAAAACGCGCGCGAGGGGGCTGATGGGACGAACATCACCGACTGCGCGAGTAATTTTGTCGTTTACGCTGGGGGGGCTATAAGCGTTTTGTCGTTAGTGTGGATCGACAATCGATTTTTTAAACAGGTAATTTAAAAACTGTATTTTAACGGGAGCACTGTTCTTGTAATCTTGAATTATGAATGTCAGTTTAACCAAAGCTCAGCGCGCTAAGTACCTTACATAAGCGACTGTAAATTATAATCGAGACAAATTTAATAAAAGAGCCGTATTTCCTAACTCATTAGCGTGTTGCTGCATAGACATTTTCCGAGGCTGCGGTGTGATAAATCACGCGCAAATACGTTCGATGTCCAACAGAGGGGAGAGATTTTCGCAAAATTTCGCAGACGCAAATTACAATCACGGGACGAAAATCGTAAGCGCGCGCGCGACCTGAAAACGAAGAAAAAAAGTTGAGCGAACTTTAGTATAGATAGGAGAAAAGGAGCAGCTAAAAATAGCACCGAGAAGCATGAATATGCATAAAGGCAGAGGCGAAGATACTTGATTTACCTTCGCGCGTAACGAAATAGCGAGAGAAGGAACGTAAGGTTATTCCAGTTTTGTGCTTTGCTGCTGCGTTATCGAATCGGCGCGATACCGCGTGTCGTGCGCGCCGCGCAACTGACATCACCGGCATGAATGTGTACAGATTATGTTTCTTTTTCTTTCTCTCTCTCTTTTACTTCTTTTTTTATTTATTTTCATTCGGCCACCACGAAAGCAACGCCTCGCTGTCTGGCACTGACAACGGCAAAAAATTCTCTGTAATAGACGCGGGGCTAATATAAAAAATATATCGAACGCTGCGTGTGGGATCGGTTGTAAGAAAGGCGCGTGTATATTTCGTGAACTTTTTTTTTCTCTTTCTTCGATATATTCATATCCTGGGTTTCTCAACTTTCCCTGCATATTACGAGTCGGAGAGGAACAGTTTTCAAGCCGCGCAAAGAAGTGAACTAGAGCTTGTTTCGAAGACCGACTTTCACAATTCCTGCGAGAGCACGGAGAGGAAACTTAGACACTTTATCGCCGTGCCTCTTAAAATTCTACTAAAACCTGCGCGCCAGCAGCAGCACCAGCAGCCGCAGACAAGCCGTAAAAAGTGCGCTTTATTAACACTATTATCTTTTTAGGTTAAATATAATACGAAGCTATTTAGGCGCGAGCGTGAAAAACCAAAACTATATAGTGCGTACACACCTTCCAATTTATCTGCTCCCCCTCCCCTTCTAAATTATACAAAATCATTCCAAAATTAACACCTGATTTGCAAAAAAAAGGAGCTGCAGCGCTTACATACAAATTACGAGCATAATGCCTAGCTAAACATTTCGTGATTTATCACTTAACCCCGGCTCTCTCGCTCTCTGCCATTAATTCTAACGCGACCACAGACAGCAGCCGTGCACAAACGTTAAAATGTCTCATTCTTTTTTCAGTCAAGAGCGAGAGCGAGAGAGAGAGAGAGAAAGAGACGGCGAAGTGTCGAAAGATCGATTAGCGATACGGCTGTAAAAGTCACGTTCTCCACCACCTCTCTTGGCGCGTATTTACTCTTGCTCTCCTATACGCGAGCCGCACACCGAAAAAGCTCGCCGGCTTTTACGCATATGCGGCTCACGTGGCCGCGTCGTGCGCACATGTATATATACAAACCCGTGTAGGAGGAATGCGAGCGAGCGAGGCGGGCGCGAGCGCGTTTTAAAAGGCCCCCAAAAATCGGCCTCATGTGGCTCGGATTACCTTCGTGTCCTTGGCTGCTCTCGAGTCCGACCTGAGCAAGAGAGAGGACCGAAAACGAGCGGACTGGAGTCTTCTGCCTCGTTGAACACGCGAGAAAGACCGGCCGATTCTCCACGGGATTTCTTTGGGCGCTCTCGCCTGGCTGGCCACGCAGCTCGTGTGATACACTCGGCCGAAAATTCGAGCTGCTTTTATTTTTCGCCGGTTTCGGTCTCGGCAGGGCCGATGATCGCGCGGATTTTTAAAATCGCACACTCCTCGGTTTCCCTGCTATACGTATACGTCTGTGTTTATATATATGTATATAACCTTTTCGTTGCGTTAAATGTGGATATTATTTTTATTAAAGATCAAATTAAAGACGCGTGTGCTACTATAATTAAAAAAAAAGAAGTTACGCAAGAACTCGGAGGGACTTAAAAAAGAGAGAAAAGGAAAGAAAAACAAACCGAAACGAGAAATCCCAGTCGTCAGGGACCGAGCATTTACATTTTATTAGATTGTGCTTCCCGGAGTATCATTAAAGCAATGTTTACGGTTTTACAACGTACGCACACTGTCATTTGACGCTTCTCGCCTTTTTTCCTCTCCTTCTCTCTCATTCCCACACAGAGTAGTCGTATATAGTATATAGCCATACATATATATATACATATATACCAGCGCGCCTCAATTATAATCAGCCAAGCTCGCTCGCGGATGAATTTACTCTGCCCGATGAGCCGAGAGACCTCCGGGGCCAAAAATTACATCGCGTCCGCAGCAAAAACGCTATTTTTTCCAATTTCGTAATAACGAGCGGAGAGCGAAATTAATTCACGGGGAACTTTCACGGAGCCACGGCGGTGGCTGCTCAGGTTATGATCGCGTCAGACATTCTTGCACGAAAGGCAAGAGACGCTAGGAATGCCGGTGCCGGGATTTTCGATGAATATCTCCTCGCACCGCGCGAGAGAGCAATCGTCGTATAGTCGTCGACGACGCCGGGATTTAATAATAGTAACGGCTTAGAAAACGCCAGTGCGCGTCGTCTGCTCCCAGCTTGTGCGCATATGTTATATACTCCTTTTTTCCTTCCTTCCTCCACCTCCTCCTCGTGCTCGACTTTTTTTGTTCGGATTCCGCGCGCCGCTAATCCGAGCGCGCGTGAAAACGCCGCGTGTGTGAGAGAGAGAGGAGCATTCATTTCCCGGAATGCCCAATTTAACACGGAGCATACTATACACTATGCGTATGTGCTCTCGCAGTGTTAGGACTGACGTTGGACGTCGATGCTTCTCTCGACGTTTCTTAAGTTGAGATTAAATTAACGCGCTCGAATTGAAATTCAGGATTTCCCCGTCTTTCTTTTTAATTAGCTTTTGTACTGAATTCAATTTAAGAATCTACCGTTTTTATTTGTTTTTTCGCTCCCCGCGCGTTGTATTCTCGCGGCTAATGTGAGAACCGCAGCTCGAAAAGAAAGTTCCTGCTCGTAGAATTCCCGGTTTTTCAAAAATAGTCCGCATACGTATACACCTACGTGGCGAAGATTATCAAGCATTTGTATACGTATACCTTATCAACGGCCTCAGCGCGTAAAAACTTACGTAAACGCACGTTGTGCTCGGCACTAACGGCGCCTCGACCAATCCTGGCGTATTGATTTTATAGTGCCGATACTTAGTACTCGGCGAGCATCGGATGAGCCTTAAAACTCGCCTCGTATTTCAGCATTGTTAAGCTGTCATATTTTATGCATGTATATATACGTATGCGCACCGCCGCAACGATAAGGTGCATTATCTCCACGTGCAGTGTATATTGTAATACTTGTTACGCGTTACTTGTAAGCGGAGAATCGACATATTGTTATTTTCAGAAAATTTAGTGGGGTATTGAGAAAAATACGTGATGGTGGAAAATGGTGCTTACCTGTTTGGAGAAGACGGCGATGTCCTCGTTGAAACTTTCGGACGAGCAAACGTCGCCACCTGCGACACCAGGGTCGCGAGGTGTGCACGTTGCCAACTCGCACTTTTCGAAGATTAGCGCGAGTAGCGGGAACAGTGGGTGGCTGAAAGACAAATTTTTTCGTTAGTGCGTGTAATAGAGAGATATATGAATAAAGATGCACGAGTATAACGTGCAATTATATTTAATTACGACTTATTAGAATCGGAAATTCAGTCGTTTGCCGTAATATACGGCTTTTTATATTGTATTTTATATATATATAAAATGTAATGCAAATTGAATTATACATTTTTTTTCTTCCTTTTACGACGTACATTGCTGCTTATAGGAAGCAGCATCTGATAAAATATACTTTGTTATGACTACAAGTTTTTAAAAGAGTTTGTAGTAGTAAAACAGGCTCATTAATGAATATTAATATAGGCAGGTATATTAATGAACGTTATACTCTAATTAAGTCGGAGTTATATTCAATGAAACGCGTAATCTGAGAAACATTCTTGCGATTTTCATAAGAATGCTACTTCTACGGGCGCGCGAAAGCATCCGCAGACAACAACGCATTTCAATTCCCTCTCTTTCCTTCCCTCCCATTCAAAAACAAGTGACTACTCTCTGCCAACAACGTGGGAGTGTCCGAGTGCCGCTCTCCCGGCATTAATTTTTTACTCTCCCGCCCGCTCGCTCGCGAATTTGCATTTTAAGGGCCCTGTCGACGGATTTTTTCGCTCCCCCTCTACTACCCGAAGCCCAGTTAGCGATGCCCGCTATAGGAGGACGCAATTAGGGCAAGAAAAAGACAACCGCTCTCGCGAGAGAGAGAGAGAGAGAGAAGCGAAATTCAGCGTGAAGCGTTGAAACGAAAAGCAGCTTCTCCCTATGGTATATACAGGAGGAGAGAAGTGAAGAGAACGCGCGAGCGGCTTGGATCCGACGGCTGCGGCGCGATAGGTCGTTGAGCCTGCTGCTGTTGCGCTGCTGACCGGCAGCCCCCAGACCTAGCCTCACCTGACGATGCGCTCGCGCGCGCGTTGAGAACCGGGCGTGTTCCCGCTCTTTTCTGTGCGCGCGCCGTGATGCCCAAAGTCTCGTGAACGTATGGTGCGTGGTATAGGGTCGGAGGGGGAAAGAGAAGATGGTTCGAGGTGATCGCTGGGAGATAAGATTTAATTGATATCGTAACGAAGAGAGGCTCGGCTGAAAGGAAGGTCTCTTTATTGGAAATATTTTTTAAATATGACGAACATTTAGTTATAATATATCAATTATTTAATTTAAGTGGAAATCAAATATTATGAAAAATTGTCTTTTGGAAAATAGTTATTTTGGATTAAAGGGGGAAGATATGATACGTTGTTTTGCAACGAAAATAGTAATTACAGTGCAGCTTCTATAATTTCAACGTTAATTAATTTTATTGCCGGATTGTAATTTCTAAATACCTAATTATTTCCTAGATCGAGAACAATAGCGCAATTGTACACTTAATACAAGTTAATAGAACCCTGAATTCGAGTGAAATTAGGCTGGGAACTCGTAATGCCGAGTATAGTATATACACGTTCTGCTCTGCTAGAGTGACTATGACTATACGGAGTATTAGGAGGATCAAGGGATAAGATAAGATTAGTCCAACGATGCAACCTCTCTTGTGATATTCTTATTCTCTGTTCTCGAGTGAGGCACATTTTTTTTTTAAATCTTCATTCACACGTTGTTGTTACCAACATGGCCTGTAGTAAACTTTATTATATGAAATCTAAACAAAATTTCAAAGTTCAAATTCTATATTCTACCTCGTATAGCGCAAACATCAAAAAGAAACGTTTAAAAAAACAAATATGCAAGGCCTTTATTAAAGAATAAATCAACGGAGCTTCATTCAGGAACGGAGCAACGTATTACAGCAGCAGCGTCGGCAGCAGCAGCATTTTTCGAATTCCGAGCTTCCAGATATTACGCGAAGCACTTATCAAATACGCGCATAAATCACGAGGAGAGTGCGCGGCAGCCCCGGCACATATGAAATTTCACGAGCGACGCCAAAAAAGCAGCAGCGCCTTCGCAACACTGTAGTGCGCTCTACACACGGGCGCTCGCGCGCGTACGTCTCGCGTATATAGCGGCACATAAATTTTCGTCAAAAATTCGGGAAGGGTCAGAGGGAGAAGAGAACCGGTGTGGTGCGGCCGGGGAGAGAGCAACCAAGAGAAGAGACTCATCACGCGAGCGAGACGAAGGGAGCCAGAGTAGAAGGAGGTCGAACGAGTTCGCCCGGTAGCCAGCGCAAGCTGAGAGGTCGAAGGTGTGTGCGTTCTTCATCTCTCTCACTCACTCTTATGTGTATGTATGTGTGGACCGAAGAAGACGAGTCTCTGCAGCATGGTTCGAGTATTGGCTCGGTGTGTGCGCATGGTAG
The DNA here is from genome assembly GCA_900474315.1 of Torymus auratus. Classification (NCBI taxonomy): domain Eukaryota; kingdom Metazoa; phylum Arthropoda; class Insecta; order Hymenoptera; family Torymidae; genus Torymus; species Torymus auratus. Next base: position 54,368 of record UXGD01000053.1, read on the forward strand.
CCGCGTCGGGCATAAAACGATTCGGAACGAATTTCGACAAATTGACGTGCGCTCCTGCCGCTGCAGCGTACTGGATATCGCCTCGTCTCTCGCGAGCGAACGCGTGCAAAAAAGGTCGTCTTTACGTCCGCGGCACCTCCGGCAGCAGCAGCACCGAGACTCATTCCTCTCTCTCTCCCTGACGTAGAAGCTGCTGCCGCTGCTGCTGCTTTTCTCTTTTTTTCTCTCTCGTCCCTTCCTTCCATGCTGCCACCGCCGCTGCTGCTGCTGCTTCTTCACGGCGAGTTGATTCTCGCGCCCTGGCTATCTCTATAATACGCGCAGAAGCCGACGCGCCAGCGTAGCTATAATATATATGTATATAGAAGCGCGATCGTCGACGATAACGCGCGAGCGAGCGTGCAATAAGTCCAAAGTGACGGGTTCGAGTGTATCTGATGCGCGTTCGCGCTTTTTCAAACGTGGGAGTTTGTTTTCTCTATTATATTGGAGACTGGGGATGTATTTATAACTCGAGGCTAATAGAAAAGAAAGGTGAAAGAGTTGCCGCGAAAAATGGTGCCGATAAGCCGATTTTTTAATATATACGCGGTTCGGTAAATAAATTTTATCCTTTAATCTTATCTCCATGCAGTCGCGTGTAAAGTTATTTAAACGGCTAATGCGATTCGCCGGAAAATTAAATCATTAAGTTTATCGTCGGGAATAAAGTTGAGTTTTGTTAATTTAGCAGCAAGTACAAGAGCGTCTAGTGCTAAAGACCCCGATAGCAGCTGTAGTTTAAAAGTACACGAGATCTTTATTTTTGGACTGTACGATGATTCAGTTATTCTCGGTGTGTAATAAATTATTATATAGCCTTCGCAAAAAGCTAAATTAAAACGCTGCGATAGCTTAGGCGTTGATTTTAGCGCCAAATATTTAACAAATGTCCGAGCTGTAGCCGCGAGGCAAAAGTCGTAAAGTCATCCGTCACGGCCCAATCAACGAATCAATCAATTTGCGAATGCTTTTATTACCCGCAGTTTCTTTTAAAGCAATATAAGTATAATCGATATTGTATCTACCTCGTTAGTAAGAAACAAATGCTGCTTCTCATACACACACACCTGACGTGTGGTAATCAAATCTCTCGTTTGTACTCTCTCGCTAGGACACGTGAAATAAAAAGAAGAAACGAGACCCAAACGAGACAGTCGGAGAATGAGACATGTAATCTCCTCGACAGTATATCCACAAATTTCTTTCCATTAGGCGTCAGGGGGCCCCCTAACAACCCAAAACCAGAAAGTCAAGAAGACACACACATGCACACTCATCCTCATCTCTCTCTCTTTTTTTCTCCACACATATTATATACGTATACATGTATATATAAACACACACCCGAGGCGATCGCTCTGATGCCAGTGTAATTTTCGAACCGACGCGGGAATTAATACCGATTTCCGCGCTCGCGCACGCGATACATACACACATACACATATATCCCCCGAAAATTCCGGGAACGAGGATCGACGCGAAACGTATACGCGCGAGAGGTTGACAAATGACTGGTGAACGACCTAGGTGTCGCGCGAATGACGGGCGTGCGCGAGCGAGCTCGCGTTGGTAAAGGTAATGATATGATATACGATTGCGCCCGCTGAACATTGTTCGGGGGATCTGCGGTTTTGCGGTTTCCGTCCGACCGCCGACGCCGCAACGCTAGTTCTATATACATGTATATAAGCATGTGTGTGAGTGCACGTGCGCGCGTACGGGCGTTTGCAGGATTTTTTTGCGCGAGATCGGCGATCGATACCTATATACGCGCCGGGTTCTAATCGTGGTAATTCTCGGTACTGTCGGTATATTCTTTTCAAAGGTATACAGTTGCTGTGTGTGTACTTTGGTTCGTGTAAAATTAGAAACCGTAACGATCAGCCGGTACGTTTATTTATTTCAATCCTGAAGTAAGAGTATTGCATTTTTTTTTCAGGTAAATGAGGATGTAAGTAGAACCTAAATAACGAAAAAGAAAAGAGATCATTTCAGAGGACAGAAAAATATCAAAACACGTATCTAAAAGTTCTCGGAAACGTTAAATATAAAAATCCTTCGCCACGGCGATATGGTCTCTCGCCATATGCCAGCTCCCATATACAGCTACATCTCTCCGTTCGCCGTCTGTCTACGAGTGAGGCGCTTCTCACTCGCCCCGGGAGGGCTCGTGCACGCATATAGAGCCGAGTATAGTAGTGTGGAGACAGAGCGAGAAAAAAAAGGGAAGGTGCGCGCGTCTCGGCGGTCCAACGTTGGCGCCAGGAGCGTAGATTAACCAACGACGACGGCGGTGGCGCGCTTATCAGTTATCTTTTGAGAACCAGCTCGCGGGCGCCGGGGTATAGAGATTGAGAGTGGAAAACTCGATTTCGTGTTTCACTTTTGCTTTTGCCTCCTTCGCACGGAGATACAGAAAAAGAATACAATCCCAGAGACGTAGAGATAGCGTTTTGAAATTGATTTTAATTATGAGCGAAATACACCGCAGGGTACGGTGAATATATGTATACAGGGCCTCTTATCCCGATTGAACAGTCAATTAGAAGCAAAAAAAATTAGAATGTACTCGTCATTGGGATTTCGCGTATAGCGCGCGTGCAATCGCGCTTCTGTCCTTATACGAGCGCGGAATTTCAGAGCGAAAAGGAAATGTTTATCCAATCTCAGGTGTGTGTTTTGAAAAGGCAAGAATCCCTCCGGTGCTTCTCAAGGTCCACGCGTAAGGATTATTCCTTGGATTTCTCGCATTGACGGCATCGACGGCGGCGGCACCGACTGACGCGATTTGCAATCGGCGCGCGCTTGCGTAAGTCGCGCGTGCACACAGCGTCCTCGCGCTATAGCACGCGCCTGTGTCTTACGTAAAACGTGGATCTTCGCTCCATCGTAGACGCCGGCGAAACTCACGAAGAAGGATGATCATAAAATTCTTCGAGTAGCAGTAGTCCCTTGCGAGCAAGAGCTGCCAGAGCGAGAGAGGAATAACAATGCGCGATCGGCTCTTTGCCTCCGATCGAACATAATTGGGGAATGCCGGGAGACGATAAATTACGCGGGTATGTGTATACGCGTATCTGTTGAGATCACAATTTAGAGAAGTGTGTAGGAGTGAGAGAGGGAACACGAGCGAGAGAGAGAGAGGGAGATGAAGAATGGGGCATATAAAAATGTGCTGATTGATTCGATCAACTTTTTATGGTAATTGATAATAAACATTTTATGGAGTATCGAAGTTGTAAAAAGAGATTAATTATCACTATACATATATTGTATATATACACGAATCAAAATAAATCAAAATCACTGTAAAAATATTGCCTCGTAAATAATTTATTGGTTAACGGCCAATTAAACATGCATTTTAACAAAATGTAATTATGCGTTCAATCGAACCGAAAAGTCGAACTCGCCGAAGACTTTCCCGGAGAATCCATATACGCGCACACATAACACAGACCCGCGAGCGTCTGCTTATACTTACAACAGCAGCTACTATAACTCTATACACCACGTGATAGACCAGAGGCTCGCTGAGGTAAACAGGGGTGTAGGGAGGATAGGCCGCCTAAATATCCGGGCGTTCCAGGAAAGTTCGAATCCCCGCCCGCCCAGCCACACGACGAGTGGACAAATTACAGGGTATAGCCCCCGCGAAATAATAAGCTCCCGTTCCCGGGATGCCAGAAATCGAGGCATCTCGCGCCCGCGCTAGCATGCGCGACGATAAATCACCGAAGCGACGACCGCGCGCACGCGCTAAAAGCGCCCGTTCAACGGGATTTCGCGCGAGCCTAAATCAGGCGTCGATCTTCCGCGTAATTGAAATATCTTTGAGAAAAAATGATTATATACAGGCGCAGTGTTATATTTATTTTTCTTTTACCATATAAATTAATTATATAATGAAGAATTTCCGATCATAATAAATCCAAACGTTAATATATAATATTTAGTATAAATAAAATATCACTTACCCATAAATGGCGTCTTTGTCACGTTTGACGTGGGCCTCTGGCGCAGCGCCCGCTGCGACCGAGAGGTGGGGCGGCTGTGGCGGTGGTGGTGGATACTGAGGGTGGCCCGGGCCCATAGCCCCAAGATGGGGACTGTGGTGGATGCCCGGCACGTTGCGGGCACTCCCGTGTGGGTCGTACATGCCCGCGCCGCTGCCACCCTCGAGGTAACCCCCGTGCAGCCCGTCATCGTACTGCGAAAGACAAAGATAGAATTAATATACATAGATATATATAAGTTAAAGTATAGTTGTAAGCGATTAGAGCCTCGTTCGCTATATCTAAAGCACGCACTTTTCGCGAAAGAATGGCGCCGTTAGTCAAATCATTAACAATAACAATAACGAGAATACAAACTTCCTGAAGCATTTTTATAACACCGAAAAACACATTCATTTAACGCGCGGTCAACAATAATTATTTCCCAGAAATAGTGGCCCGAGATAACGGAAACGTGTTCGCGATAATCGTATCCACGCGAGCGTGCAATTACAGAAACGATAAAGACTCTATTGCACACTCAGCGCAATAGTGCGCAAGAAAGGAAAAAAATGCGCTCAAAAAGTAGGGAAAATCTGCGTATTATAGAGGCATCGATCGGTGCCTATAACACGGCGCGGTTCTTATATATGCGGGGCCCATTTTCGGGACAGCAGAGAGAAGAGAGAAGGCATTAAAGGTACGGCCATTCGAGCGCGCCCCTAACACGTGTATACACGTATACCCCCGGCAAAGTTCGAAGCGGCGGCCGCAGCTGGTGATGGTAATGACACCAGGAATTGCCGTGTGCTCTAGAATGCGCGCGTGAGTACGCGGTATATATAGCGCTGCTGCTCGCGCCCAGTCGATATCGTTATTGCCGAGCGAGAGTTCAAGTTTATGTCGTCCAGACGCGCGCACACGATTCTCTCTCCCTCTCGGTTAACTTGCCAGACGAGCGCCAACTTCGGACTTGGCTCGGCCGGCTTCCGCGTCATCGCATATCCTCCTGAGGCCCTTTTCTTACACGTATGTTTTACGTGGCCGGAGATGCTCATGCATATTTAATTATTTTCCATTGAGATTTTTGCTGTGAGAGAGGTACTGTTACGCGCGCCGTCTGGAGTGTGGGTTATGGCCGTCTTATTGGTTCGTGCGAATAGGTTGTGTGTATGTATGTTGAGGATTCGCGTGAGTGAGTCGTTGCCGAGAGAATTTTATATACAGTCGCAGAGAGGTGTTTTGAATTTTTACACTTGGCTGCGATACTGGTTGGCTAATAATAGCCTTTTAATTAAAGTTTTATGGAACGAGTTGCGATGCGAGGTTTATAATTAAAACTGTCCATTTTGCTGATAAATTTTGCAGCTGATTAATTTCCGAAAATCTGCCTGGAATTTGAAAATTGTATAGTGATAACGAAAATAATGGGATGTAGAAAATAGCCAAGAAATTCATAGATATGATTGGAAAAATTAATCGTCATTTTCGGAAAAAATAATTTTTCAAATTAATAGAGAAATTCGTTGAAAATAAACACATTAATTAAATAATTAACGATAAATTATCGGGAAAATGAAATAAAGAATATTTTTGAAAATAAGATATAGCAAGTGTTACTAATAATTTTTTACACGAAAAAAAAAAAGAATTTATCGTCGCTTACAATTACGCGAGAAGATACCAATAATGCAGAAATTCACAGCGACGATTATGAATGTTGAACGCAAAATTTATGGACTTTTTCAGTTGAGTTTCGAACCGCCGATGTCACTCGTAATTACTCGGTGAATTAAGCATATACCCGGAGAAGAAGAACCTGCATGCGTCCGCCAGCTTGCACATGTGCGTTCCGCCGATAATTATACGTTGTGAAAACAAGTGCGCGCTTGATAAAACTATTCATGCTCGGGTATAGCAACTATCTGCAATAGTTGTAAACTGTGACGCGGGTAAGCGGATACGTTGGACAAACGAGAGCGTCCACAGTGTGATGCGCGTGTATAATATTTTTTCATTTAGCTGTCGAAACTTTTTGCTATATTTTTATTTTCACCTCCTATTATGCTATCTTAATAAAAGTTATTTCAAAATAGGACCTTTAATTTTTTCTTCTTACATAATACACTTTAATAATTCGTTTGACGTATATCTTCACGATTTGCATATTGAGGAAATGTTTCTCGACCAATGCGAAATCTCATGGCATAAGCAAGAAACTTCGGTCAGAAGAAATCTCGGGCAGTAGAAAATTTTAATTAATCATCCGATCGTTATAACCCCCTTCGGCACAACAAAAAGCCGCGGCAATTCCCGTCTAAACCGTTCCGCGATCGATAATAATTACAGCTCGCTCGAGATCACAGAGCCGCGCGTTGCCCACAGTAGCACGCGGATGAAAGAAGAAAAGTCAGAACGATGAATTCTAAACCCTCTCTCACTCCTTCTCTCGTTAAACGATCCATGCCGGCACCAGCGCAACAAGAAAGAGAAATTAAAGGCTCTCGCGATTCTCACATAACCTATTTCTCGACGCGCACTCGCGGCGTGCCACGGATGTTGATGAACCCGTCGCGCCGCCCATCCCGCGATCGATCTCTTCGCGTCGTGATGTGCGTGAGAGCTGAAAAAAGCCGCGGGTGTAATGAATCACGCGGTCCCGCGCCTATAGTATGAAGATATCAACGCGTATACGCGGCCCATGCCTATTTACAATCGCTAATTGCGAGCGGCTAATTCGCCAGGCGAGGAATCGACGGCCGTGTATGTGTATCGGGCGATTTATCGCTGTAATACGAGCGAAAGTCATCCCGCTACGGGGATATAAAGTCCATGTCGCCTGCGGGGGGTTGAAAAAAGCGCGAGCGTCGCTTTCGATTAGATGAAAATTCGCGTGTGTGTATCTCTGCGCGAGGAAAAAATATCGCGCGACGTCGGCTCGCGTTATAGCCGGGAAAATTGTTGCAAAAAAGAGTCGTGCGCGGGGATATTTATCGCGGTCGTAAAAGTCGTTCGACTTTTTCCTAAGACGGTACGGTAGTGGTAAAGGTGTACCGGAAATTTTCGATGCGACGATGTAATATACGATTGTTATTAGGGATTGTCGAATTTTTTGTTTCAATTCGTGATTTAAATGGGGCATATGCGGTTTGAATCTGCGGGAGTTGTCTTCGCGGGCGAAGAGCACAATGAGTTTGAATAATCTGACTGGCAGGTATATAATTGATTAGCCAGAGAACGCGGATACGTGTCAAAGCCGGCTAACTACAAGCAATTTTAACCGACGTACAAGACCGAATTTTTTTTTCATTCTCCAGGTCTTTGTCGACGTGAACCATCTAGATACATTACTGTCCTAGACTCGCGGGCTCTCTGTGTTTGATTTCGAGCTTGAGATTTTCCGCACCTCTAATGAGAATGTCGATGATGAATGTCGAGCTGTCGTTACGCTGATTCGGCCGATTTTTTTACTCGCGCGCATAGCCTTTGTTGTAACCCATTACGCGGCTGTCGAGGAAAAAGCCACTCAACCGAATTACAAGCTGGATAAGAGAGAAAGAGAGAGAGAAAAAGAAGTGAGCAAGACAGAGCTGCGATCACGCTGTTTGTTCAGAGTGTAACTAATATCGAATTTAGGCAAATGAGAGCGCGGCTTGTTTGACTATCTTTCAGTTGAACAAAGTTTACCGGGCTGTCGAATCGAGAGGACTTGTTCTGATGGCAAATAAGATTATCGGAATTCCGAGAACGGGGCTTGTTTGAGAGGCCTCAAGTGCGCTGTCGTTATACAGACCTCGCCAAGCTCGCGAGGGCTTTCTTTGTGCAGAAAAATTTGAACATCTAAATTTTATGCAAACGCACACATATCACGCAATTTTGCCGATGGAAGATGCCTGTTTTATTAAAAATATATATATTCTCTTAGTATCAATACACTTGGCAGATACGGCGCGCGATAACATTTTCGATAAGCCGACAGACGAAATATTCAATTATATCTTTTTCGTGGTTAATGGCATATTGTGGGCTCGATATAAATTAATTGATTTTTTAAGAAGGCACGTTTTGTATTACCTCTATTTCTCCAATTTTTTTTTCGCAGCGAAAAAAAATTAATCGCGCTGTCAGGTAATTCAGTTTCATCGTCGTTACATTTATATGTAAATTGCTGAAGATAAATTTAGAAGTTTTCCAATACTCATCAAGTACATTTATAATTAAATCAGCGCATTAGAATATCAAATAAGTAATCAATACGAGATATGTATATTCAAATAATGAAAATTATTTAAAGTTACATTGGAAGAAGATTGACAAGTTAGTAGTATAATATAATAATTATATTTCAGGACTGTACAAAATAAATATTTTTTAAATAGAGGAATTTTCCCGAAATCAACAACCTGGTATAAACACTCTTGTAAATTGACACGGGAATAGTAGTATCTAATTCATGTTTCCTAATACTCGTGACAATTTATTAAAGTTTTCACTTGTTTTGAATACAAGAGCCACTGATACGTTATTAATATATAAAGTAAACATACGCCAAGATATTTGTTTCGCCATATTGACAGACACTTTAATGAATGTTTAATATTTAGTCTCCTATCATCGTCTCTAAGCTGACGATAATTTCCCTACACTGACAAAAGACGATTTACAATATCTTTAGACGTAAAATATCTATATTTCCCCTAACCTCTGTGTAATAAAACACCCAATCAAGCGTCAACGACGGCCACATGAAAAACCCGCAATGAAATCGACGAATTGAAAATTATTAATATATCCCCGCGCGGCCCGTTATTAAATGCTCGTTAAAATGACTTCAACTTTTTACGGGACACCTCCTCGCCGACTCTCTCTCTCACACACATACACATACAGCCGGCACAAAAAATGACACAGATAAATTCAAAAAAGCGTCTGCTCCAAAGCGCGCAAAAAAATATATCCGCCGGCTCGTACGCATGCAGTGGGCAGCTGCGGCGATGGCAGCGAAAAGGTGCTGCTACTCGGGCTTGCGCGAGCCCCGCATGCGCCGCGCGTTTATACAGAGATCGTCGACCTTGCCGCCGCTGATGCGACAGGGCGAGAGTTATCGAGAGAAGGAGCGAGAGCGAATATTATGCAGTCACCCGGTTCGAGCGCACGCGAACTCTCTCGTCTTTTCAAAATATATATCGGGAACTCGCATACACGCGAGAGAGTGAGCGTGATTATATTCGGCAATTTGCCGAGGACGAAGGAATGCCGGGATTGACAGGTCTTATCGTGGCGCTTTTGACAGGAGGTATGCGCCCGGATTGTAACAGCAAAGGGGATTAGAAATTTGCGGCGAACGTGTATGGATTGATGACTATTAAATAGATAGAATTGTCGCGAGCGTGGGAAATCCGAAATGGATGATTGCTAGTTGCTAAGTGGAAAGTTAAATTTGGTGAATTCTTGAAGGGATTTAGATATATGTAAAAGTTTGAGAATAATAGTAGTGGAATGCAGTGAGGTAAAGATTTTCCGGTAAAAACGGAAAGCACGCGAGTGCGTAGAGTGTATCAGAGAGAGAATGTAACCAGAAACGCGGATGAAATGTACAACGTCATCGTAACAACGGAATCGCTTAAGTTTTTGCGATGAAGACAGTGTAAGCCAAGCCATAATACAATTTTGCACCTTTGAGACGCATGCTTCGGTAGATGAATTCACTGAGGAATGTGCGTGCCGGTTATTAGAGTAGAAAAGCCTTAGAATCATTATCAGTCTAACAATCTTCTAAGAATATAGCCTAAGACAACCATAAGTACATGTAGCTCTCATACAAAACACCAAATACACTGTTCAGTATTTCAATATATTGGACGATGCATGTATGCATGGCACATATGAGTCAAGATCCCAGAAAGAGCGCGGAAAAAGTATTCGAGTTTGGAATTGAGACGCGCCGGAGGGCCGAGCGTGTTATTTCGCCTGTCCCTCTCCTGCATTTGCCGATTATTATTTTCGTCGTTGTTATTGCCTCTCTCTCACACTAGCTTGCTTGGGTCAGCGTAATTAAGTGCTCGCGTGTGCGAGAGAAAGAGAGTTTCTCTCCCTGTCTCTCGCGGGCACGCGCGGAGCATTTTTTTCGCGAGTCGCTATAACGGTACATATACTATACACGCACACACACGGATGCTCTGACTTATTGAACGAGAGGAGAGTTTTTGAGGCGAAAATAAAACGCTGCGACTCGTGAGGATGTGAATTCTGATTTTATCGGGTACGTGGAGGTTTGACAGGCGCGCGCGAGGTTTTAATAAATTGTTCGTCGTTTAATTGCTTGATTTTATGTCTGTTGGTCTTTTCTCTCGACACTCTCTTAATTTTCAAAATTAATATATCCACTCGAAACGATCTTGACCTCTCGGAAATCATTCGGAGCGCTTGATAAATAAGCGTATTATATGTATACGTGTCGTGTACATTTTCATTTTTTTTCTTGTTTGTATACTTATAAAATTAGCCTCGTCTTATATATATAACGTTATCGCTGCTCGATTCTTATTATTTATTCTCGGCAATACTTCAACAACACACGCGGCACGATATATATATAAAAATTTTTCTCACTCGCGGAACACGAGCGACGACAAAAATTGTCATCGCGATTTCAAAGTATCACAACAGCGTTGTTCGCGAGCGCCAGTCGAGCGTGGAAAATGAAAGCCGTCGGCGTGTATCGACAGCCTTGGCGATTTCATGAAGCGAAAAGCCAACATTCGTACATTTTTTATGGCGTTCCACGCACTCGTAATGCATACTGCATGTGTCAACAATCACTGAAGAAAGAAAAGAAAAAAGAAGAATATATAGAAAGAAAGAAGGGAAATACGCGCGTGTAACAGACAAGCCGGCGAGGGCAAAACACAGACAGAAGAGAATTGGCTATAGGCCTTATCATCGATCACGATAAACGGACTTTATTCAAATTCCCTTTTATCGTCGAGTATAACCGCCGCCGACGCTCTCACACGTTCCCGCTCGCTTATCCGAATCGAAACGTCATCCATGAATAAGAAGGACGGACACTACACTTACTACGTATAACCCGCGTTTTATTATTTTAATTTTCGTCTCTGAATTTTTTAGAGATTCTCTTCCACGCGCCCTAAAATATAAACTGTTCGTATACACACTGCACCTTGCGCGTACAGCGTCGGGACGTCATATTTCACGAGTCGCGGATTTATAACTCAAACACCCACACGGCGCTTATAGAGCCTGTGTATGTATGTGTGTATATCGATTTATTAATTTGCGAGAGATTCACATCGAGCGCGAGCTAGGGAGCGAGAGAGTGAACGCGCGCGCGCGCTTGAATTATTGAGCGTTCGTGTTTATAATTTATTGGGCAATGAAGAATGTCTCGGCAGAGTATAGGCGAAGGAACTTTTTGAAATTATGCTTGTTAATCGTTTACACGTAACAGTATATAAATCTAATGCGGCGAATTTATATTCACACTTCGCTTTTATTGATTTCGCGCGGATGAAGAATGGGCTAATCTTATTAGAAGCTTTTTTTCCCTATACGCTCGTTAAATTACGACTGTTTTTTTTTTCTTCAAAATATATATATACAAAATCAATTATATATTTCACTAATTCAGTTGCAAGTGTATACAGATCGTCGCGTGTTTTTGTGGCAAAGCACACACAGTTATCCATCATTTTCTCGGCACCGTGTGTGTATACGTGCGAATTTTTTCCTACAGCAGAAAATCACCAATCGAACCGCTGTTAATTTCCTACTGCGGTCACCGGGCAGTCATTATTTCTCTCGTTTGGTATAGCAGAAAGATAAATAGAGAGATAGATTTAGTAGAAAAATGGAAACAACATCGCAGGTACTAATCAAGCATATACGGAAGAAGTAGAGAGAGAAAATGGAGAAAATCGGCGCGCTGGCTGTGACAGGTAAAAGAGGCGGTGAGCGGCCACGTCTCCTCGTCGTTAACAATTTCTAACGAAAGCCCCGGGAGCAGTGGCGCACGCGACATAGAGCTAGCGCGCGTTCGCTCGAAGGACTCAATTTAACGAAACTCTGAAAAGCTGAATTCCCGTCAATTACGTTCCCGACGACGACCGAGGAGGGAGGCTGTGCCTTGCGTCGCATCAAAAATAGAATCGTCAGCTTCTCGGTAAAACGACTTGTAAGGAACGCAGCCTCGCGAGCGAGCGCACATGTATTTTTCTCTCTTTTCCCGAGCGCGTCTTTCTCTCTCGAAAAAGATTTCAAATCGTTAATTCCGCTCGTTCGCGGAACGAGGCATTCCGCGCTCTCGCGGAACAAATCACGGAATCGCCACTTCTCGCGCGCGCGCGTCCGCAGAGCCGTTTATCCCGACGACGACGTCTCCCAGGACGAGAGAGAAAGAGGGAAACGACTAGTTTCACGAGGGTTAAATGATTCTTGAAATTCCTGTCACTTGGATCGCGTGCGCGTGAGACACACTGCCGGAGAATCGGTTCCGCGAACGTATCGCCTCTCTCTCTCATGCTACGTGTATAGAGTGCATTTCCGAAACCGCGGGGTTCAGCTGAAAAAAAGCAAAAGGAGGTGGGGGCGCCTGCACACACTGGCCCATTAAAAAATCTGTGCGAGGCCCTGCAATTTCACGCTGTGATTTCGCCGTCGTTTGCTCCACTCGTCGTGTTGCTGCACACCCGCGAGAGATATAGCGAGCGCACGCACTTCGATGTTTACTTTTGTTTCGCCCGCGCACTTCTTAACGAGGAAATTATTATTTTTGTCGCCGGCGACCGAGCAGCCAGATGGCCAACGCAGGTCGACGACACTTTGACGAAAACAAAGCGTCGGCTCGCGCGCCTATCGATGAGCTAACGTGCGATGAGAATTCGCACAACAAGAATTCATTCATGATCTGCCAGTTAGCGCGTGGATTTCGGTGTAAGAATGAAGAATCACTGTACCGCGTACTCGGAGCAGAAAGTTTACGTTTTTTTTTGTCTCCCGGCTTTTCGCAATAGGCACTCGTCGGGCTAGTCAATCGGCTCGACGTAAACATACATACACACAGACCCGGAGCGAAGCCAGCCGCGCGTTGTACGATAGCGTTTATCTCCTCGCACACTCGAGGGAGAGAGAGCGTCGTTGCTCGAGTTCAATGAAACTTGGAAATTCGCGCATAAAGAACGACTTGCACAAGCTGACAATGCTCCGATGTGTTTTCACAAACGTTGTTGCTCCGGAATTTCACGTTTGTTCAGTTGCTAGAGCGCGGAGAACTCCGATAAACATTTTGGAGTTGTGTCTCGTTTAGAATCGCTTACGTTGCTCCGAAACGTTAATTCAAGTGTTGGATACGAGTAATGGATTATAAAGTAAGGTTTTTCGAGTGGTCAAACTTAGTAAATCATTGTTTATGTAATACTTTGTGATAAGATAACGTTCTCTACCGTTTGCACGAATAAAATCATTTATTTACTACTTTTGGACGCAGTTTTACCAAAACTAACTTATTTTCAATTAAATTCATTTATTTTTCCATATAATTAATCTAACATTTATCCACAAAACCCTTTCACAACGTTACAACAACGCTCACAAAGATATTTCCTCTAACCTACAAGCGAATCCTAACCTCAAAATGCTCACTTTTCCAACATCAAATCGCAATAAACGCGACACACACTCAAAACCGCTACACCCAGCATTTATTCCATCGCGTTTCTAATCGTAAACCCGCATAAAACGCCGTGTGCACCACTGCAGCGATACCAAAAATCCGAGGCGCGGCCCGAGCACAGCCGACAACTCATCGATCCGTCGGACGGCGAGCTCGCTCGCTGCTGCTGGCACCGTGCGCGCATACCTATACCTCTTTCTCGTACCCGTCCGATTTTCTCATCGGCTTTTACAGCCTTATAATCCGTATATTTATAGGAGTGTCAAGTCAGTACAAATCACGTGGGGGCGTATTCTAGCAATAAATAAACATTGTGAGAGTGAAGACACCTACCCCCCTGGGCTGCGCCATGAACGCCCTGGCCGCCGCGCCGGGGAAGTCTGCGTGCTGAGCCACCGTAGCGGCTATATTTTCCCCGGTTGAAGGACGAGCGGCCCTCTCCTCCTCCTCTTCCTTCACTCAAACTTCACTGTGGAGTCGCACACTTCTTTTTTATTTTCGTGGTTCAACGTGTGCCCGATGTAGATCCGGCGGAATTCTGTCTCACTGTCAACCAACAAAAAACACACTCGCGGTGGAGGAACGACCGTCGCACGCGGTCGCGAAAAACAGCTGACGCGGATGCGTGGCGAGGAGACGACGGTTCGGGCCGTCGGCAGAAAATAACGAACGTGTCCGGTATGACCGACGACGACGTGGGAGAGAAGACGAGGATATCCTGTCTTCTTCAGCTGCTGGATTGCGATGGAAGCTGAATGCTGATGTTGTTGTGCTGCCGTGTTCGTCAGCAAAGAGAGGCGGTAACTCGCCAGGACGACAACGCTGATAAAGTGGACGTGGACTCGTGCCTCCTCATCCTTCTAACTCTGGCTCCTGCTGGCCCTTCGCTCGAGGATTCACCTCGACGACGAACGAATAACACTCCTAGCGTATACTGCTGTCGAACATATCACACACGGCCCACGCGTGTGTGTGATTCTATTTCGCTGGAACACTGCTGACCTGGACTATCATGCCCTTGGTGCTGATGCCTCGGACGTTGACGATGACGAAGTCGAGGGCGCACGCGTCACTTGCGCCTCGGGGAACCGACGTCGACGAAGGACAATAAGTAGTAGACAAGAGAGAGAGAGGACAGCCGGCTGGATGCGTACACACTGTGCTCTCGTGTACACACAGATTCCTCTCTCTCCCAACTGCAGCTGCTGCCGGATATATAGATATCGGCAACACACGCACCGGAGTGAGAGTCAACAACACACTGCAGCTCCACGAAGACGATGGGAACGCGTGAGCGCGCGAAACAGTATACAAACAGTATACTGCAAAACAAACGATGATATACCAAAGCAGGTGTGCTGGTATATCGCGAGAATGCGATGGGATAAAACACGAGTAAAATACGATAAAATTTGGCGCGTATATGCGACGAAGCGAACGAGTAACGACGACGCGACGACGACGGAACGACGACACAGTCTCTCTTAATAGAGGCGAAACGGCGCGCGGTGATGCGCGCGTTTTCTCACAACTTCCCACAGAGCCGGGGCGAGCGAGCGGAGTTTAAGGATCCTGCGCCGTCCGCAGTCGTTCGCTAACTGTCAATCAGCGCGGCGCGCGCCGCGCGGGAGTGGGAGGGAGCGCGCGACACGCCCGTCCGCGGGGGCCGACGAATGGCCCGTGGGAACCGCCCACCGACCCTGGCGCCGCTGCGGCGGAGCGACGAATCGCCAGGCTCCGCCATCGCGAGCCCGGCTCGACTCTACCCCTCTCGCTCGCACTCGTGTGGCTCTCATAAGGCGAGAGAGAGACGGAAGAGCAGCTCGAACGAGGCGAGGAAGGCAACCGTGGCGCCGTCTCTTGACCGTTTTGGTTACTAACCATTTGGCGTCCTCGTCGCACGCGTGGCGTTGTGGCGATCTTGCGTCCTCGTCTAGCGGGAGTCATCCCCGCTCCACGGGCGGCCGAGGTGGTGCTGCTGGTGCGGCGACGTATCCCCGCGCCGCCGCCGCTAGCCGCCGACGCCGCAGCCGACGGCACACACGTGTTTTCCTCTCCTGCCTGCCGCCGCGCGTGAGCGCACGGCCACCGCTGCTGTTTCTGCTGCTTCTGCTGCCGTCGCGTCGTCTCGCTCTCTCTCTGTACAAGAGGATAGAGGCACGATTTGGTGAGAGCGACGGTGATGATGCTGCTGCGAGGAGGCGAAGGATATTGTGGAGTTGTTTTTGAGGTGGTTTTGTGGATTCTTTTTTGGAGGTTAGATGCTTGCGAAGGGGTATGTTGCTCAAGAAAATGATGATTTTATGTTTTTTCTGAAATAGTGCATTGTGTTTTGAGCAATATGACGAATGATATCGTACAACAAGTGACGTTTTAATATGTGTTTAGTCGATAAAGTATATCGTTTGATTATTTATGCAAATGTCAAAAGTGAAGGAGAATGTTGTTACACATTTCAATATATCACATCAACAATATTGTCCCTGTCTCGATAAGAAAATTAACATGAAGCTGAAACTATGTAATTATTGATTGAAAAAAAAACGCCATTAACCGCAGAACTGCGCTAAAAAAGAAATTGTTTAGATAACAAACGTAATTGCCTTTCACTCAACGTGCTACATGTCATTAACTTCATATAAATCTACAACTTGTGTAATATTATTTTTCAGACTACAGCTATCCGACAACACACTTCCTCCACATGCAAACGCACTAAATCTAAAAAAGCCACCCCATAAAGGACCAACGACAAGAGCACACACACACACCCCCTCGAAATGTCAACCCAAATACTCCACCCATCGTCTCTAAAAAAACGAAGGGGTGCATTGCTTCATCTCTCTCTTTCTCCCTCCTTCAAATATTCCATAAACAATCAGGCGACGAAAGCAGCAGGAGCATCGTCCAACAGCTGATCGCGCTGGGGCTACCCCCGCGTGCGCGTGCCGCCGAGAGGAATTAGGTCGCGGCTCTTCGAACTTTGAATGGTATTCAGCCATATACGCGCGGGAGGGGTTGGCGGCGGCGGCGCTCCGGGTGAGTAATAGCGCTCTCGCGCCGACGGGCGCGGCGCGGCTGTCACCGACATCACTCCGGTCGACCCGGCAGCAGCAGCAGCGGCGGCTCGATTTTATGACTCGCGCCCGTCCGAAGTGCTGCTACTGCAGCGGTGGTGGTGTGTAGAGATGGGAAGGGAAAGGGAAAACGCACGAGTGTGTATAGAGACTGGAGTAGTGGAGAATTTTGGCAAGGGACTAAGAGAGAGAGACTTGGCCTTGAAGGTCGTTGCGATGAATTCGATACGTCCGGCGATGCAGCTGATGGCTGTGTGTTGCGTTACAGTGCGGGCTGTTGGTCTGTGGTAATTTCATGTTTTTTAAATTAGGTAATTGGGTGACTTGTATACGCTATGTTGGATGCAGTACCAGATATACACTTACAAACTAATTGTAGGCATGCACGATATAGCAAGATTAATCTTGATCTTGTATTGTCTTGCCTCAATATTCAAGACAATAATCGATACAATATATACAGTTTTCTGTAGGATTATTTATTAGTTTTATAATCTCCTCCTATATCCCCTCGAGCCGGCATAATTAGGTACGCGAGGCCACAGGGAGAGAGTGCGCCGCCCATCGACGGTATGCGAACTAGACTGGTCCTCGTCACATATATGGCAGGAAAATCAAATATCTAATTTGGCATTTATTTATACCCGTGCCGAAATTTTATTGTTTTTGTGTTAAACCTAGTGTATTAGTATATTCAATCTCGTTCAGTTACATTATTCTTAAAATTCCGTAAATTTGTAACTTAAAAGTTTCTTAAATTTAAGAACATTCTTATGTATGAAACTTAATGTACTTTTACATTAAATTGATTTTAGTTACATTGTTATTAAATTTCAGTTACATACCTAACTTTCAGTAGGTTACATTTAAATTTCAATACATCTGCCATATATTTGTACATTAATTTGTTTTCTGTTATTGTAGTGAATTTTAATATACTATCATACGTAGACGTGCGATCATAAGCGAGTCGATTATTTAAAAAATTCTTAGACCAACCAGCCGGGAGTGATGAGGAATGATATGAGCAAGAATTTTAAGACAAGACAATAATACTTTTCATATTGACTGACAAGGCCAAGACAAGCGAGAAATTTTCAAAACTTTACAAGAGCGAGACAATAATTACAGAAATATTTATTGTCTTGCTCTCGTGCAGCCTTAATTTATTGAACCATTTGTCCATACCAGTAGCACTTTCTAAAAATAATGGGAATGATGATCTTCGAGTTGCTTGACAGTTTAAACATTTTGAAATTTCAAATAATTCCTCCTAATTATAGTTTTATATTGTACTAGAAGAATTGTAAAACAATCAAAAAGTCAAGTAGGTATAGAAGTTAAAAACCCATTTAGTTGTCACAAGTTTCTTTACAACATTCGTGACAACCATACCTTACTGTGTCAATAATGGCTCTAGATGGAAAAGATGCCTGTATACATGCAGTGTACTGCAGCTATACCCCCCGTGCTACTACAATTAGGAGGCTGACTTTAAAATTGGTTTGGATTTCCGGGAAATCGGATAGTGTGAAGCAAGAGATTGAAATTAACCGCAATGTCCCCGTGTGTCACAGCACGGGTCTTTTCCGATGGACGGCGATTATGGGACTCTCGAGCTGCCTGCCTGCCTGCCGTCATAAATATCACTGCCATATAGCTGTCGGGGGTGAGGAAATTTCGGAAATCCGTCCGGCGGAAAATCCTTGGTCACAGGTAAAGAGAGTATGTACTGCGTGTCGGACTGCACACGAGAGCCGTGCTCGACTGACGCGCGGCGCGCGCTCTCTTGGCTAATTCCATTAAGTTTAACAGCAGCTCTCTCTCTCTCTTTCTCTCTCTCTCTGTCTCTCTTGCTCTCGCTTGGCCCCGGGGCCTCGGAGTTAATTCGTGAGTGTCCGCGCGGCATTGTCGTCCACTTAGCGAGGGCCTTGCCCAAAGCCCCCGGTTACTTCTAACCCAGTTGTTTCGCGCAATAAATCACCGCCTCCGCTGCCTCACAGCCCGGGAATTACGGTGCGCCATCAGCTTTTCTCTCTCTCTCTCTCCCCTCTCTCTGCCCCTGTCGATAGCCATCTCTCCCTCCCCTACGTGTGTGTATACCTCAAGTGCACGCAGCAGCCATTTCCATCTCTTGCATTTTGCGGAGGGCGAAAAACTTACGGCATGGGTTTCTCGTTCTGTCACAACATTGCGCTTAGGTAGGAGACGAGAGCTGACTTTTGGGGAGCGCGCGCCGCCGACGGACAGCAGCGTAGCAGAGATGCTGTTGCCTCGGCTTTCGCCCGGTGTGCGAGGCGTATAGAAGGATCTGTTTTCACTTTGTGTATGCATATGCTGGTATGTATAGGTATATATTGGGACACAGGCCGGAAACAGGCCGCGTTCCAAGCCAGCTGATTTTTCGAATATTACGAAAGTGGTTTACTCCCGTGTGTTGTGATTCATAATAAATTCGCATGAGACGATTATTAATGAATCATCCGAGTTCTGGAAACTTGATGGACGAGTGTCAAACATGTGGAGTTGATGTTCTTGTGAATTTATAATTTTGATTTGGAATCCGATATTTTGTTATATATTATAATATATATACATTTTTAATTTAATTATTTAAATGTGACATCGTTAGAACGTATTGTTTTATGTATTTAGATGAAAAAATGGCAGCTGCCCTGAGATATCATTCAAATGAATTTTAAACCTAATACAAGAAAAAAATATTGTTACAAAAATTGCAAATATTTTTTATGTTATTTATCCGCGCAACTTATGTTAATAAAAGGCGAACATTCAAATTTATGCAAATCCAATAAAAAATGATATATTTAAATATTCATATGAGCGAAGACGGATAACTTTTTTCTGGGCCGATGCAAATCGAGCTGCGGCGCCGGCGGGGATAGGGTCAAAGAGTAAAAATGACACGCGGACCGCAGAGGCACCGCTATAACACACAATTGTATGCGCGCGCATTTGCACGAGTCCTAACCCGTTCTCTCGGCGTGCACAATTCTATGAAACGCCCCTGTGACTGACTTATCCGTTATTAGAGAGAAGGCACGAGGTATACGACGACACAATGTCGGCCTCTCTGACGTACGCCGTTAAGCCAAAGTAGAGTTAGAGAGAGAAGGAGAGAGCGCACGGCGGGAGGTGAACTTTGCTTTTCCCGAAAGTATATCTGTCGCTACGAATCCCCTTGATGCTCGTTATACAGGCATAATGATGCTTGGGGACACGGTGTCCCAGTGATTTTTCGCCGCGGAGTTAATTGTGGTGTTAACTTTGGAATCGGTTTAGGCCAGTTTGCAAACAGATGCTTGTGGTTGCCTGTCGCTCAAAGTTAAAACATTTATACTATTGCTAATATAAAAATAAATACATTTGGCTGATGAAAGATTTATTTTTACCAAGAATACATTGACTGCAAGTTTTATTCGTAATGTGTATATGAATAATGAGCAAAGATAATGCGATAAAAATAACAAAATTATTTATTGTTAAAAGTTATCTTCTTACCAGACGAACAAAATTATTCAAAAAAACAATATCAGGTGTACTAATACGAGCGAATTAAAATATCAGGTGTTCACAATCGCCAGTGAGCAACGTTCGCCAGATAGGAAAATTTTCGATCTAGAATTTCCCCGGATTCTGAAAATAAAGTGACGGCTAATTAACGAGAACAGGGAAAAATTATCAAAAATTTCGCATAAATATCCGATAAAAAGGCACGTCTACATGTACCCGCGTCGCTTCGAATAAAACACGCAATATTTTATATTGCATTACATTCTTGACAGTATCTTAATTATCGCTGAATTTTTAACGATAACGTTCCTCACAAACACACACACACAACCCACATACACACACATACATACTCACACACAAACACACACACACACACACACTTGCTCACATACATATACATTAACAAAGACGAGCTTAAAACAGGCGCAAAGCATCAGGCAGCAGCAGCGACAGCGTTGGGCACACACGACGAGTTTTATCGCGTATTCAGATTTTGATAATCGAACGGAATCTAATGCATATTTATGACGTCCCAGTGAGCGCGCGCGACACCGAAAATAAAAGAGGAACGAAAATATCGTTTTTATTCGCCTGAGACACGAGCGATTTCGATTCCGATCTTCCCTCTCACTCTCTTCTTTCCCTCCCTGCGATTTCGCGAATAACACACACGCGAACGGCGCGCGCGCACGCGGCCTCCGCCGTGGCGAAACGCAACACCGATCCGATTAGGCGAGTCGAATTACCCCGCGGGGGAAGTTGGTTTCTCTCTTCGTTGAAACACACGCACACATGCATGCAGTGGGCCTTTGCTCCGGCTTTTTTCCGTGCCAGAGTGCGAGCTTCGTGTACTCACGTCCGCGTGCGCTCTATACCAGATAGTTTATATAGAACAAGCAGGGTGGATTTTTTCATCCTAGATTGGACAGTGATTGCAGAAAATATATAAGGAAGGTAGTTTCGAGGTGGAAGATATAAAGAGCGTTTTTGTTATTCTTTTGATGACTAAACATTGGTGTTTGATAATTGTTTAATGAAGCATCCAGTTATTTTAACAACTTTGAGCATTACTTCTTTTTTTGTAGTCAGTATACATAATTATAAAAATTAAATCTATCAGCCAATATCTGTGAAACGTTATATTTATAGAATATATTAGGTTACAGGGTTCTATATGCAAAGTATAAAAATACGTTCAAACATTTATAGCTGCTCTTTTTCTTATCGATGCCCGTTTAATCAGTCGAAACATCAAATATTATGACGATAGCTCTCCAAACAAATTTTCGCAATGTAGATATACTCCTCTCGCTCGCATCGCACCGTCTTCGATATACACCGTCCACGTCTGGTGGGCCGCGGCTCACGTCTCATCGTCGGCTTCCTCCTCCTCCTCGACGGCTTGTTTATAAATTCAGTCTGCGAGGGCTCTTTCTCACTTCTCACTGCCATACGACCACAGAGATACACACGCACACACACTAGAGAGAAAGAGTAATACAGCCGAGTGTCGGGGAACCGATAAGACGCGCGCGGCTGAGACTCTCTCATCGCGCTTGATTAATAATCAAAACATTGGCCGATTAGAGAGGTGCGGGAACACACGAGAGAGCCCGTTAGAACGCGCGCGCGCGTCGATACTCATAATAGATGTTACGAAAATATTTTCAAGCCCATCAGAGAGGGAGAGAGATGATGAATCGTCCTTCCCAGCGTTTCGTACACAATGAAGAACTCTGTTTGATTTGCTAATCCGCGTATGCGTAATAGATGGGGAAACGTTTTGTCATTGATAGCGGTGGAGAGGCTCAACATGCCGCGTTTATGCTAATCGCCCAACGTTGCTCAAGTTAAAGATGCATCGAGTGCGCACGCAGCGGTCAGCCACGTACGCGCGCACGTATGCATATTATATATAGGCAAAGTGCACACGCGGAGGGAGTATTTTTTCAATGCACTTTACTGTTTTCCTCGTACATTTGATACGGTGTGCGCTCGCCGTGTGTGTGTGCATGCTTGTATATCTGCGCTTAATGAATAACCATATTTAAATTAGAATAATTATTATATCGTGCGCGATAACGCGCTGCTTTCATTTAAATATTCCATTAGGAGGAGCGCGTGTTTACGTGTGCGCTTGCGCGTGAGTGTGGTTAAAGTATAAACCAACGAGGAGCATAACGAAAATATATATTAGCCAACGTTTTTACAACAATATAATAATAATGTGGAATGCATACGGGTTGCTTCATTATCAACTCTTTTTTTTCTTTTGATATCAGTTTTAGCTGCGGAGAGAATTTTTAGACACATGATTGACGTCATTAGACGCCCCGTATACGTGTTTTACAGAAATAAAAGCTCATTTACATCGCGGCATCGTGTGAGCGGGCGTTCTTCTACCGCTACACCTATACTAATCGATACAACAACGTATCGTACAAATCCGTAAGAGCCGGGTAAGAAAGTTACACACACACACGCTCGTGCATTAACATAAAACTAGGAGTTATAAGCTGTGAAAGGCGCGCGCACACGCGGAGGATAGGATATAACCCGGAGCGCGCGCGTGATCGATCATCGCTAGCCGGTGATGACGAATATATGTATATATACGTGTATATACGTTAGCTTCGTCTCTCCCTCGAATCAAACGATCGTCGTCCTTGAACCGGTGGCGTATAAGCGCGTGGCTGCATCGTTAAGCCCGAGTGCGCGCCCTTCGGAATCAGCTGATACGCGGGCCAAATCCGGGCCATGCCCATCTGCCACGCGGTGCTGCCCCGGCAGCGAGAGAGAGAGAGAGGTACATCTCTGAGCCTTTAATGTGATTAATCGAGAATGGCTGCCAACTGCAGCGCTGCTGCTGGCTTACTTTTTTTTCTACTTTCGGAGTCGATGGTTGTATTATAGGTCGATTGGTATATACTTTTTCGGTACAAATTGTATTATTATACATGAATTTTCATGAAACTCTGGTTTTCGTGATTATTTTAGTCGAAAATGCGGTAAATAGAAAGCGCAAGAGGTGAAGTGAAGTGAATCATGAATAATAAAAAAGCGATTCTTGTACAGTTGCTGCTTTTTGACTAAGTGAATGCAGGCGATATTAACGTAATTTTTCAAAATTTCGAAAATTTCAAACCTCTCGGCTCTTCAAAAGGATTCTTGACGCAACGCCTTTTTCCGAGCGTGAAATTTTAATATTTGATCATACAGGCATTATTTTTATCTACAAACCCGTTATATATGCGAGGACAGGTTTTGAAGTTCACAGTCTACCCGCAGTAGTTTCATGCGCTTCAAAAACTACATGATACAAGTTAATGCGAACAAGCAGGAAAATCAAGAATGCTTATTGATAATTCTTCGCTGTCTCGAAATTACTGTACGCGCCTTTGACGTAACAAACAATTTTGTTCTAATGCCTTT
Source organism: Torymus auratus (assembly GCA_900474315.1). Taxonomy (NCBI): domain Eukaryota; kingdom Metazoa; phylum Arthropoda; class Insecta; order Hymenoptera; family Torymidae; genus Torymus; species Torymus auratus. The sequence continues at coordinate 78,142 of UXGD01000053.1, forward strand.
TTAATGTAGCCAGTTAAGTGCTATAATTGTGTACTACAATTTATTGATAAAATGGAGAAATTATCGCCGTGTGCTCAATGTTTATCATTACTATTTGTGCACTATACGACTTTTTTCAAGCACGAACTTTTCGTTGAAAACAATTTTTAATATTCCTTGATATACCGAGCTAAAATAACATTTTTTTTTCTACCTCGGACATATCTCATAATACAAAAGGGTTAGGAGATATTTTTGCGTCAGACTCTGCTTAATTTTCGCCGGGCAGCACACATGACATACACACGTGAGATCCAACAAAAAGGCGTCCGAAAAAAATTCCCGGCCACGCTTGCCGTAAGGGAATATTTGTGCGAAACTTTTTTCACTTGCTTAAAATTCATCTCGGCCGGTAATCGCACGAGGATATAGACGCGGCGGCGATGCCAGTCGTGGAGTCCCCGAAGAAATTCCAGTGTGACTAAACTTTTTAGTGACTGACAGGCGACCGCGGCGCGGCTATACATGTGGGATGAAAACGATGGCTCGGGTCGCGAGGGTATCGCCGCGAGATCTCGCCTCTTGATGCTGGCTTTCTCTCTCTCTCTCTCTCTCTCTCGCTCTCATCCTTGATCGCGATGAGACTCAGAGAGCCTGGGAGATGATGCATTGAGAAGCGGTGCCCTCTTAAAAGTATTAACAGCCACTGGCCGTGTTGAACACAGTTCGCCTCGGATTTATCTTGAGAAACTTTCGGAATGGTCCTAATTTTATATTCTATCTCGATGTTCCTTCTTTTCTTTTTTTTGCTCGCTCGCTCGGTGATTCCTTTTATTCAGGGAAGTTATCGGACTTTTTAAAATGTTGCTATATTATATATGATAACGGTATAAATACAATTTACAAATAAAATACGAGGCACTGAGAAACTTTTTAATTGCACTAAATTGGCAAAACCTTTTTACATTCAGCCTCGTATCTGGATATGAATTTCTTAATTATAAAATTTACACCTTTGCGTTTTACCTGCGTGTTGTAAACTCAAACCTTTCTGACTTTTATCAAGTATTACTATACATTTATACAGAGTAAGTAAAATTGAATTTCCAGAAAACAAATATAAAAATTATCTTATACGCAGATTAAATTTTGGTTCGATCGACTGTCAAGCATAACTTTATTAAAGCGTTTTATTCGCTCCATCAAGTACCATAAAAAACCTTCGATCGACAAAGGCATATGAATGATAGAAAAGAAGGCGCGAACCTGCAGCGGTAGAAACCTGCCACAGTAGAAAGGGCGCAAGAGCAAGGGAGTGAAAGAGAGAGAGAGAAAAGCCTTGGGAGTTTCTGGTGACGGTAAGGCTGCCTCTAGCCCGGAGCTACTTTATCTCCTCCGCCGGGCTGCCGAGCCTCGAGGCCCAGTTAGATGCATTTCGTGTAAGGTCGGGAGGGCCATACATTCTCCAAAAAGACCGAATTACCTGCCCACTTGTCTGCTCCGCCGCTCGTTTTCCTCATTCTTTCTCGCACTCTCTCCCCTTCCCTTTCTTTCTTACCGCTGCCGCCGCCGACGCCGCTCGCGGAGAATTACGTCTGGGAAAGAAAACACGAGGAGACGACGCTCGATATCACGTATTCTTTGCCTCGCCTTCCTCTGTGTATATATACTTATACATGCGGAATTTTTGGAGCCGACCGGTCGCTGAAAAAAATTATGAATTTGCAGAGATGCATGCAAGGTCTCACGATATTTTACATCCAGTTTACGAGTGAACATTCATAATTACTTTTTCTACGTTGTGATACGTGAAAGTATATACTTTTTAATAGACTGTTACAGTACGTTAACCACGTTGACATATTCGATAATAATGCTATTACTTTTATAATTACACGCGGCTATAGCATTGGGATTTAGATAATGTATTTATCAATAATTACTTTATTTAAGTAACCCATATGTATATATTTATTTGACATGCGTATTTAGAACGACAGGTGAAATGCCTATTCACAAACAATTTCTCCTACCGACAATTACAGAGGAAAAGCGCGCGCGTACTTCGAAAAATTATGGAATTAATTAGAAAAGCCAACAGACAGTCGGAATGTTGATTAAATCACATCTGTCAAGCTAGGAGCGAAATAGCACGAGTTCGTAAATATTTTGCGCGTCAACGAAGACACTACGCAATTTTTCGCGCGCGTTTACTATGGAAAATTTTTTCGATCCACGCGCGAGCGCGGAAGCGCACCGATAGCTATCTCACCTCGGGTTTTCCTAGCAATTACCTCGCTGAATATGTGGTTAGTCTAGTTGTTAAGTACTACGTAGCTTCGCTCTTCTACCCACATGCTTATAATCGTACGCGTATTTGTGCTCTCTCTCTGCCTCTCTCTTATTCTTGCATTGTCGAGGGCTGGTTAAACGAGAGCTCGATAAATATATTCATATAATTAGTACTTGAATAAAGCAGGTGAAGCGTTTTAAGACCACCTATAAAACCTTAATGTTCGCAACAATATGGGTACAAATGCTCCGGATGAGGGTAAGCTACCGATGATTTCTTTGTTTATGCAGCGATGAAAAATTCATTATAGCCTAATTGTCATACGAATGGGAGCTATATACGATATTATTACAAAAATAATACAAGTTTTAAGTAAGTTATGCTCATATACATAATACATACACGCATTTATACATTTGTAAAAAGATGAAACAAACAGTATGGAGCATAATGGACTATATAAGAGTGTCTCTCAGCACGTTTCTCTAGAATTTCACGTTTCACAAAGAATTTTGGATTTTAGATTTTAATAATAATTAATCACTTACGAGATAAATTATTCGCGATAAAAATATCTCGCTAGTTATAAACTGTAAAACTGGCAAGAATTAATGAAAGTAAGAAAAAATGTTATTCCTTTAATTTATTAACGTCAGTTTTACATACTTTTTAACACTGTCTTCAAGCCACACCTGCTATTATATCCCTAGTAGAAACGTACGTTAAATCAATTATAAACCCACAGTTTTGACAAACTCATCGACACATAATTCACACCTTAATTTGACTTAAAATTGATTAAGAAAGATAAAGATGTAATCGCCAGCTTTGCGACACACTCCGATGTAAAAAACACCTAACATCTAAGAAACATAAATTCTATCTTAAATATACGCTGTATACTTTATCCGTAGCCAAGAACACTGTCACTTATCATGCACCATTAACTTTACACCGCGTAAAAAAAGATGAATCCCTTGTTCGACCATATCCACACACAAAGCGCCTCGGTGCGCTTGAGAATCCAGCGGAGATCAGTGTCACCGCAACAGACACACACGTGATCCCCCTATCCACGGTATACGTACACCGTCGCTCCCGTGTCCTCTATAATTAAAGGATCGCCCGAAGATCATACGGGTATATCATTATCGTGGAATTCGAGACGTGCGCGCGCGCCCCTCTCGTTACTTACTCTCGCTCAGGAAATTCAACTCGCTCACCAAGAGACATCCCTGGCTTTTCGCTATATAACCTAACGGACACACACACGCGGGCTCTCAAAGCGCAGAATAGAGCTTTCGATCGGTCGATCCGATCTCTCCAGGCGAGAGATCTACAACAGGCCTCAGCTCTCAGCTCTCGATTCTATACTCGAGCTCTTAGCCGCCACTTAGCGCTCGCGCTAACGTTTCACACCGCAGCAGCGGAAGATGCAGAGTCACCCGCTCAGGTGAAAAAGCCTCTATCCGCTCTTTTTGTCTCGCCCTGGCTTTCTTCTCCCGAGACGCTTCGACGCCTCTCTCTCTCTCTTTCTGTCTCTACCGATATCTCTCGCGCGCGCCTCGTTACGCGGGGTTATTGATTATGCGCGGCATTGCGCGCGTGCCTCCTCGGACAATGGTGCTATGCTCGCGCGCTGTGGGAGCCAAGAGGTGTCTGTCTGTATATATGTATATATATGCACGTGGGCAGGTTCGATGAATGAAAAATGAACAGGCGAGCGAACGAGAGGCCGGTGAAATTCGAGAGAGAGAGGAGTTTCGTTTGTTTGTTTGGCGCTTGCTTAATCAATCGGCGCTCGTGTGAAATCTAGCGCCGAATAAGGTCATTAATAACGCCGAGAGGCGATTCGATCTTTCGGCCTGTTGCCGGACAACTTTATTTATTCGGTTCGTTCGTGGGTTTAACGAGACCCGTTGTTGCTTCTGCTGCTGCTGTAGTTTCTACAGGTAGTTTAAGGTCGGCAGGACAAAGGGTTGCATTTTTAATTTGAAGAGGAACTATTACCAAGGTATTTACCGTGGCCTTCCCAGATAAATGAAGGTAATGTAGAATACGCTTTGCATACTGAAAATAGAATATAGGAATTCTAGAAATACTTTTAATATTCCATTGATGACGTTGAGTGCCAATCAGAAAAGAATAAAAATAATCTCCTAGTATAAGAAAACCATAAATATTTCTAAAAACAAAGGGTATTAGATAAAACAATGGACATAATTGCACAACAACGCAGCAGCAACCGGCCATCCGAACTATTTTAATTCCCCCAGCAGCAATACACAGTCTCTTTTTCATAATCCCGCATTATATTATCTCCTCTATATATGTATATCCATATACAAGCTAGCCGCTAATAGATCGTTCGAGCCAAGGCATAACTCATCCAGAACGTAAAAATTACCAGGCCGCGAGCTAACGGCTTATACATAACAGCACACACGTTCTCGCTCTCTTGGCCAGCCGCGAGAGAAAGAGAGAGAGCGAGAGCGAAATATCCCGAATCCAGGGCTAGGAATCTCGCGATCAACAACAAGAGGAGGCGAGAGAGAAAAAAAGGGCTCGCTTTCAAGGTTCCCCGAGAACGCGCGCGCGGACTCTGCCCCGAGCTGGAATCCCGGACGGTGACGCTGCTCTTTTCCGTTTTGTCTTCTCTCGTGAGTCTTTAGGTGTCTTAAGTGCTGGGTATGAGTGCGTCTCTCTCTCTCGTGCTGGTATGAGAGGTTGATGCCATCGATGCGTCCAGTCATGCAGCATTGGTCATGTGTGTGTGTGATGGAAAAATGGTTGCGTGATGTGCTATATATATCGGAAAAGGAGGATAGGTGTATAATGACCTTTTCATGCTGATAAATTGGTATTTAAATGTTGCTCGCACGTTGACTTTGGAACGTGAGATTGCTTACGTGAAACTAAGTTTGTTATATACGTTCTGATGAAATTGTGTAAATAAGCGTAAAGAACGATCCGAGTATTGGTAATATTTTAATGTGATGGTCTGCAGATATATACATGTCTATACACGTTGTATAGCAAAGACAATTAAATGAAGATGTATCAATAGTCGTCCATTGATTAAGAGACCAGAAACCGCGTGAGAAAATGCCTCCTCCAGGTATATCTACAACTCTATACACAGCCACTGACTGATTTACCGGTCAATTATTACAGCGACGCAATAAACAATCGCTTCAATTACACTCTCTCGCGCGCAATCTGATCGCAGATTCCCCGATGATCGATACAACCGAGCGATAGCGATCACGAAAAATGCCGCGACGACAATAATCTCTCTCAAAACAACGGTTCAATAGACCCATAGCCCGACAATGCCAATATCCACACACCAGGCATTTATCACCTTACATCCAAGCCGCGAGGTATTTTCCTCCCCTCCGGTTCATCATCGATTACCCGCGGCCGCGAGTGCGTAACTCTCAGCTCGCTCCTTCTCTTCACTGTACCCACGCATCGTATAAAACCACGAGTGCACGCAGCCCACGCGTGACGTCTAAGCGCGTAACGCGTGGCCACGGGGACTTGAGATGTTATTTCGGTTATTTACGAGATGTCTCGGGACAGGTGACAAGCGCCTCCTAAACGACCGCAACGCTGTAAACGCCAGGGGCGGGGATCGCACGCGTGTCTGTGTGTGCGTCGATGCGATACTCATGCATGCAGCGCGCGGACCTCGCGAGACCTCTCCTCTCTCTCTCCCTCTCCATACGTACACCCCGTAATTATGCGGATGGTGAATTATGGCGTGGGCCGCAGTCGCGAGAGACGAGCTGCATGTGTGTATATGTATATATGCTATGCATGCAGCGCACTACTCGCCGGCCGGCCTCGCTATTTTTGCGGCCGCTGGTGTTGCGCGCGCGGCTGCGGCTTGTGTATATTAACTCGGTATAGGCATGCACATGTGTACGTATGTATATCGTACGGCTCCGCACGAACGTAACGAAGTTTTTTCGCGGTTTTATGGCTATTGTCTTTTACGGCGAGCGGGATAGCCGCTTCCCTCTCTCACTCACTCTTGGCCCGCCGCCGCCGCCGCAGCTTTTACGAGATGATTAATCATCGAGGTTCGATTTTCGAGCTGATGGCCGACGCGGCGACCGGCCACGCGGGTCAAGATTATTTGTATACGCTTGAACCGCACGCGTGTAATAAATTTGTGGAGCCCCCCCATTCTCATATCCTTTTTTTGTACACAATGTGTGTCTTTAAGTATACGCGCGCGACCGCGGAGACGTTTTTTGTGGACATATACGTTGGCGGCTGGAATTTTTAAATGCGGCGAGGTTGTGAGTTAATAGGAACGGTATAATGAGAATATTGAGGGGTATATGGATTAAATGTTGCGTTTGATAAAATAATGACGAGGAGTTTGTTGTGAAAGTAATTCTATACTGTCGGGTTTAGCGTGTATATATCGCGTATATATTTTGAGGACGCGGCGCGGGAATAATACACTCATTTAAGGTTTTATTACGATAATAAAATAATTATAGCACAAGAATAACATTGTCGTAAAAAGCGCGCGCGTGCATAGGCGGCTGATGCGCTTCGTCCTTATAGACGTAGTAGAAAAAAAATGTTTACGCGGGCTAACATTACATTGCACTTTGCCGTACAACAACACACAGGTCTATTCGTGCGCAAAATGTAATTATAATATTTATTACGAAAAGATTGCATAGTTTCCCGCGCGACATGATGTACTTTCACTCCAGCATATATATATATTTATAAAATCTTTTCAAAATGAGTATATAAATATTGTTATCAGATTATGATATTAAAAAGAAGTTCTCAACGAATCAATTCCTTTCGCATCACCAAACCGATACACCACTCACATATATACCAAACCTCCTCAGCGTGCAGCGACACTTCAGCCTCGGATTATCTCAGGCCAACCGACATTTCTCTCGCTCTCTCTCGACACCGCATATCCTCTCTCACTCGCCTCTCGTTCCCGGGAATCAAATGGGAAAAAAGCTGACTCTTATACACTCTCCGACGCTCGCGGGTGTAAACACGCGTCGAAGGAGACGAGTCGGCGGCGGTGCGAAAGAATGATGCGGCGCGGGAAACCATTCTTTAAGGAACCCTTCGCGTTCGTACCTCTCCAGAGACCCTCCCCCATACACACACACACGACGGCTGTGTGGCGTAAAAAGCGATTCGCGCGGGCAGTCCGCACGCCGCCGCGAGGAGGAGACCAGACGAGAGCGGGCTATGGAATTTAGGAAGGTTGAGGTGTAGGATGGTGGGAAGAATCGCTCGAGTGTGCTCGGGTAATGGGCGATGTTGTGGCTTTATTTTGAATGGAATATATATAGTTTTAAACATTATTTAGTGTTTGTGGGTTTTTAATGTTAGAATGTAGTATATGATTACAATAAATAAATTTTAATTTCAAACCTTTTGAATTTGAGAGGCCTTAGTTAGACGTTATATGCAGTTTTAGAAAGTCATTCTTACTGATTAGTCGAATGACAGGTGCGTTCCCTTAAAAGATGAATATATATCAATAATCATGATTTTTTATTAGTATATAAAACCTCTATAGGTATAAGATTAGAAGGCATATGTTCAATTATGCTCCCCTTAAAATTAAAATGCGCGGCAAACGAATTTACAAGAGTGTAATATAATAAAAGAATCCTATATACAATACGAAACTCACCGCATAGATATCTTTGCCACTTTATCGAGCGAGATTATTGATTTCTAATTTGATTACGGTAAAACCCCGCGCTGAATTTATCGCGTTCCCTATATCTCTTACGTATTCAATACGCCTGAAAAATATTTATTGCAAGGATATAGCAGTATAACCTACCACACCTTCGCCCGCGCGTGAATTCGCAGTCGCCATAAACCAAAAGCCCATTGCGCTGCGCCGCAACATTCACCTCGTCATTATTCCCGATGACTTAATCAACAATTTCCCCGGCTCTCCTTATATACACACGGCGCATTGACTTATGCCTCCAATTCTAATAAACACACAAACTCCCTCAACACGCCTCTCTCCAGATCGTTGCGCGCGATAACATCCTCTCCCGCTCGCACAAATGAGAATTCAATCAGCGTGCGGCCACACAATCCTCCTCCTTCTTCTCCTTCGAACAATAAGTCCTGATGCAAGCTGGTCAGCCGGCCCCCATGAGAAAGCAGAGCGTGCGCGGAAGCGCGCAAAAAAAGTCTCGCGGGAGGAGTTGAGTGTAGTATATATAGCCGCGCACAGGTTAAAAGACAAAAAACCCGCGACAGCTCGTCGTCAGTCAGTCAGTCAGTCAGTCAATCGGCCGACACACTCGGTCACACGCCGCCCGACATTATCGCATTAAATATCGACAGGCGGCCTTTCAACGACAACTTCTCTCTCTCTTCGTCCTCTTTCCTCCCTCGCTCGCGTACACACGTGCATGTATATATCTATATATACACACACACGGAGTCGGAGTAGAGAAAAATTCTCCCCGAATCCGTTCCTCTCATTCTCCCTCTCTCTGCGGCTGCACCCGCTGCGCCCATAATAGGCTTCGGCCGAGCTAAGCCTCTAATTCCTCTATCCTCTATTTTTCTCTCTCTCTAGTTCGCTCTCCCCCTATACGCTTCTTCGTCTTCTTTTCGAATATCTCCGGGAGAGAAAGAGGCAGAGCTCACTCTCTCGGACATCGCTCGCGCGCGCGGGCGCAGTTCCCATAGATTATTATTAGAATGCGCGCGAGCGAACGCGTGTGGATCTCAGGTAGAGCGATGGACACTGCGATGTGCTGCGCGCGCGTACTGCTGCTGCTGCTCCGCCTCGAGGGGGAGGTTTCCGAAAGCCCGAGAAGAATGGAAAAGGGAGCCGCGCTCTAGCTATATAGGGGGGAAGAGTGAGAGAGAAGAGATGCAGGCATATATAAGAGAGATCGCGAGCGAGCAAGCGCGACCGATCTTTCTACATATGCCCGTGTGTATGTGTATATATATCTCTGCGTCTCTTTCTCTCTGATTCTTTTATTTTCCTCGCTCTCTCTCTCGCCTTTTTCGATTTTCGACGAGACGCGCCGCGTATACCTGCGTGCGAGCGAACCCGTGAATATAATCGAGAGACTCGACGTCTGTCGCGAGGCTGCCCTGAATTCTGGCGTGAGCGCGTCACGGGATTCTTTCGATTATATATTTATACGGTGTGTATCGCCTTTTTTTCTATAACATCTTTCGTATTCCTTTTTGGGCTGTGGGATGGTGTAGTTCCTCGGATTCCTCGTTCCGTAGGAGTTTCGGTTTTGAGATTTAGCGGGATCAACGTTATAATGGAATTCTGAATATTCTATTGGCGACTTTTTGACATTCGACTTTAGGCGTATATTGATTGAAACGGGCCCGGAATGCCGGCCAGAAGAATTATACACACAGGCTTGATTAAATCAAATTTATCGGACGTGAATTTAATCGTGAAACTTCGGTATCAGTTGAGATTTCAATCGTTTTTAAATACCGCTCTATCTTATCAATATCGATGGAATGATACGCTGGAATTAAAGATGTAAGTGCGAATACTTTGATGCTATCAGCGGCATTTTATTTTTGGCAGTACGAAAACGACGGTTCACAAACAGCAGAATGTTCGCGACGATATATTTCAAACATATATGAGAACTCTCTTTTTCGTCAAAAGTTATGTATACCTTTGAAAAATGAAATACAGAAAGTAACGAAGTAGTTTCGATGAAACGATTTTACATTCATTCTTAGAACACTTAAACCCCATCATGAGGCAAAAAAAACGATGCCACACAGTTCGACTCATCAAACGATGATTTAAAATGTATATATACCTCGAAGATGATATAACGCGCGGACTCGGGGCGAATGGACCTCATTAAGAAACAAAAATTCCGAACCACCGCCGTAGCTGCTACAGGGAGAGAACGAGTAGCGGGCGCATCATTACGGCATACTTCATCGCGCTGATACTTCCGAGGCATTATTCATCTGCTGCTGCGCGGCGCAGTAGCGTATATCGCGCGAGAGGGCGAAGGAGGATATCTGCACGCCCTTTTGAAAATCCGCACGCGAGCGACGAACTTTCCCGTTTACACTTGTAAAATAGCGAAAGAAGAGTACACGCGTATACGCCCTAAATCATGCGACGAGAGCGAGATTTAGAGGTTTAAGGTTATGAGATACGGATTCGGGATAATATTTATAAGGTCCCGAGGCGTATATATATATACGTCGCCGACGTTTTCGAGAGACTCTCTCGCTCTTCTCTCTTTCTCACTTGGCAGTCCGTATAAATTCTTCGTTCCTCCTCTCGCCGCCGCCACCGCCGCAGAGCCCCGCGCAAATCAGAAATTCCATCCGAGACGAAGCGCGCGTGTCGACGACGAGCCCGCGCGCGCGTTCTCTTCTCGTTTTCGCCGAAGAAGAAGAGAAAGACCGAGTGAGCGAGAGAGAGATAGTCGTCGCGATTTTTCTGGTTCGTCGCGGGACGTGTGTGTGCGCGCGCGCGACCGGTTATGTCTTCGAGACGCGATTTGCATCGCGTCGGATTAACGTCCGTTTGTGCGTCGTCGTAGTCGTTGCGCACACGCACAAGAGAGAAAGAGAGAGAGAGACTACTAGCTCGAGAGAAAAAGAAACGCTGCACCGTCAAAGGTCGAGGACTCGCGCGATTCATGTACACGTATATGCGCGTTTGTATAGAAGTGTGCGAGTATAAGCGCAGAGAGGGAAATAAAAGGCAAAAGCCGCATATCGGTGGTATATAGGTATACGAGGGACAAGAGAGAGAGAGAGAGGAAGGAATAAAAAGATGACGCGAGGTGGAGTGTGCGTTGCAAAAAAGACTAATGATGCGAAATTTAGCGTGAAGGGATTCGTCGCGAGTTTTTTATTTGCCGGCTTTCGATACTTGTGTGAAATCTCCCCGTCCGTTCGCCCGGCTTCGATGTTAAAATGTGAAATTTCGTATTTATCGTGTGCATTGTAGTTAAATTGTGATTTACGGGTTCTAGATTTATCACGGAAACTCAATTTGTTGTCCGGCTCGTTTTATCGTTATATTACTGGTAATATACATTTCATATACCTTTTGATCTTTTTATTCACTTTTTTTTGGGTGTATTCATGATTATTACAGTATACCTACCCAAACAATGTTTTTATATGATTAAAATGTAGAGCATATTTATTTAAATGTCATGGAACTTATCATTTAAAATAAAAGAAATTGTTGTGACAAATAATATATATTTATTTAAATATCAAATTGCAAGTCAAGAATTTAAAAGTCATTGGTTCTTTAAAACCTTCATAATTTTAAATTAAAAATATTATACTTGCTCCGAATTAAATTTACAAAAATACTTTCACAAATATTATCTAAAATCACTTGAAGTAATTTAAAAGAACTTATTATTAAATGAAACGTTTTTTTATTAATGATATGCAATTTTTGGAGGAGAATAATCACCTTCAAAGCAAAGAAGTGAATTTTAATGCACATTTCCAAATGAATCGTCTTCACGCCACATCCGCCCCGGAAAATAGTCGCAAAAAGCCACCCAACCCTCGAACTTTTTAATACTTATCGGGGCGAACACGAAAAACTAAAAGGACGTTCCTTTTTCACACGAGGCATATCTACAGCGTTCGCGCACTGCGAAGAAGCAGAGCCCGCAGAGAGCATAAGTGGCGTGCATTAGTAAGTAAAGCCACCGGCAGTTGGCAGCAGTGCACGGCTGCATTTCTTCCGGTGGCGGTTCCACACTCTGCTTTCTCTTTCTCTGTCTCTCACTCCAACTCCCTGGGCAAAAGTAAGCCCGTGGCGTCACACCCCCTTTTCTCTCTTTTCTGGTCGGAGCCCGTGCGAGCAGCTCCGACGGCCGGCTATATCTTTTCGGCGCGCGCGCGCTTTTCTTTTTCAGCGGCAGCAGCAGCGCGCTTGCTCGCTCCGATGCCAATTCAGCCACCGGCGCAGAAAAGATAAATCGCTTGTTTTGAACCGGCCCAAATCGCTCCCCGGCGAACACCGCGCGCGTTCGCGTTTTAAGAAGGTGCTGAGACGCGGAAATAAAGTGTCTCGGATAGCCACGGCTGGTGTTGGTGGTGCCGAGGAAGAGAAGAACAAAAAATGGATCTTAAGAGTTATGGCTTTTGGGCATTTAGGTTCCGCTGGGGGAAAATTGAATGATTCTTTAATGGTAGATAAAGCCAGGAGAAAAGACCGGCTTCGATTCGGTCGAATGGAGCGCGCTTATCGGCGAAATGAAAATGATATTAAAATAATTAAAATCTCGTTTAGATATAGATGGTTTTGAGTGATGTGTATTTAAATATTGCCGATACAGTGTAAAGTGTAATTTCGACGAGTGATTTGGGAATGGAAAAAGACTCGAGGAAGAACATTGAAAGACACTTCACAAATAACTATGAAACAGCCATTGTTTTCGACTAACGAGGAAACTAACAGAAATGAGATGATAAATTCTAAAAACTCCTAGCTCAACTTAACTTCAAACTCTAATTACTCGGTTTAAAATTGACAGTTTTTACTTCTGATAAAAGCTTATCTATTCAACGTTAATAATGTACCAAGAAGTAAACTTGCCTATATAACTTGAGTTTTTCGGATCACTACACTTTACTATTTTTTTTAATTCTTTCATATTTAGACATCTTTAAATATATCCAAGGGTTTGAACGAAATTTTTTATCCACAGTAAGTGAAAAGATAGATAAAATTAGAAAAAGGAAATGAACGTATCAAAGCCATCTGTCGCTTATCCAAAATATTAGAGGTCAATAAGTGACATAATAAATTTAAAAAATAATAAATGTTAAATTTTTGAAATATCATGAAAAGGCGGTTTAATTTTTCAGCAGTATTTCATATTAAAGGTATATAACAATTTTTTGCTGATGCAGAGGATTAACGATCCATGCCGCTTATAAAAAATGTCATTATTTTCGAAAATATTTTCAGATTCGAACAATCGTGAATTTCGATTTTCACGTCGAAAAATTTACATATAATAATAACGAAAAATAAACGAAACGAGCTTTTATACCGCGTGCGTGTGCTCGCGGGCTAAAATGTTTCACAATGAGAAAAGTAGAATATTGCAGACTTTGTTGCGAGCGTACCTATTACAGCGTCGCGGAGTTACGAGCGATAACAATAATGTACACGCGTTTAATTGCCCGTACGCGTATGAGCGCCTTGCGTTTATTTCACGCCGCCCATGCGACGGTAACGCACTCCCCGCTCGCTTGCGCGGGCTTTTCTTTACGACCGTGGGTAATTCCGACATAATTTTTTTCGCGTTATGATACGAGCGCTGACACGAATTACTTTTTTATTCAATCTGATGGAACTTATCTTTCTCCGCAAGTGCAATTGGCATATGGCGAGTGTTTAATTAATTCTTTTAATTAACTGCAAACGGAGGACGTAAATATTACTTCTAACCTATATCGTCTGATAATCTTGCAACAATGTTTGAACCGCCGCTGTGTTTATCTGAAAATTATAACTATCGTTCTTTTTTTAGAGTTACGAGAACATTTTTCTTGCAGTTGATTAAATACGTAGCATGATGTGAGTTCCCACTAATGGCCTTCGAATTTCGGATTCTGTAAACATAACGTATTTTATGTAACAATTTTATCGCAAAATCAATTTATGAAAATTTCTTTGAGCAAATATCAAAGGAGGTTGAAATATAAATTCAAATTTGTGCACATGTAATGATTGCGAAAAATGCAGGAAGGCGATTCTGTTAGGAATTTTCAAATACAATGTATAAGATAATGTTTACTATAAGTACATCGTAAAATAATTACGAAATTGTATTAATTAAGACTAGTTAGAGAGTTAAATTGGACTGTAAAATTAAGTACTGACTTCATTAAACTTTATATAAATATTAATCTAAGTATAATAAATGTACAGGTGTTAAACAGTTAACAGAAAAAATTTATTGATCCTCGTTTTGAGAAAAATATGATTTCGTTCGAATACTCACACTAGATATTAACATAATTTGACTCATTTATATAATTAATCACTGCTAATTATCATCTTGTTGTACAGCCATAATTAACGTTCTACATAAATCTCATATTAATTTAACGATCGGAAAGAAACTAAAATACTGCAAAGTACACGAAAGTTAAGAGTGGCGCCATCTCCCAGCTTTCGCGGGAATCTTTCACACTCGACGGATACTCAACTCAGCTCCGAGCTGTTATTGATTATACTTTTTGTTCTTATAATGATATTTTTTGTTCCAATATTCAAATGAATTAATAAATTACAATTATGCCATGTTATGGAAGAAATTAATTACAATAAAAACATGTACAGTCTAGAATAAACATTTAGACGGTGATTAATTATATTATAATAAAATATTGAAAATGAGCTCCTTTAAGTTTTCTATTTACGGCATAATAATTATGAAAATATTGATAAATATTACCAAACCGGTGGTCATATCACTATAAAATTATTACTTCTAGTTTCTGTATCAAATAAGCATAATAATTTCATGATCCTTCGAGCAATACATTAAAATTCAAAGTAATCACATTAACATTTAAAAGGACACTTGAAAATTACGAACACATCCGTAATAGTTTTACATTTGCGTGTCTAGCCATTATCTTTATGAACGATGATTAGGACTTCGCTCAATTAATTATTATTGAACCATAAAGTAAACTGTAAAACGACGTATCAATAAATCTCGCTGCGCGGGCGCAATATTCCGCATCGATGTTCCCGTCTAATTACAAAGTTATTCCCTAATTATGATGGACGCTTGCAATATTTATCAACGATCGAGCCGAAGAAGAACGCGCGCGTATAGCGCCCGTGGTTTCAATCACGAATTCGTTATGACGTTATGTGACCACGGTAACGAGGCAAATAGGTCTTTCTTTTCTAGCCGGTGCGCAGTGAGAGAGAAGAAGAAGAAGAAGAGAGGGAGAGAGAAAGAGAGACTTGGAGGTTATACGAGGGACGTAAAATATTCATAACTTTTAGAAAACCCGTCAATATGCAAATGCGAATGCTAATCGCACGGCTCGCAACGCCGACCGAAGGTTATCGGTCTATTAATGTTCATGTCTACAATATTCCTGTTTGTCTGTTTTTAAACGTTGCGCTTTTCAATACAAAAATCGACTAAATCATACAAAAAATGCGAGTCTTCGGGAATTTTAATAAAATGCGTATTAGGCAGCGCGTATGGACGAAACTTATTATCACGTGCAACGTCAAGTTAACTATAAAATTTCATAAGATAATTAGATGCGCACAGCCCATTAAAATAATAATAAAAATACTTTGTTTCGGTCAATAATATTTTTCTAGGAAACTAACGAGGAAAACTTGAATAATAGTTGAACCAATTAAATAAAAATTAGCAACATTTTCAAAATTATTTTCTAAAGCGTTAAAAGTAAATGTAGAGTAATGTGGTTTAGATTTTAATATCAATATTTAAAATGAGAATTTGGCTAAATGACGCGTGCTAAAATTATTATTTGGCAACACTTTATGTCTAGTCATCAACTTACTGTGCAATATCTGTGTAGAACATTGGGTTATTTATTATTAAATTGTCTACGCTCATGAATGACATTTATTTTTAGACCAGCAAAGTCTATTTCTGTTTTAATAAGGCGGACATTCAAAACTGTCAATTTCTATTATAAATGCAGAGGCGGATATGGATTCGATTTTCCGATGCTCATTGATGCATGCGTAATATTAAATCATTAAAGAGTCATTGTTTTAATTATTTATTAGTGTATATATAGAAAAATGTCGAACATTATTATTTAAGTGTTTATCAGAAAAGCTCACCAAACTTTCGTAATATTTCTGAACTTGCAATAATGCTCTCATCCCTGGCACATGTTAACCATTATTAGAAAAAGTAGCGTAATTCACGTATACACGTTACGCAAAAACAGCGAACAAGCATTCCACCAAGTACATACACATATCAGGTCCGCTAACGAATCAATTAAAACTCCCCTCCCGAAAAATCATTAAAACGCCGGAATCTCAACTCCTCGCGGATGAAGCCCTACATTACCTCGGAGACGCAGCCGGCGACGGCGGCAGTAGCTGCGCGTTGGTGTGGGCTATATACGAGAGCGCAGTTATTCCGCCTTGTGTCTTACGCCGGCGCATATTAGGCCGACAAGAGAGGAGGGGCGCCCCTTTACTCGCGGGCGCGCGCGAGAGAGAGAGAGTAAGGGGCGATATATTTATTGCGTTTATTTATTGTCGACGTGCTCGAATTGCTCGGGAAACGCCGCCGCCGCGGCTGCACTCGAGACTGAAAACAAACAATGAGAGAGAGAGAGCCGGTGTGTGTATGTGCCACCGTTTGCGACCGCGCGCAATGAGAAGTCGGCGGGCGCGCGTTGCGACAAAGGATCAAAGCCGGCCGAATTGAATCCGCATTAAAAAAAAAGAGTAATGAATAAAAAGACCGCCAGCTCGCGCGCGCGCACGCGGAGGAGTGGCACGAAGGTCGCGATTTACGACGATACGCAGAAGCTTATAATATCCTTGCCGAGTTCCTTTTTTTTTTCTTCATTTGCTTGCGCGTACGTTGAATCGTTTCATTCGCTCGCTCTTGTGCCGAGGAAGAGAGAAGTTTTTTTGCGATATCGGCTAGTAGTCCTCGGCTAATAAACATCGCGAATTTTCGGCGCGCGGCGACTATTAGGGCAGTGCTTTATGCGCCAAGAGGAGAGAGGCGGGTTTCTTAATAAAGCCTTTTTGGACTTTTTGCCGGGGGGGACGCGCGCGCAATATCGTTATTTTACGATAACTGCGTGTTTTAATGAAGCTCCGGTATCGGGAGGAGGAAATCATTTTTCATGCAAGCTTCTTTTGAATCGGATATTTGAATAAAAATGGAATTTTAATCATTGCTATAGTCGTAAGCCTTAGCGGGGTGAACTCAATGAATATACGTGGATATAAAAAGAAATTAAAATTTTTTTAAACGAGGAGTTTCGATTTCATTTTAATAAGTTTCATTCATTTCTAGTCAACCAATCTAATTATTCATTCTTTGAAATTCCGGTTTTCGTTTATAATATATCGATTATTATATGGAAATAAAATTTATTATTCTAAAAGGTCATTTTGTTTAGGGTGGGCAAAATAATAAGAAAATACAATTTAATTTATCAATAAAAATAAAATTTTCTACTACAAACTAAATTGTTAAAATAAATTGTTAAATACTACTTTGTTTTTTAAGATATTTATCAATTCTATTGCAATGGAGAAATCTAGCATCGGATTTTTGTTTAAGCGGCCACAATACATGTTTGTGCTCTGGAAAGGAAACGTTTATACAATTTTTTTATAAAGTTTTCACATCTTGTCAACAATTTATTCTACAATTAATTTGCGTATCTAAATTATTATACTGTATTAAACAATTTAAAACATACGACATATTCTACAAACCCGAAAATATATATTCATTCATTATTTCGTTTATTGGTATCAACATTTTTTACAAATTTAAATTCGTAGCTCAACAAAATAAGCTTGCATGAGATGTAGCAAAACCGTTTTCTTATAGTAGTTCATTCGTTAAGCTGCGTCTGGCGTGGAATTTAAAAAATTGATTCAAAGTCACGCGCTCATTACGTAGCAGCCGAAACTTACATTCGCACAAACATTTCTTCGTACACCGAAAATGCAGCATATCTACGCCCTAACGCAGCCTGCAACGGACTCTCATTACACTAGCCGCCGCCACCGCCACCGCCGGCAGCTCGCGCTCACCGCATATCCACGCGGCGGCGGCGCCCGCGGTACCTCCATACAGCACTCGACGGTCGGCCGCCTCGGTCTTCGGATGCTTTCTCTCTCTCTCTCTCTCTCTCTCTCTCTCTCTCTCTCCACCCCGAGCACGGAAACCGCACATTCTTCAGCGGGAGGCGCTAGCAAAAGGTCGTTAAAGTCGCGCTCGGTAAACCCGATCGCCGCCCAATGGCGCACCGCCACCACCACCGCCGCTGCCGTCGCTCAACCGGCGTTTCCTTTATTTTATCCATCTCTCGGCCACGATCGCACGTCTTTTTACCTCGCGGTATACATACACAGCAGTAGTAGCCCTTTCACGTCACTCGTTAAATGCCTCCATCTTGCGCGCGCGTTTACTCGCGATTGCCACCGCATAAATTTCCATTAGAGGCCGGCGGCGAAAACAATGGGAGTGGCCCTATCATGAGAACGCGTACGCTGCGCGAAGGCCGGATTTACGGAAAGCCAGTGTGCGGACGAGGAGGAGAGAGAGAGAGGAGAGATTGCCGAGAGATGGAAAATGGAGTGACGTATGAATGTATTAGGGGGGATTCCGCGGCCGCGCTGGGAGATTGCCGTGAAATTGAAAGTCTCTCCTCCCCGTGTAGCTTACCCGGCTGCAAGTGAGCGAGTGCGAGCGCAGAGGCGAAACAATTCGAGTTTTCGCAATAATGAATATCATTTGCAAAATTTCACGTTCGATAGTTTGCTGAGAGCGAGGGAGAGAACGAGCCGCAGGCAGCGGACACGACGCGGACTTTTGAGGAATACGAAAACTAGCTTAATGAGGTGCGCTGATGCGCCGAGTTGATTTTCTGCTTGGGAGTCGCGCGCTCCAGATCCCTGTTAGATTGTGAAGGGAAATAATGGATTTTTAAGGAGAGCTTTTTTGTTTTAAAACGATCGTTGCGCGTCGCATCGTTTATGAGATAAAAAGGGACATTTTCAATATTGTTTTGGCGTTCGTAGCAAATTAGTTGGAACAAATAGTGTAGCGGTATCGTAATTTAGATAAGGCAGAAACTGACAAACAAGTGTGTGGCCTCGTCGAAACCTAAATTAACTATGAGCATTAAGTTTTCATTTTTCTTTACAATCTGCCAAAAACCACTGGGGATTTTATGATCCGCCATGTAAACTCGGAGCCGCAGCTACCGGAAAAATCCTATAATTACTATACAATGACCAGCTGTCATTGGCTCATTTTTCGTTTCCCCATCATTATTGCTTACATCATTTCCACAATGATTTCCACTACATGTTTACCTGCTGCGCCTTTGTGGGAGTTTTACTAACGCGCGATTATGACTAATTATTTTATGATGCGCGTGCTAATTGCCATAACGCGGTGTGAAATTTTTTTCGTGGAAAACACATCGTAAACACAATGATATATAATGAGTCATTAATAATCGTATTTGCCTCTATCTTATACGCACGGTAGAAAAGAAAAACAAAAAAGAACATTTTCAATTCAATCCTGAATAACGCTTGAGATTATAGAAGCGGAGCGGGGCAAATGGTACGATAAAATTAACGAAACGCTCGAATTCTTTTAACACCCCCCACGTAACCTCCTCCACTAAGCGCAATTACAAAAGAAAAATTCTCCTCTCCCTCGCGTTCTCCACATTTATACCCTCCACCGCCGTCTGTTTAAAGTGCAGCGCGCGCAGCCGCGCGCTAAGTACCGCGATACGCGCGCGCGGAAAAGAAGCGCGCAGCGTAACCGACAAAAAGAAAGGAAATAAAGCAAAAAAAAGAAGAATATCCTTTGGCGTACAAAACAAACGAAAACAAGGCGTGGGTCGGAACCCCGTGGGCACTTGCGTATAAAAAGAGGGTAAGAAAAATAATTAGTTCTCTCTCTCGCGTGCGCAGATCCCTTCGGACGTAAACGCCAAGCTCCTCTATACACAACTACACACATACACACGACGGCTCTTACGTATACGAGAGAGCTACTTCTCGCGCGGCTAAAGCCTTTGCTTGCTCTGCTCGTGCATCCACCTACGTGCAAATAAGCTCACGCGGCGGCGGCGGCGTCGGCATACGTAGATAGCGACGTAGTCGGCGGCAACGGTAGCACCGCCGGGAGATTAGGTTTGTTTTACAGCGCGCGGTAAAACTGTCGCGTCAAGCCCCGGCGTATTTAAAGCGGCTCGCACACGTACCTATATATATCGTATATATAAGAATGTGTGTGTGTGCGCACGATCGTATAAGCGACCGCGTGAGAGTACACACGTGTACACGGCGCGCGGAATGTTTTATAAGCGCAGCGCATCGACTTACGGCCTCCGCGGTGGCGGCGGCGTCGGCGGATCTCGCCTTCGTTACGCCTCGTGATAATATGATAATACGAGCCGCTCGCCCGTAAAAGCATAATTAAGCCGTTCGAACGTTGCACGAGGTGCGTGTATGTATAATACGTACATCGCGCGGCCTTATTATACCGAACCCGCGTATATACATAGTCTAACGGCCGCTTTTCGTGAGAGAGACGAGAGAGAGAGAGCTATTCGCGTGGGCGGAAGAGGAGCCGCGCGTGTACTTACACGTGAGGCTTTCGCTTTTCCTCGTACACGCATATATTTTTGCTCGTGTGGGTACGAGCGAGCTAGCGCCGCGATGATGTATTGGCCCGGTATTGATTTAAGACGGAAATTATATAGAGGTGCAGTGAGTTGTGTATGAGAGAACCTACAAGGCAGACACTTTGTATAATACGCGTCTGTGCGCATACGTGTGTGTATATATATTGCTCATTGAAAGTTATATACAGTTGTATGGCTAATAATGTCAAGTGTACTCTGATCAATGCTGCCTCATTTGCATAATGTCTTCATCAATGTCTCGATAATAAATTTCGTTCGCACGCGTACGCGGCCCCGTTGTTTGCACACTGTATGCTTTTACCGGCTGAGCGAGAGACTAGTTTCTTTTGCGTTGGTGCGGTATACGGCGTGCGAGCCTGTCATAAATATATCGCGACAATAAAATGTTTATAAAAAGGATAATAAAACGTAGTCTGTGTGTGTGCGGTCGTTTGAATCTATTTTAAATCCATTCATTTATGGAGACAAAACAAACATACGATTATGAAGTTGCACTGCGTCGCATGAATATGGAAGAGGAAACCGCGTATGTGTGCTTGTTATGTGTGACGAAAAACTCAATTAATCATTTTTGCCGAAGCAGCGATGCATTTTTAATTCGAAAGTATACATCCTAACAACTCTCGAATGCCTCTCTAACCACGCGTACGCAAGTTACTGCGCGCGAGAATCATTAATAAAGCAATCGTTGTGCGACTCACTGAAAATCCATTCTGTCGCTAATGGTCCTGTACCCTAACAAGCGCGAAGTCATCGAAGAATGTCCGCAGAGAGACGGATGTGACAGTTCGAATTCTCTTGGCTGTGGCGACGAAATTAACCTCCTGGCACCGATACCTACACCCGAGAGAAGAAAGCGCATGAGCCATCATAAGAAAGAGTCCCTCGTGGAAAGGCGCACCACACCCCGTGGATATACTTATATACAGAGGAAAAACGAAAGAATAGCCAGGATATCGGACGAGTATCATAGACGTATATATAATACAGAGGACGCAAGGATAAGGATCCAACGGCGGGCGTGCGGGATGACAGGTGCAGCCGACACCTGCTAGGATTTATACAGCCCACACCCACTACATCTACCTTTCGACTCAGACACATACACATACGTGAGAGTTTGTCGCGCGATTTCACACATAAAGCTTCGATCGAGCGCTCGTACACGCGGTCACGTGGACGTAGAGAGAAAAAAAGGACGATGAAATGGAGAAAGAGAGGGAGACAGACAGACAGACAGAGAGCGAGAAAGCAGTAGCGTTTTAGCCTACCCTACACACACAGGGACAACCCCCTTCACGGGAGTGATATATGTGAGACGGGACCGCCTTGCTTGCGAGAGAAAGAGAGAGAGGGAGTGGGATAATTCTGAATTATGTTTGTCCTCGTCTCCTCTTTCTCTCTCCCTGCCACCTTTGCGTCGCATCGCGCCTTTGTCACGCGTCTCGCGCGAGCTACTGCGACTTTTTCCTTGCGTGCGCGTTTCATCCTCGTTTTTTCGAGATCCATACAAGTGAGGGGCTCGTCGGCGCCCTCTCGGCTTTCTCATCTCTATGGTGTATCTATATACGCGTGTGTGCAACTCGGTGACGTTTAGATACCCATCGACACACGCAGATCTCTCGTGATCAATCGCTCGATTGCCCCGTGCTGGCCTTGTAAATAGGCGGGTAACAGCCACTTTGTGGTTTTATGCTAAATGAAGCGGACTTGAAATATGGGTGTTGTTTTGGATTTATTTAGTGGTTCGGGTATAGTAAATCAATTATTGATTTATGTAGAATGCTAATATCTGAGTGTTATTGGATTATTACATTATACTGACAAGAATGTTTATAAATACTTTAAAATAAGCATCATCGTGGGTAGATTAGTATTTTTCTAATTGAGCTAGTAATTCTTTGTTTCGGCAAATACATTTCTTTCTCATTGCCCAGCGAATGACCGGCCAGTTCGATTTACCGTGAAATCAAGCCATTACTCGTCGAACGAGTCTCAAAATATCCAGAAGTCTCCAAAGACAAATTTCACATTCCCCCGGCGCATCCGCACTAATTACATTCCCACATGGATTCCAATATCATTAAAACCCTTCCCATCCACTCTCTATCTCTCCACCCTCTTTCGCTAGTTTAATTCGTGGAAGGGCATAATGCAATCCGGTGCAGCGATGCATCTCTCGGTCTTTCCCCACCTCCGGCTCTCCTCTTATCCCTTTCTGCCCACGCGCAGCACACAAAACGCGCGCTATTCCCCGTTCGGCAGCGGGCGATTATTTAAAAGAGAGCCGAATCCTCCGCATACACTGGCAAATAACGAGTCTGCGTAGCGAAACGAGCCGCCGCCGTTGCCCATATTCCGGAGTGGTTCTCGGGGAGACGTCGAAAATCCAACTCTCTCTCTCTTTCTCCGTACGAAGAGAGAGCCGGCGAGGGAAGGAAAAACGTATAACAGAGAAGAGTGCGCGTGTATTCGCCACCCGCTGGGTCCCGTGCGATCCCATGGTGTGTAGAGAGAGAACGAGAGGCATTCGAAACGCGTGTACGTACGTCGTATCCCACATATGCGTGCCACCCTCTTTTGACTTTCTTTCGCAGGCAGGATGCTAGAGTTTCCTCTCACTCACTCTTGTGTTCGAGTGCTGCCGTGGTGGCTCTATCGTTACGGATGCACGCATATATATACCTGAATCGTTCGGTATATTCTGTATTGTGCGAGCACGCGGCACCCCGACGTTTGACTTTTCTGATCTGCTTTATACGAGCAGCCACGATGAGTGTTTGGGGAAATAAACTTGCGGTTCGTTGCAGCGCTTGACGTTTGAAGATGGCTCGTAGCGGGGTGGGGATTATATAGATTTATCAAACATATTTTTGCCTAAAAATGCCGAAAGGGTAAAAACAAAGAAATGTCTATACCACCGAAAAGGACAAATGCCGACGGTAAGAACGCCGAAAAAACGATCGAGAATTCCAAAGATATTTGTGCCGAATATTAAAAAGCTAAAGATAAAAATGCCGAATATACGCTCATTAAACGGCAAACGCATACTACAATAACCACCAAATAATTTTCGGCATTTTTAACTGCTCTCGGTTTACTCCCATTCTGTTAAAATTATTTCCGTCAACTTTAGCTATCGGTATTTTTATATTTCCGCCAAATTACGTTCCGCAATATTATCTATTCGGCAAACTTAACTGTCGGTATTGTATATAATATTTTTCGAAAATCTATCCCCACACCCATTTTTCATTTTTCATTTGTCATAATTTCTATTTATGAAAGAGTGCCTAGAAATAATTTAATCAGAGAATGAGACTCAAATCTAAAAATATTATACCACCAATTTAATTTTACGTCGAATATATCCGGAGCATGAAATTGAGAAAGATATATATATATAAATTATTAATATATTTGTTTCTCGTAGCATAATCAATCAATAATACAATAATAGATTAGTTTTATAAATGGTTTTACTAAATTCGATAATCCAGAAGTAGATCAGAATTAATATAGATCTTAACTCAACGCTTAAATTTCTTCTTAAAAATATAAAAATATCATTTGCCCTCAAAACCGTGCTCTTCTAAACCGCAATCGACATTATCGCTTCTTATCTCGCGATTCCATCTCTCCACGCTCGTTTAATCAAAGTCAATGGCTTTGCATAGGCTCGCAGCCCATCCAAAATCTCCGCTCTCCATAACATTATTCCATCTCCCATCCACACACATACACACACTCACACCCGTGCAGCACAAATACATCATCTGCCATCTATGGAATTCCAAAGACCGCCGGCCCCGACCCCGTAGCGCGCGTAGTGGCAACCGAAAAAAGAGCATCGCGTGTGCAGAGAGAGAGAGAGCGAGAGAGAGTGAGGGGACGACCCTCGATGACACGAATCATCCCCCTTCTATGCGTTCGTGTGACTCCTGCGAGAGCGTGTCAGGGCTGCGGAATGCGTAGACGCGCTGCCCTGGTATGCTTTCTATCTCTCTCCCGCTGGTGGGTTCGGAATGCCGACAAGAGAGACAGCAACGACGAGTCTTGATGCGGCGTGCGATTCGTCCCACCAGCAACTCGCGTTCGGATGCCTGCTCGCGCGCTATTGTCGCACGCTTTAATGCGCGCCCCTCATCGCAGTGCCAGTTTTGTTATTATTGGAATTTTGGTAGGGGAGGCGCGCGCGTTGAGAGTCGGTTGGGGATGAGTCGGGGAGCAGCGGTGAGGAGGATTGCAGATGAGCATGGTTTTTGTCGTCCTGAGTTTGATTGTTTGTTTGGATAAGTGCGATCGCCAGGGGCTTGTATTACAAATGGTGTGTGTTGGTTTTCGGATGATAATTTCATGTCAAACATTTTTCTAGCCTGTATGACAATCATTGCGATTGTGATCGCAGTAGAAAGATAATATATTATTTGTATATATAGTTCTAATTGTGATGGTTTTAAAGTGCGGTCGCTCGTATGAAGAAATTAATATAGTTTAATGCCAGTAGAAGTATCAACAATTATTTAATGACTTGACAGATAAATTATACGTAACTAAACAAACAAGACAGTTGAACATTACATTATAAATACAAATTTCAAAATCATATTTCTTAATTAAACCGGCGAAAAAAAATTGAACAACATATTCTTCACGCAGGTTCAAAAAAATTGTACAACCTATTATTTTTCACTCGCGTGGTAACACCGATACGTCCACCTCACGGTCGAAAATAAGATTGTAGCAGCAGCGCTTTTTTCATGTATACACGCGTTCTTTTACACTCGCAAAGAACATCAATCATCGAAAACGTGATAATCAGCCATTAAAAACGAAACGTGTGTACGTGCGCGTGCGAGGCCTAATCAGAATGACAATATACGTATTATATATAACCTCGCGCCTGTGTGTGTCGAAAATAAAAATCCCACAAAGAAAGCCGCGCCCGTAATTACTTCTACGCTCGCGCGCTATATATAATACTTACGAAAACAAATCAGATGCCTTGCGCAACGACGACTGTATACACGAATAATTCCGCGCCACCTTTGCTCTCGTGCTAATCGCGCAATAACCACGCGCGAGCTTTTTTCTTCCGCTGCCCCCACTTATCGCGTACACGAACAAGCGGAAAAAACACTGGCTCGACTAAAAAGACGAATACACACACACACACGCGCACGTGCACGCAAACGCCATCGTAATAAGATCGTAAAAATGGCGCGACCTCACGAAACGCAACAGCTTGTACGATTCGCGCGGCGCGCCATAATAAATGTCGGACGACGAGCAGCTCGCGCCGCGTGATACTTCTTTCTTTCTCTCTCCCTCTCTCTCCTGTTCTCCAATTCCGTGTAACGAGGTTTTAATGTGATTTGTAGGTCGAGCGAAGCCTCTCCCCCTCTTTCTCCTTCTCGAGTGGACCGTGCGCAGAGAGCAGCTCTGCATGAGCACGCGCGATAATTTACGACGTCGTAACGCTCGTGACAAATCGTGTATGCAAACATTGTAAGAGAGCTTGAGCGATTCGGTAAAAACGGTACCTGACTCGCCGTCGTCGTCGTCGTCGTCGTTGGGGCCCCCGAGAGATCTTCTCTTAAGCGCAATAAAACTTAACTGCCTCTCGTAGCCCTTTCTTTCTTTAGCGCGCATTCTCTCTGTTGGCCACCCCCTTTACAGCTCGTTTCTATTTTCTTGTCTTCTCTCTCTCTCTCTCTTTCTCCCCGCGAGGTGCGGGTATTATATAGGTATCGTTGCACGCGAGGGGAGAAAAGTGCGCGGCGGTGGTCCAGCAGCGACCGCACCGAAAACCGGCCGTTCGTCTGCCCAGCGCGTATAGTCGTAAAGCCCGCGCCAGTTGAGACGTAACCCTATAAAATTCAAGGTAATAATGTGTGCTGCTGGCCTATACCTTGTATAGATGATGTTTCTTTCGCATAAAAGCCGAGTTTTTCTTTTGCTGCTGCTGCTGTTGCTGCTGTTGGTCTGTATGGTCGCTCGTTTTTTATGGGCCCTGTCGCTCCTGTGGCTCGTTTCTTTTTTAAAAGGTAAACACGGCCCATTGTAAATTTGCTGTACTTGATGTTACGGGCAAATTAATTCCAGGTACTGTTACTCGCTTGTTATCGGGCTAATGTATCCCGCGTCGCGCCCTTGTTGACGCGCAATTAGTTAGTTTCGTACAAATGAGCATATGAGATATACATTTGCATATTTTCAATTCCGCGCGCACGTCGGTGTCCACTCATTTTATAGATAAAAATCTCGCGTGGTAATTCAAGGAATATTATAATAAAATAATTTCCGTGATCAGGAGGGGACTTGTGTTCAGGAAGTGGTGCAAAATGAGCTGCATATAAGATAGAATGAGTTTTTTCGTACTTATGCGCACAACACGCAATTATCCTGAAGTACGTTATAAACGTCTTGCATTGTGTCAAAAATAATTAAGAATGCACTCAACACCCGAGCTTTACAGCGCGCATGATAGCCAACAACGAGACGAGAGAGGGAGAGAAAAAGAGAATGGACGCAATAAGCTGACAAAACGACAGTGAAAAAAAAGACGAGAGAGAGAACTTAAAAGTCGTGTTCCCTCCCGAGTCCGGAGCTAATTGTTATTGGGCCATTATAAAGTTGCACCTGTAACGCAACTGCGCGTGCAGCGGCGTCAACTCTTTTCTCGTTTCCTCGTTTCGTCGTAATATACGGCCCTTTTATGACGAGTCGCTCGGCTCGTTCCTACTCATTTCACCTCTCCGCGCAAAGACCCGCGAAACTGTTCCGCTTTTTTCACCCTATACGCTCGCGCTAAACGTTTAACGGGACGAGTTCGCGCGCTTCCTCGTTGTTACGCAGCGCTCAACGACGTAGTTACGAACTGGCGCGAATATTACGGACTTTTAGGGACGAGAACGACGATTCCTGCTGCTGCTGTTGCTGCTCGAGTTTCTTTCGTGCGCGTGCCGCCTGGTTTCCGAGGCGTATATAATCTATATACGAGCGTTTCGAAGATTTTTCCTCCGGTGTTAATGGGCCGTGATCGCGCGACACTCTGGTATCCGTGCAGGGTATTTTTTACGATCGTGTAGTGTGGGTGTCGTCTTTTGAAGCTGCTCGAGGAAGGGAGAGAGAAAAAAGAGAAGGAAGAGGAGGAGGTTGGAACGGAATTTATAGGTGCATAAACACTTCTGGTTGAATGGAGGACGAAGTTTACAATATAAATTTAAGAAACTGTTAAGGTATTTGTAAGTTGGTAATTCCGAGAAGATTAGATTCTGGTTTACGATTTTGTTGCAGGTGAGCAGTTTATATCTGAAGAAAATTGAAATATCGATGGAAACTTGAGAACGACGTTTTTTAATCGTGTTTAATATCAATTAATTTAATCTTCATACGTAAATTATAATTTATAGAAAAATGTACAAATTGGAATTATTATATTTGCGTGTGCCATTAATAAATTAAGTTTGAAAACCTGATGATCTAAAAAAGCCATGTAAAAGATCGTGAGGATAAGAAAAGATATGATCGGAAACAATTTTTTTATAAATAACTTTAGAACGCCGACTAAATTATTATTTCAAACATTCACAAGAGGATACTTAAAAAAAATGGAATATCATTAGCGGAACCAAGTGAGATCGATAAATTTTTGGCGGAGAAGTATAACAAAAGCAAAAATTTAAATTAGCCTATAAGCAATAAAATATCTTTATGCGCTGGTTCGAACATTTTTTTCCCTACGCTTTGATACGATATTCTCATCTCTCGACCCAAAGGCTCGCTCTGCAGATCGGGCCGCGATCTTCTCGGAAATCGAATTTAAATATGACAGAAATCAATGACATAAAGTCTCGAAAAAATCCATAAAGACAAAAAGCGAACGAGGAGGGAGAAGAAGAAGCTGGCATGTGAGAAAACGACGATAATCGAACGCGCGTACGCGCGCGCGCATATATATTCGAAGAAAAACGTGGGCGAAGGTTAAAAAACCATCGGCGCGATATCTGGCAAAACGCAGGCTATTCTCTCTCTCACTCTAGCCGCAGCTTCTACATATTCATGCGGGATTAAACTCGGCAGCAGCAGCAGTCAGCTCTAGCTATACGACGAATGAAGAAAAAGGCGGAGACGAGACATCGCGCGAAAAAAGGAGTAGATCTGTATATACGTGCCCGAAAAAAACTCTCTCCGGGGGCAGGACTCCCAAGCTAATAGAGCAAAAAAAGAGAAGAACGCTGCTCTCGTGGGGGAGAGAAACGTCGATTATTCATAGACGCGCGCCCCCGCGCGTTATGTTTGCCCCGAAAAAAAAGAGAGATAGAAGAAGCGTCGCATATTTCCGCGAAGCGCGCGCGTGCCTGCGAGAGTCGCGATAACGCATTTCCCCGCGGTCGCTTTCATTAATCACGCGCGGATCAGGAGCCTATTCCCCGGGTCAGCGCGCCCGCTTGCGGGTATACACCCGACCGATAGAGTGCGTGTATGCCTGCGCGCGCGGCCTATCTCACCGAGTAATGCATCTGTTGAATAATATTTGTCATTTCGCGCTGAAATTATGCGCGCGTTTTGTCGGGAGAGTCTGCGTGCGCTGCTGGTATCGATCAAATCTCTCTCTCTCGCGCCCTATGCGCCGCGCGACGAATAGATTTTTGTTGTTTGTCAACGCGGGAATGCTAAATCACTTTGCTCTCGCGTATACAGAGAGATAAGCTTTTCGCGCGAGCGCGCGCGTGCCTGAATATCGTTTGAATTTAAGATTCGAAATGTGAGTGGCTTTCCATTAAATGATTACAGGGTTGGTTAGTTGGAAAGGTGTATTTAGGCAGGAATGTAATCAGATAAATTAAACTGATTTTTCGTTTCTCTATAACCTTAATTCCTAATGCATATATTTAATACTCTTTAAAAATTACGCGGTGGAAAATTTTATTCCACTACTTCAATAAGTGAATATTCACTAAACAATTAGTTAATTTATTATAGTCTTATTCGTACCAGTAAACGAATGTTCACACATTCATTTTTTATACAAAGTACGTAGATAAAAAGTAGAGAAAAAAATATATATTCAACATCTTGTAATACAAGACACTATTGTAACCCTAAAAAAGATTCCCTATTTCAAACAAAAGCCTTATCATTCATTACCCCGTCGTCTGGCCTGCTTCTGAACGATCTTATAGAGGGTATTTAACATATTGAAGAATAGCACGCGCGCCGTCATATATCTTCCTCGCTGGAAGTCCAACAGGACAGAACGACGACTTCCAGATATGTTCGCCGTGTCGCCGCCGCCGCCGGCGTCCAGCCGCACGACTTACGGTTCGAGGTATAGTGCTATAGCGGCCCGAGCGAATCTATATTCAACTCTCCGCGAACGAAATTCACGGCAAGTAAATTCAGCCCTCCTGACAGTCTCCGTACCAATAGCTTTGTCTTTAAATCCCGGCGAGAACACCGCGAACTCGCTTTCTAATTCTAAATCGCCGTTCACGTCGAGCCTTCAAGAGTGATCGGTTTTAAAGTACGAATAGAAAGCACAAGTGCATGAAATGGTAAAATTGGTCTTTTTTCGTTGTTGTTATTGGAGGATTTGAAAGTTGGTAGATTTTTACTCATCGATATACATGGATGCATTTTGAGCGTGATGCAACCGATTCACCGGTGGGTAAAATTGGTGTTATAAATAAACGGGTTGCGATTGAAATTGTGCACACTAACTCAATTATGCCAGTCCATTAAGCGTAGTTTTAAATTTATTCTCCTCGTTGTTATGTTGGGGCTATACCACTGACACAATACTGCACACAAGAACGTTCTGTGTGAGAATCAGGTAGAAAAGGTCAGCAATAAATTATACTTCTATGAATCACGAGCAATAATAGTTCGCTTTCGAGTCAAGGATTGTATAATTATAATACGCCATGGCTATATAATAAGCTTGACCGATTATTTGACACATATTCGAAAAATTAATGCGATCAGTAGTCCCAAATGCGAGATTAATATACGTATTAATGCGATACTTTAAAAAGTATATACATGCTAATAACGTAGACCAGTAAATCTTTTTTTTTTCATCTTTTCCGGACATTGACAACGCAACTGTGCAGGAGAATCGAAGAAAATTGAGAAAATAAAGGGCAGAGAGCGAGAAAGTAAAGCGCCTAAACACGCCCACGAGTTGAAGAAACCGCTGGCGTCTTCAACAGGTGTCCTGCGGGCCGCGGTCGGAAAAATTACGAAGCTTCGCCGATGCTCACGTGCGCGCACACGATAATCGATAATTATACAGGCCAGCCCTCTCCCTTTCTTTCGTTTATTCCTTTCTCTCGAGAAGGAGAGAGAGAGGAAAATTTGAGGGTCCGGAGCGAGGCCCACAAGGAGAGAATCCTCGGATTTATCCCATTACACAAAAGGCGTGACGGGAGAACTCGTTTTGCTCGCGCGAGGCGCTCGTTATAACCGCGCAGCCACACACGTATGCGAGAGAGAGAGAGAGAAAAAAAAGAGTCGACGGCGCGCGGAGAAGGGAAAAGGGCCATTATTCAATTGGAATTCCAGCATGGAAGCCTCTTAATTTTTCGGGCCAGTTCCATTTAAATTCAAATTAATATCGAGCCTCTCGGACCGATGGTCTGTGCGCGCGCATGCCTTGATTTACGAATCGACGAGATTTCTATTTTATTTTCGGCCCCGATTGTCCGCCTCCAAGGCTCCTCTCGGCCGTCTCTTTCTCGTCGATTCCAAAGATGGGTGTATTTTGAGCGGGAAGGATTGGGAACGGGTGTGTTATTGCTGGCTATGAGGAATCTAGAAAAAATGCGCGAACACGAAAAGAGATCAAGGATTTTTAATATATAAAATTTCCGTTGCAAATTTATTAAAGCAACAATGGAAGATTAAGACACTATTTTGGGTCAATATAAGTATTAATTCAACAAGCAAGATAAGATTAAAAACGAAATTTATTTTGTCACGGGCCGAGGTGATGTTTATTTTCTTTCGAGATTACTAAAACATTACTTTGTTCGCCAGTAAAATGAAGAATACTT
This sequence comes from Torymus auratus, assembly GCA_900474315.1. Taxonomy (NCBI): domain Eukaryota; kingdom Metazoa; phylum Arthropoda; class Insecta; order Hymenoptera; family Torymidae; genus Torymus; species Torymus auratus. Next base: position 109,957 of record UXGD01000053.1, read on the forward strand.
ATCAAAATAAATATAGAGTGTACATAAGCACCCGAATAACACAATAAAATTGTGCTCAAAATACGAAAACCTAAAATATTATTATATGAACCATAATTCTATTTCCAGCCTACACCACAATCCCTTCCGCGCGGCCTCCGGAAACACCGAGAAGAATGGAAAGAGCGGAAAAATCAGCCGCTGCGAATCGAGCCGTGGCACAGCCCTGAAAATGCGAAAAATCAAGCGCGGCGAGAAAGGCAACGAAAGCCCTAGCCCTAGAGAAAGCTTACTGCTCTCCTCCCGTCATACACCAAGGGCTGGCCCGCTCTTTCTTCCCGTGGGGAGAGAAGAGAGAACACCCGCGGACACGAACAATACATCCTGCAAAACGCTCGGGACCACCCCTTGCCGCTTTTCGAGCCGCGCGCGACCAGAAAAGAAAGCAAGCGCGGCTGAAAAAGACTGCATCTCTCTGCAGAGGCCGCCGCGTGATGCGGTGTAACGCTTTTCAGCGAGGTGCGGCCAAGCCTGCAGCCGCGTCAAATATGGGCGGGGAAAGAGAGAGAGAGAAACTCTATATACGAGCCGCGTGCCACCTGCCGACGGCGCCGCTGCTCTCTTGACCAAGTTTTTCCACTAATTCGGCAGGGCGCGCATTGTTCTTTCGATCCGCTTTCGTGAAAGGCGACAGGACGCGTGTAGGTAGGTAGGTAGAAGGAAAAAACTGCCGCTATATACCTCGAGCTCGACAGTGTTTTGGCATCTGTTTCAGCGGGTAATGGCGAATTTTGATCTCTCTCCCATTGTGCTGCCGCGTGGAAGCGAAAGGCAGCAGAGAAGATTTATTGCTGGATACAGATATCAGGAGGAGCGGTGAACGCTCGAGAGGGTTGCGTATGGTATTGTAGCTCCGCAGAGTCGAGGAGTGGAAAAAGTAGTCTCCCGGGCTCGGATCTTAATCGGTCTGTAACTGATACGTTTAATTGCATAGGCAATTTCAATTTGCCGTTTGTATAATGCAGAGTAGCAAGAAGTTGACGATATTCGTTGTAATAATACAGCACATTCAAGTTAAAAGTTAACATTAATCATCCGTAAAGTATCTTTATCAACCTCAAGTCAACCAAAACCACCAACAAACGCTTTTAGGCAGAGCTAAAACAGCACCGCCTCCAGAAATTCGCATCTCATCAAACATTACAACAACTCCGAAAGACCAGCCCTGTACGAGCGCGTGCGTGCTGTCAGGAAATCGAACTGACAGCCGAAAAACGGTAAGTGGCGCGCGCGCGCACGGGCAGAGATCGCTTACGCGCTCATCGATGATTAATGGTCGATACATCGCCGCGTGCGTGATCGTACGAAGGGCTGTGTCATCGTCCTCCCGCGTGCGCAGGCAGCGCCAGTCCCCGCGAGCGACGGCTCTATTTCGGCCTGAATATTTTACGAAGCACAGCAGAGGGCCGATTCGATGCGCGCCCGCGACGACAAAATGATTATATTGGCTTAATCGGAGCTCTCTGTAGCGCGCCTCTTCGGTTCGCGTGGTGCAGGCCTGCCAAAGCGACGGCTGGTGAGCGAATTTTTTTGGGGGGGAAAGGTTGTGCAGATTGGTAGATGATGGAGGGGTTGAAGTGGAATGATTTTATAGGATTTCATTGTAAAATTTATGTAGTGTAGTTAATTATTTGCGATTTATTGTGTACGAATTATTTATACTGCAGATTCGTGAAAATTTAAATAGCGAAGTATTATGAATAGCATACTTGGTTTCGAATTGTCAATATTAATGAACTTTATGAAACGCTGCCATGCATATTATATTTCACTGATTATTTGAAACAAATTCGTTAATAATGTAAATTATTTCATTATTTCATGGGTCGGAATTAGCATTTTAATACGAATTTGCGAAAACTTCTGCGGTTAAAAATGAATAAAACGCGATTTTCGCGGTGACATGTTACACAGATTGCTAATATTGGTAATGCAGTTACGTTGCTTTCCATTTTACACTCGCACACATAATTGATGCTTATAAATACGCCTTGCAGATTTTATCGATACTTTTTGACGTGGCCTTTTTAAGTCCCAATTCAATATTTTAAATTCCCCTCGTATGCACTCGCTCCTTAAAAAAGAAAAGAAAAAACAAGACCGCTACGTATCATTGCAATGAATTTTTAATTTATATTATGTATTTATTAACGACGCCGTAAATAAAATAACACCTCGGCCCCCGCGCGCATCGTAAATCACGATATTTTTAAAAAGACATCTTAATCCCGAGATATCTTTAATCGCGTAAATTGTTTTTTCAGTAAGTGTTTATGACCGCGGCGGGCGCGCGTCCTACCGCTCGCGAATATAAACCCGCGCTGCTACGGCCGAGTTGAGGTTCGAATTTACGTTCATTATAAATACACCTCCCGAGCGATAATCACCGCGCGCCCGCAAGCGAACGATCAGCAAGACACTCGCGCTCCATTCGATATAACCAATGAGCAATAATTTTGGCTTATGCGCGTATTAATGTACTAGGGTTGCTATCGCACTGACACGCTCGAGCTGCTGCTGCTGCTTCGGGTCTGTAGTATGTAGGTATATAGACACCCCAGTGCGACCGACTAGCAGCCAGGCGGTCATTATTTTCAGTATTCCGCGCGGAGAGGGATGATGATGATGATGATCCGGTGACCCTGACCTGCCCCGCGTCATTAGAAATCTCACTACGTGTGAATATGTGAGAGAATAATATTATAAGCTATACTATATAGGTTAAGTATAAATTGGTGGTTACGGGCTAGCTGGAGTTATGCATTCGAACTGGTTGACTTTTGAAAGGAAATCGAGTTCACTGATCTGCGGGAATAATGATATCTTATAGGGTAGAGCTCACGGAATGCATTTAGTCCTAGTTTAAACGAGGAAAATTTTCGTAAAAAACGTGCATGATTGATGGAAAGGCTGATACCGCGAGTAATAGTCTTTCTCATGTTAAATATATCGGATAGAAATACGTAGGGCATTACTAATTCATATAAGCTATAGCTATATTTCTCTTACAAAAACGGATTAACTGCGCGCGAGTGCTTTTGCAATTTTCCCGCGATATATCGCTTTTTACAGATAATAATTATTATTTATACTGATGAAAACTAGTACTAGTTGCAACACTTTTGCAATCAACGAACGCGATTATTTTCTGCACGATCTATATACTCATATACGGCTAAAATTAAAAGGTTATAGGCTGCGGCAGTATTTTTTTTAATGAACACACTTTCAGAAGAACCCATAAAGCAAACCTTTAATTGCACCGAAATTTATAAACTGTATCTCCACGAAGAAATATACAGACTACCCGGCCCATATAAATCAAACTATCAATTCACGCGGCCGCGTTAATACGTTTAAGACTAATAAAAAGCCCGTAAAAGTGATAGACCGCACGCGCGCTGACGGATCACGCGCACTACTTATACCGCCGCACACATTATACGAAAAATTATGAATATTTATACCACTTTGAGAATCAATAAAAACATTTTTCTCTCTCTCTACTCGACGCGCGAGAGACCGTAAAGAGGCCCGAAAACATTGGGTCGGACATCGCGCGATCCCCTTTGAGAGAACGAGCGAGCGGTGTATAAAGCCCTTATAAATCACGCGTTGGCGGCGGCGCACCGGGATAATTACCGTCGCGGGCGATCCCCGGCGAAGAATGCCCGAAAGTAGCGGCAGCATTATGTATATGCAAGAGATACGGATCGATGGCAGCGAGAGGTTGTTGGCTGCCCGCGCACTGTGTGTATTGTACACCGCGCGGTGTAATGCGACGAGCGGAGGTATATACAGGCTGATAAAGAAAAAAAGAAACGCATTGTGATTGCGGGTGCCATTGTTTTTTCGCTTCGAAATGCGAATGAGACGTGGGGGCTTTTAATGGCTGATGTATTATTGGAGAACAACTTAATTTTCATAATTGAACTATATGTATGAACCGTTTGTTGTTTGATAATGTATATTCTTGCATATTTCAATTGTTAGATTTAGGTATAGTGAATGTCCTAATTTCACTCGTTCTAAGTAAGTGCACTGTAGCAAAATCGGCCATTTTATATACGTTTTATAAACCCAACCTGATATACGAAAGCTTAAATAAACAAATCGGTAATTGAAAAATGTCAGAAATATGCCTCATAAATTATTTTACACTCTTCTATAAAATTATCTTCAATTATGGTTATAGGAGTGTTTCATATTAGTCATATCCGCTTTACACATTATGGACCCGTAAGCTAATATCATCTCTAGTGTAGTCTCAATTTCGTTCTGTAATTTTGTATCATTTAAAATTTTTTTTTCTTATACACGCCGTGCATACATAAAAATACAGAAAAAATGTTAGAATATCCAATTTAGGTTGAGTTATCCTCATACGTAAAAGTATAACTTCTCTATACGAGCACGCTAGAAGAGAAATTTATTCCGATTGAAAATATTAGCAATGACCACATCATTCTAAATTTAAAACGAAACTATATGAGAACCCGGATTAATTTTTTCGTTAAACCAAAAGAGCCACACCTACTCTGCGCGCTTTCATCTATCTATATACCTGCGCGAACAAGACGTCAAACGATCTCACCTGTATAGATATATATAACGCAATCGAAACTTCGATTCCCGCGCGCCTATAATAAAGCACCTTTCAAAACTTCCAATCTTCCTATCAACGATCGACGGGAAAAAATCCATCATTCTCTCTTCCCCCATCACATACCTTATCGCGAGAAATCGAAAATAACCCTACGAGTGCGAGCGTAATCGCCCTCAGCGCCGTCATTATATTCACCCCGCGATGCATCGGCGGCGGCTGCGCGCGTCGAGTGGACGACATTAACGGAACGGATAATCGTGACCCATACACGCTGAACTCGTGTAAGCGAGACTGTGTATGTATATGGCTCTCATTTGCTTCTCTCTCTCTCTTTCCCTCGCCTCCTTCTCCTCCCGGAGCGCTTATTATGATAGAAGATTTTTTTCGATCATAAATAACTATCCGCCGAGCACTCGTGTGTATACGTATATATACACTCACGGTGGAGAGAGGAGAAGACCCCCGCGGAGCTCGTAGGTGAGGCGCGCTTTTACGTATAATATCGTTAAACAGAGCCGCTCGCGCGCGCGTCCTTAATGGTGTCTGGAGTTGCCATGGAGGATGCTGCTCTCGTCGTCGTCGACGTTTTTTTTTCTCTCTCTCTCCTTGGTTATTTGTAACTCGCATATACGAGTTTTTTTTCATTTGGACAACGCGCGCGCGGGTACAAATAACGCGAGAGAGAGAGAAAGAGGTTTAGGAAAAAAAGAATGGAAATCGTGGGGAGTATAGAGCGTGGGCCGAGGCTGTCCAGCCGATTTTATTTATACTTATACGAATGGACGCGGAGCTGTGGCGTAGTCTGTGCTTCTGCAGTTTTTTATAACGTTTCGATGGGCCGAGGAGGATAAAAGGCGTTTATTTTCGTATTTTCTTACTGTCTGTGTGTGTCAGCGGAGAAAAGTTTTGGAATGGCCGATGGGGAATTTTCAAGTAAGTGCAGTGTGTGCGAGAAATAGTATAGAAATCGTATAAGTGTATTTCCTATGGGGCAAACTTTAAAGAAGTCATTTTTGCCCCCGGCCAGTTGAATATTTCGCAGGATATTGTAAATTGGTCCTTAAAGTTGAAAATTTAATGGCATCGCGTGAGAAGAGAAATTTCTTATTATCTTGTTAGTAATTTTATGATAATTGCGTAAATTGTTTGTTTAATAAGTTATACTCGTTATAACTTAACAACTGCAACGACGCTTTTGGCTTATTTCAACTTAGTTTACAGACTTTCTCGCGTTTTCATAAGAATTTCACAACTACAACGTATATTTTACACAAACAAAAGTTAATTATTGTCTTAGATTTTTTAAAGTTAAAACTGAAGCTTAAAGTCTCTGAACTAAACTTACCAAGTACATCAGCACTATAGTACAAAAGCGCTTGCGTACACTCCGTTTGTCTTAAATACACAAACGAGATTCGTAAGTGTGTATTCTCTGAATCTTAGCCCCCGCGTTGTTTATTGTAAAAAGCAGTAGCAAGACAAGTTAATCACGTCACTTTTTTGCCCTCTTCTGACATTCGCGACATTCATAATTATAGACATTAGACTTTGGTTGTTTGATAAGGTGTTGCGCTATTATGAAAAAAACCACGAGAGATTAGATATTCCATTTTCGTCGAACGATTAATGACTCTATGACGCAAAAATGTGTAATAACAATATAGAAAGTGAAATTTACGCAAGCTTTCCAGGAAGAAATAAAATGTACGCGCGTTACATATTAAGATATTATTTCTTCAAAGTGAATTCTTGTATAGTATTTTTATAGCTCATTATTTCACGAGCCGTTTCAAGAACTTCATGAAGAAAAAAAAGGTTCGCCGACACTAAAGTCCGAATCCTGACTGATCGTTTCAAAACTCTTAATATCCCCTAAAAATGGAATAAAAAGTTGAAAACAGAAACCAAACCTGTACACAGTTAGCATTATATACACACACACTCAGAGAGCGGATGCATGATTTACGATTTAGACAATTTCGCAAGCGGACGATCCTCGCGAAATTCCATCATCGCCGCAGCAGCAGCAGTGAGGGTAGCTCGTTCGTTCTCTCTCTCTCTCTCTCTCTCTGAGAGGTGCGCGACATAAATCCCCCCGCACCTTGACGAGCGATGCCTTTCATTTTCGACGAACGAACGAGAGCAAGGAGGCAAAACGGAGACGAAGAATGAGAAACGACGACGAATACACGCGTGCGGAGGATCCGATCCAAGGTTGCGAATGGCGTCATGCGCAACTCTGTGATCCGGACCTGCGCAAGTAACGTACACACATACACACGCTGCACGCACACGTGCACATCAGCGAAAAGTCGAAAAATCCCCGATGCACGTAGGGGAGGAATTTTGGCGAATCCAGAATGGAGAGCAAAGTGAGAGAGATAGCCTCGTGGGCGGATCGTTCGCGCGACCCGTAAATATAGCTTTGGCGTAAACACACGCGGATGCATGTGTGTGTATGCGTATATGCGGACTTGCTGAGAGGGACGAACGAATGTGTGTTTGCCGTACGGTGTGTGTATATGAGAGAGAGAGAGAGAGCTCGCGGCCCGGATTCATTCGTCTGGTGTAAATCCATTTGGGAAAATAAACTTGGCCTGCTTACGCGCGAGCACGAAGCGAATCGTGCGTGTACATCGCGAAAAGCGCCGCGCTGTCCGCTCGGTCATGCGCGTATGCGGAAAAATTTATAATCTCGCGGCAGCGTACGTGTGTGTGTATGTACTCAATTTTTCGTGATGAAGTGTGTGCGGAAGCATATAATGCACTTACTAGAGCTTTATTAACGAAATGCTTCATTTAGAAGTTTCTCTCGTATTTTAGATCTGTCGAATAAATTTCTTTCGCAATTTCGCAGAAAATATTATATACGTGCTGTAAATATAATTAAATTAAAATAATAATAATAATAATGCGGTTTATATTTATCGTACAAATAGATTACACAAAATTTACCCACGCTTTTTTTCGGTTGCTTTAAAATTTTCATCGTGTGGCAGGTACGTGTCACAGAAGATATTGAATTATTGCCGTCCTTGTTATACTAAAACAATTAATTTGATATGAAATTTTCCTCTTGACTGTATGTATAGTCTACGTAAAAATGTAACGGTGGGAAAGTTTTTTCTACTTTTTAATCTGGGATGCTCATAAATGTCCTCTATGAATTTTCAAAGATGTATCGCACAGGTATATAAGCTGGCGACCGACTAACAAAGAATGCAATTGTTTGCGCTTGCGCTATAATTTATGCCCGAACATTAAACATCCGAGTGTGAACAGAGATAAGATACGAATACAAAAGTTCTTTGTGTATTAGAAGATGGTTAAAGAAATTTTACTACTGTTCTGCACTGTAATTATAACGGCATAAACGTGCGCGTAATTATAATGTCCGACGAAGAGATTTTTACGCTGTAAAAATAATAATGAATAGTAATGAATAGTGACCATCAAAAAGTCATAAAACCTTATTGATATATTCAGCATTGCAAATGTCAATGACTGTATCCTAAATTGTATAGTAAATATAGTAGTGATGTTGCATTTTTACGAGATTAAGAAAAAAAATTTGCCTTAGACATTATCTCAGCGAAAAAAAAATCTAATAAATTGAGTCAATATAAGTTACGAGCGTTAAATTGCTTACTGCTGATAGCATGTATAATTTTCAAAAAATAAAACGCAAAATCAAACTATCAACTGAATTGCACCAGTCGCCGCGCGTCTCCACTTAATCCTCTCTCCCTCTGGCAACATAAAAAACCGTATCATCGCGTTAAGCTCGTGAAGCACATGTGCGATGCATTATACGAAAAAGCTGAGTGCAGATAACGCAGCGAAAAGTAAGTAAGAGTGCCAAAGTTATCTAGAAATCTTAATTCCGAGGACAAGCTGCGAAGATAAATCGTTCCACACTCTCTCTTGCTCTCGCCTGTGCTGCAGCTTCGATGGAAGATATATGCGTGTACCTATTTGCTGAAATAGCGGTTACATTAGTGTAACACGCATAGCATTTCGAGCTCGCGAGGCGCCAGATTTATTTCTCCGTTCGCACACGCGCGCGCGAGCGCAGCGAATCCACAAGGCGCGAGTAGAGAGAGAGAGAGAGCGGGTTCGACAAATTAGCCGGAAGACTAATTAGGTGGACGCTGTGAGCCGGCTACTCCCATTACTTCTTTCCTCTCAGGCTCTCTATATAACGCGCGCACTCACGCTTATACCGTGTAAGCGCCTCGCTTTTTTGCGGAATCTGCGAGAGACGTGTGAGGATCTCAACGTCGTTTTTTTATATATGCGTGCTTTATCGCGACTTGTCATCGCGCGGCAAATTGCTTAACAAATTGGTCTTTACGGTTTTTTAGAGCCTTGAACTATAAATATTTTGATCTTTGCGGGGTTGGAATGCAAATAATTTAATGGATTGCGTATCGTTAGTCTATTAATTTTCTAGAAAAATTAAATTAAAAGTTATCTAGTATTAAACGAAAATTACGAAACGAAATCAAATTTTCAATATCTCTATAATTTAAATTAGAAAAGTGTATTTTATTTTTATTGCAAGTATAAGGAAATTCGCTTTTTAATAAACAAATATCTTCTATTTGCAACATATCAGTGGCGTATTTATTAAAATAAAAAAATTAAAAGACTGTACAATTTATCAGAGCTACGTCTATTTTATTTTTATGAATTGCAATTTTATTGAAGGTCGGTTGAGAAGATTTTCGGAAGGATTTAATGAAAATTTTGTGGTTGGTGGATATAATATCTATATGGAAAGAGGTGACTGGTATACTTAAATGCTTCTGGTAATGATCTTAACGCGATGTTTGAGCTCTTTCGTATTCCAACACCGAATTTTTCATTATATTAATGTATTTTTTACTTTTTAAAAGTTTATTTACCATCTACTATTCATAATGAGTACGAAAATAGTAAATGACTTTAGTAACTAACAAGAATTGAAAATTGAAGAAAAATACGTAATATATGAAAATGCCGGTAAGAATTAGTAGTTAACAATGGTTTATAAATATTATAAGTAATTACGGGTTTGTGTAGCACAGGAGCACGAATTAAGAAGACTCCTGAGTTCTCTCCAAATTGCTGTTTAGAGAGAAGTCGAGATCGTTTGAACTCATTGATAATGCACATCACGTTTGTTACAGGTACTCATTTTGCTATGATATAATATGTAACATAAAGTAAAATCTAAATTTAATAATAAACCAAGTGCGCGTCAAAAATTATAAGCCATAAATTTTATTAAAATATGATATCTTATGTTAAAAGAACATCAATCCATGTAAGTTATACTTGAGCATTACATTATTAAAATTAAATATTTATCCATTTGAAAAATGCATGTGAGCAATTCCAATTCATAAATATTCGACATCAATGCATGGACGCTATAATTATACCAAAACAAGTAATCTGTTGCCATTACTGTTCCTGTCGAATGAAAAAAAGAAATAACGATCTCAGTGCCGACTGTTCAAACAAAAACCTACACGACATCGACATCAATAATCAGTCATTACACAGGATCCTCGATAAAATCCGCCCCGAAACCTTCGCATATTTTCCCTTTTTTAATTAACTGTTCCTCTCTTCCATAAACAAATCCGCTTGGACTCGGCTTATGGCCGCATCAAGGCCACTATACATGCGATTAATTCGATCTACTTTCCTCGCGCTTCTCTTCGCAACCATTACAAAGAAAAAAAAAGAAGAAACCTCCTCCTCTCTTTATTCCCCGACGTCTGCAATTTCGCGTGAGCAGTGCGCGAGTATTGTAATTACGCTCTCTTCTCTCTCCCCGATCATCGAACGTATGATTAAAGCTCGCGAGAGCGAGCGCGGCGCAAGAAGACGAGTCCCGGACGAGTATACGATCGGGTTGACGCGCCGGCGTTATATAATGAAATACGCTCGCAAATCAGGACAAGCTGCAATTACGCGCGATTCCCGTAATCGTAAAACTCAAAGTTAACCGCGTGCGCGAGGGGGTTTCGTGCGTCTTCTAGCGGCGGCAGCAGCGACTCGTCGTAAATCAAGCGCCCCGGAACGGATGCCCGTAAATGCGCTCGCGTCGGGCATGAGAGAAAGAGACAGAGAAAGCTCTCTGCAATTGATATTTCGGCGTGCATATACCGATTGCGCAATAGTTTCGGTCGAACTTTCGGTTCTTTGCATTCTTTTGTTTTTGCAGCGGCAACGGGGCTGAGGTTTCTTTTGCTATAGGGTTATTTTACTTCATGACGATTTTGCGTGCGCGCACTGCAGTTGGTGCGTAGCTGTATTTTAAGCGACGTAAATCATACGCGTGCACCGTTGCACAAGTTTTTATTGTGATCGGTGAGAATTATATGTTATGCGGGGCGAACGGCGAAGGCTATATGCTTCTTTAATGTTTTTCTGGCTCGGTTCTCTGCAAATGATTATACAGATATGGCGAAACAATTTTGAAGCCTATTATCTCCGGTGTGAAATGAAATTTTATTTGCGATCTCGCTCGGATAAAAAAAATCGTGAAATCATAAAAGTATGCTGCGCTATTTATTTTCGCCGATTTTATCATTGCTTCATGGCTCGTAAAATTGTAACGAAAAAAAAAATTATGTTTAGCTTATCACTTGTCAAAGTACGAGTTGAACTGTTATGAAAAGATTTATGCAGTATACATCAACTTACTATGTAATGAAGTAATTAAAATAATTTTAATTGCATACTACTTGCAACTACTTGATTTAAATTAATCTGAAAGAGTGTTAAAGTCTAAAATGATTCTCTGTTAACTTAAGTAATAGACGGGTGTACAGTCCGGAAACATAAATTTTAATGTATGAAAAAGGAACTTTTAAATGCACGGAAGTATAAATTTTAATGCAACAAAGTGCAAGGTAAGCTGGAATTTTTAGACCAGCTTAACTAGTGCGAAAAAAATACAATGCCAATGATAATGATTATTTTAATGAATAACTTCAGAACTTCTGACGTGGAATGATTTATTGCGGCATAGAGCTCGTCGACCCATAGCAATCGATAAATCTTTCACTTCCAATTATTCTAGTATACCAAACATTGAACGAAACAGATTTGATGATATCAAATTCGATTACTATTGATAACGATCTTAAAATTTGACACTGAATTTGCTTTTACAATGTTAAGTGGTACTTGTCAATAACAATAATTCTCGATTAGAAAAAGTTCGAGCAAAACGGTGTGTCGATTTCGACACCGTACACCTCACAAGCCATTGCGCAATCGCGCCTCCATAAATCAAACCAATATTTATCAAATCCATCCGATATTTATCAGTTACTTAAGAACCATTCTCCGGCGGAACAAGTGTGTGTCTGTATCTGTGGCCAGCATCGAATCGACTTCTCTGCTTTGTGCAACCTGCACCTAAGCAAACTAATACAATGGCTGCTCGGGCCAACTGCGTTGTGGAAAACAAAGCCGAAAAAAAAGACCAACCCCCCATATTCCCTCGCAGCTGTGGGTATCGCACGGCTCTCTCTCCGTACGCATTCTCCCAGTGACTAAACACAGGCTTGCCGGCAACACCAAGATCGCTATCTCCCTCTTCCCCGAACTCCGCACTCTGCGCAAGTGTGCGTGTTTGTGCAGAAAAACTATCCTCTTCGGGCCCCATACATCGAACGATTCGCGACGTCAACGACGTTCAGGTCGTCATGGCGCTTTACGTCACTGGTCCCGCTGCTGCAGGTGTATCATATAGGTATATAGGTAGTGTACCTTCGCTTCGCGAAAAATAAGGGATAGAAAGAGAGAAGGAACGGGCGACCAAGCGCGAAGAAGAGGAAGAGGAGCGAACGCTCGCAAGAAGACTACCACGAGTGCATGCACAAGCACACGGTGCTCCGCCCCGGCGCGAGAGAGGGCAAACATGGCCGCTGAGGGACGGATTGGCGGAGAGAGCGAGAGAGAGAGAGCGACGACGACGTCCTCGCGCGTGACGCCCGCGCTTCACTCACCGAGCGCGCGGCGTTCGAAAGTCGCGCGGCCGCGGCGGCGGCGGCCCTCCTTCCGTCACTCCCGTCGTCGTCGCCGCCCACACCAACACAGCCGTGCGCTGGATTTGCCGATTTCGAAGAGAGTGAGAGAGAGAGAGAAAGAGGTAGAGAAGGGGAGAGAGAGAGCGCGGCGCGGCGATTTCGAACGCGATGCAAGAGAGATGCGTATCTCGCACGCGGAGCGGTGAGCCTCTGTGTGCTGCTTGCTTGCTTGCTTCTTAGAATCCAGCCTATCGCCGTCTCTTTTGTTCTATGGGAGATATAGAGAGGTGGAATCGTAAGGAGACGTATGTGCGTTGAAGGTGTGTGTATAGAGGACGCTCGACAGAATTAAGTGTGTATTCGATTCGTGAAGGCGGTGCTCTTTTTTTTCGTTGGTTTGTGCGAGGTTATCAAAGGGAGCGGTGAGAATAGACTTTTAACTATAGGGAAATCACATTCGTTATCAATTTCAATTTTATATAATATGAAGTTATTTTTATGGAAAAGAATTTGTTTTTTAACTTTTATTTTTATAAGTGTATAACATTATACAGTCGAAAGTAGGTTTTTTTAACATACTTATTCACTTATTAGAAAAATATCGTTTTACTCCAATTTTAATAAATTAAAAATAAATATTAATAATTAGTCCATGAATTTTGATAATATCTCATTTTATAAAATGGTATTTTTTTGGTGAATGAAATATTTATTTACTAAAACTATAGAATGGAGTACATTACCAACTACTATATTACAATGAATAACCAAGTAAAATACTATGGATGATTTTTTAAAATGAACGGAAAAAAGATTTTGTTAAAAATAAACATTTCTTTTGATAACAAAGTAATATTTTCAGTAAAAATTAATAATCTTTATACTAAATTAAATTCGTATAGATATAACAATATTAGTCATTTTTTTGCATGATGCAAGTTTCTCTCCTTATTAATAAAAAAAACTATTTTTAATAAATCTTTCTGTTCGTGTAGTTTTTAATATAATTACAGTGCAAAATAGTAGTATAGATAAATGTTCCTTTCAGTACAAAAAAACACCGTTCAAGAAACATAAGTATTAATAAAATTGTTTGGCAATTTTTAAAAATTTTTTTGAATTTTTTTTAATAAATAGACTTTTTCACTGAATTTTTAAACGCGTTTTTAAACGACGAAAATTTGGTAAAATTACGTAAAAAACAAACTACGCTGCACGAAATACCTCTACATATAAAGTTTTCAAATATAGGTACAGATAAAATATTAAAATTTTTACGAGTAAAAAACGTTTCATTCGGCATTGAAAGTTACCTCGGCTCTCGCACACGATATCGTAACCATTTGTCTGCACGGCTGGCATATTCATAAATTTCTATAGCCCGGCATCTCTTTCTGTCTGCAATACATAATAATGTCCACATTCCGCGCGCACGACGCGTAGTACAGTCGCCCTATAACGCGCGTCGAATTCGATTGAAAATTCAGCGTATCTCCAACGCGCTCGCGCGCAGACTTTTCGCTTCCCAAAAAGGGGGATCGTACATATGACGCCTTCCATTTGGCCGTACACCATAGACATATTTAACGCGTGACATATAACGCGAAACCTTTGCACAAAGCCTCGGCGCGTGCACGATGCGTCCCACCTATCATCTTGCATTATTTCGCGCCCTCCCCCCTCCGCCTGGCTTTTCCATGCATTCGAGCGTGATATGCAGGCGCACGCGTATTTGAATATGCTCAGGTTGCTTATCTTTGTGTATATATTATTTGCAGAGCGAAGCGTCGAGCGCGCACCAAACTGGTTTTCAGCGAGCAGCATAATGTGTGTGCGCGTGTTTCATGACAAGCGAGACACAGCACTATATGTATATATTTATGTAAGCATGTCCAAATGCATCGATGCTCTCTCCACCTTTGATCGTCGTCTATATGCGCGGACACTTGACATCTACAAACTTTCCGTTTATTTGTGCGTTACAGACATAATCATATAAATACCCGTGTAATGTGTAGGAAGCTGTTTAGGTGGTTCTACAGAAATGCGAGCTGAAGTATTAAAGTAGTTTTAAATTGAACTGCAAATTCAATGCCAACATCAATATAAGTCGTTATCAATTTGTTGTTTAATAAGGTAGAATTTAATTTTAACATATAATTTATAGAAATCTCGTTTTCGTTGATACAGTTTTTAGTGGTGAAATTTAATTCTTAAATGCATCATGGCGAGTCATACAGTATGATCGAGCGATTAGTATATTTCATACCACCCACGTTTAGTGCCTGTAGCGATAATAAAAACCGGATATTTTGGGAATGAGTGACAGTTGGCCTGGTCAATGGATTCGATACGCTTCTTAAAAGTACGACGGCATGGTATAAGGGCTGAGGCATGGGGTAAATTTTATTCAACTGAGCGGTAGGGATCGATTAAAAAAAGATTTTTCACATACCTAAAATCCTACATATACTAAATACATTTTTATAAAAACTACTAAAATGTTTTAGAATCATTAAAAACGTAGTAATAAGTTTTATTGAAGATTTATGTATAGTTAAAAAATCATTATAAGAATGACAGTGAAGTGATTCTAAAGTAATTATAAACATACAAATTTTCATTCTCTGAGACAATATAATCAATCAATGACAATACCTTATAGTGTTACTACTAAGCTTACAAGTATTTAAAATACTAATGAAAGTTAGAGAGCTTGACATGTCAAGCTACCTATTATATTTTTCTCAACGTACAAGCCCCAAGGCATTATTTCAACATAAAAAGTAATTAAACTTTTAATCTTTGATAATCTATCAAGAAGACAACACATATTAATTTTTAATTTTGAAAACTCGTGTATACAGTCAAAGTCGTTTGTATTTCCATATACAAAATAAAAACTTACATTTCAATTATTAAAAAAAAAGTTATATACACATCATGGTCCATTACCATGTTACGAGAGTGTCGCACTCCAAACGATCGTATCATTTTCTTCTTATTCTAATTTTATTGTCTTATACCTTTTTCGGCGACCTCCTGAGCATGATTCGTGGAAATTTAATTGACAAGCATTCTTCAGGAAGATGCTAATATATACATGTATGCCACACAAAGAAACTGAGCGCCACCTGTTGAACAGTGTCAGTCGAATGCCTTACGTAAGCCGTAAGATATCCCTCAAATGTCCCGAGACTAAGATTAGCATAAATTCAACACGACGGACTATAAACCTATCTGTCGCATCTCTTTCAAGCGAGAAAACTCCAATCCGTCTTCTTCTTTACGGCGCGTCGGCGATCCGGTTCGTTGAAGCCATTATTTCGGGGACTCGAATCGGAAGCTAATTTGCCGCTCTTTTTTTCCACAGCAGACAAATATCAAAACAGCAACATTTGTATAATAAACACAAGTTATGCAGTAAGCAACTGTAGCTATTCCTGGACTTTGTAAAGTATACTGTTATATTTTAATAAGGTGAGAAGTTCTTTCGGAATTCGAATAATTCATTCAAATGTCTCATTCAAGAAATCATTATTCGTATCAATTTCTCGATTCTAAAAACAAATGAAATAAACCACCGCGCCTTAGCTCCTCTAAATTATTCCCGATCTAAAAACTCACCACGCGACTGTCAAATCAATATACGAGACGGTAATCGCGCAATAAAACTAATCCCCGAGCTAAGCTTTTCCCTTTCGTCTGAACAATAAAAAAGCCAACGAAAATAGAAACCCCACTGTACTATACTATCCAACCTCCATATATACACCGAATCCCCACGCGTCAAAGACACACGACGAGCTCTCGCTTTCGTCAGGCGTTAGCTCCCATGAATCTTGCGCCCTCTCTCCGAGGCTAATTTCTAATGCGACGCGGAGAGGAGCGAAGGAGAAGAAGAAGGGGGAGGCGACCGTGTGAGAATCGTATCAATCACCCTCGGGAGCTTCTCGGGGGGTTTGACGTGGCGCGCACGCGCGCGGACAGGAGTTATGGGGGCTTCCGATGATCCAGCCTATTTTCGGCCCGTCGATTTCGCGGTAATGTATTCCGGGAGAGAATAGTATGTGTGTGTGTCGTACATATTGGTCGCACGTTTTTGACGATAGCCCTATAGGCGACACACGCGGCCTTGTGTTCTATTTGAGAAGCAATGGGACACGCGTATACGGAGGGACATTAGCGTGGTCCATTTGGACGAAAGAGGAAGCAGTAGGCGTTGATTTTTCATTTCCGTGTTGAGCTAGGTATAAGTCGTTTGCCGAATGCACGAGTCCATTTGTTTCTTTCGTGCTTTCCTATGTGGGGCTGATTTCGGTTCCGAAGTTTACGAGGTGGTTGCGGCTTAGATTTGTTTTAGGTATATGAGGAAATCTCAAAAAAAGTAGCACTTATCGGGAGTTACAAATGTTAAAAATTTTTTTTGAAGGCACA